>CM053591.1:1698124-1712332 GCA_028646515.1 Pseudochirops corinnae | reverse complement strand
ATGTCTATATAGGAGGGTATATATGTATATGAACACATATGTGAGTGTGTGTATATATGTGTACATAGACAAAGGGCATAGGATCAATTGAATAGGAAGGGATATTTTAAAAGGTGATATTGAGAGGTGGGAGAGGAATAGAATGAGAGGAGACAGGGAGAGACAGAATGAGGTTATATAGAATTATATAACCTCATTCTATATATAATTCTATATTATATATAGAAATATAGGTTCTATATATATATAGAAGAGGCAAGGGATAACTGTTACAATGGAGGGGAAGAACAAGAAAGCAAAAGGGAATGGGTCAACCTTACTCTCATTGAATTTAGCTTAGGGAAGGAATGACAAACACTCTAAATTGGTTATCTTGCCCTACAGGAGAGTAAGGGGGAAGGGGATGAGAGTGGGGATGATGGATGGGAGAGCAGGTTGGGGGGGGAGGGTTGTTAGAGGCACACACACAGGAACAAAGTAGAGAACAGAACAAGTGGGTGGCGGGATAGGAAGGAGGGAAACATAGTCAGTCTTTCACAATATGTCCATTGTGGAGATGTTCTGTGTAACTACACATGTATGGCCTGTATTGAATTGCTTGTCCTTCCAGTGGGGGTGGGTGAGAAGGGAGGAAGGGAAAGAATCTAGAATTTAAAGTTCTAAAATCAAATGTTAAAATATATATTATTATTATTACTATTATTATTATTATTTACATGCAACTGGGTAATAAGATATACAGGCACTGGGGTAGGGAGATCCATCCAGACCTACTAGAAAGTCAGAGGCGTGATGGGGGAGGACATAGAAGAGAACAGATTGGGGGAGGGGTTATACAGTGGGATCTCTGTTTTGGGGTGGTGGGTAGGGGAAAGATGGGGAGAAAATTTGTAACTCAAAATCTCATGAAAATGAATGATGTAAACTAAAAATAAACAAAAGTTAATATAAAAAAATGAAGAGTGAATTCATGACCAATGAAGAGGAAATTAAAGCAATTATTAGGAGCTAGTTTGCCCAATTATATGCCAATAAATCTGACAACCAATGTGAAATGGGTGAATATTTACAAAAATATAAATTGCCCAGATTAACAGAAGAGGAAATAAAATGCATAAATTACTCAATCTTAGAAAAAGAAATTGAACACACCATCAATGAATTCCCTAAGAAAAAAATCTTTAGGACCAGATGGATTCACAAGTAAATTCTACCAGACATTTAAAGAACAATTAATACTAATACTATATAAACTATTTGGAAAAATGATGGGAGAAAGGAGTCCTACTAAATTCCTTTTATGACACAGATATGGTATAGATACCTAAACCGGGAAGAGCAAAAACAGAGAAAGAAAACTACAGACAATTTCTCTGATTAATGTTGATAGTAACAAGGAGCAATATTTCACAAAGATCACACATCATGACCAGGTGGAATTTATACTAGGAATGGTTCAATATTAGGAAAAATATCAGCATAATGGATCATATTAATAATAAAAACAACAAAAATCATATGATTATCTCAACAGATGCAGAAAAAACTTTTGACAAAATATAATAATAACAAAAAAATACTGGCAAGGATAGGTATAAATGGAGCTTTCCTTAAAATGATAAGTAATATTTATCTAAAACCATTTGTAAGCATTATCTGAAATGGGGACAAACTAGAAGCCTTCCCATTAAGATCAGGGATGCAGCAAGGATGTCCATTATCACCACTATTATTCAATATTGTAATAGAAATGCTGGCCTATAGCAATCAGAGAAGAAAAAGAAATTAAAGCATTCGGAATAGGCAATGAGGAAACAAAACTATCACTCTTTGAAGATGATATGATGATATCCTTAGGGAATCTTATAGAGTCAACTAAAAATTAGTTGAAATAATTAACTTCAGTAAGGTTGTAGGACATAAAATAAACCCGTATAAATCATCAGCATTTCTATATATAACCAACAATGCCCAGAAGTAAGAGAAAGAAAGAGAAATTCCATCTAAAATAACTGTAGGGAATATAAAAGATGTAGAAGTCTACTTATCAAGACAAACCCAGGAACTATATGAACACAATTACAAAACACTTCCCCCCAAATAAAGTCAGGTCTAAACAGTTGGAGAAATATTAATTGGTCATGAATAGGTCAATCTAATATAATAAAGATGACAGTTTTACCTAAATTAATCTACGTGTATGGTTCCATACTAATCAAACTGTTTTATAGAGCTAGAAAAAAAATAACAAAATTGGGGCGGCTAGGTGGAGCAGTGAATAGAGCACCAGCCCTGGAGGCAGGAGGACCTGAGTTCAAATCTGGCCTCAGACACAACACAAAACTAGCCATGTGACTTTGGGCAAGTCATTTAACCCCCAATTGCCCTACCTTGTCCCCTCCAAAAAAAGAAAAAATAACAAAATGCATCTGGAAGAACAAAAAGTCAAAAACATCTAGGGAACAACGAAAAAATAAGAAGGAATGTGGGCTAGAAGTACCAGATCTCAAGCTGTGTTACAAAATGATAATCGTCAAAACAGGTTGGCATTGGCTAAGAAATTGAGCGGGACCCGTGGAACAGAGGATAATCCGCAGCGGGAAATGATCGCAGCCATGTGGTGTTTGAAAAACTTTGGGGGGCGGCCCCAGCTGTGGGGGGCAAGAACTCATTATTTGATAAAAAAAATTGCTGGGAAAACTGGACAGTGGTTTGGTAGGAACAAGTTATAGACCAACATCTCATACAATGGCCCAAGATAAAGTCAAATTGGGTACATGACTCAGACACAAAGGATGATATCATAAGCTAACTAAGGGCTCATGGCATATATTACCTGCCAGATTTTTGGATAAGGGAAGAATTTATGATAAACAAGAGAGAGAACATTATGGGATGTAAAATGGATAATTTTTATTACATTAAATTAAAAAGAGCTTACACAAACAAATCTAAGCCTTCCAAGATTAAAAGGAAAGTAAAAAACTAGGAGGAAAATTTTATGTTTCTCTGATATAGGCCTCATTTCTCAAATATATAGAGAACTGAGTCAAATCTAGAAAAACACAAGTCATTCCCCAAGTGATAAATAATCAGAGGAAATGAAGAGGCAGTTTTCAGAAGAAGAAATCAAATCTATCTAGAAAATCTATGAAAAAAGTTCTAAATCACTATTGATTAGAATAATGCAAATTAAAACAACTCTGAGGTACCCACACCTATCAGATTGGATAATATACAGAAAAGGAAAATGACAAATGTTGGAAGGGATCTGGAGACATCTGGACACTAAAGTACAGTTGGGGGAGTTGTGAACTGATTGATCGAGCCGTTCTAGAGTAATACCCAAAGGGGTATAAACCCATGCATACCCTTTGGCTGAGAAATACTACTACGAGGTCTGTATCCCAAAGATATTTTTAATAAGAAGAAAAAGCATCTATCTGTACAAAATATTTATAGCAGCTCTTTTTGTGGTGCCAAAGAGTTGAGAATTGAGGAGAAGCCCATCAACTAGGAATGGCTGAACTAGTTGTGGTATATGATTGTGATGCAACACTATTATGCTCTAAGAAATGATAAGCAAGATACTTCAGAAGAACTTGGAAAGACTATATGAATTAATGATGCAAAGTGAAGAGAGCAGAACCAGAACACTGTGCACAGTAACATCAACATGGTAAGATGATCAACTGTGAATGACTTAGCTATTCTCAGCAATACAATGAATCCAAGACCATTCTGAAGGGCTTAGGATGAAAAGTCCTACCCACCTCCAGAGAAAGAACTGGTGGAATCTGAATGCAGATTGTGGCATTTTTTTTGGTCTGTTTCCTTTCACAACATGGCTAATATAGAAATATATTTTGCATGACTGCACATGTGTAATATAAATCAAATAGCTTGCCTTCCCAAGCAGGTGGGAAAAGACAGAGAGAGAGGATTTAGAACTTAGAATTTAGAAACTAGAATTTTAAAAAATCAAATGTTAATAATTGTTTTATATATAATCAGAAAAAATAAATATAAATTTTCTATTTTTAACATTCTTTTCTTTTTAAATTTTAAATTCCATATTCCCTCCCTACCAACCCCTTCCCCACTGCCTGAGAAGGCGAGTAATATGACATCAATTATACATTTGAAATCACTCAAATCACATCTCCGCGTTAAGCCATGTATCAAAAAATAAGCAAGAAAAACAAAGTGAGAACACTATACTTCAGTTTGCACTTGGAGTCCCTCTGTCCTCTCTCTGGAGGGAGACTGCATTTTTTCTCCATGAGTCCTTTGTAATTATCTTAGATTATCATATTGATCAGAGTTGCCTGATCTTTCACTGTTGATCATCACCGTTGCTCCCGTTCAGTTATTTTCAGTTGTATGTGACTCTTGGTGACCCCATTTGCAGTTTTCTTGGCAGAGATACTGGAGTGCTTTGCCATTTCCTTCTCCAGATTTTTACAGATGAGGAAACTGAGGCCAACAGGATTAAGTGATTTATCCAAGGTCACATAACTAATAATTATCAGAGGCCAGATTTGAACTCCAGAAGATGAATCTTCCCTGACTCCAGGGCTGGCACTCCATCCACTGCACCACTGAGCTGCCTGAAAATGAAAGAGCTAGGGCTACTCATTCTTGCTCCCTTTTTATCCTGTGAGTCTGAGCTTTAGGGTTAAATTTTGATTTCTTTTTTGCTTATCCTTTTCGGTTCCAGGTATCAGTGGTAGACTCTGTGCTGAACCTAGGATTTCAAGTTACAATGTCCTTTGAGACAAGATTCCCTAGCAGGGAAGCTCTGAGAAGTCTGAGTACCGGAGACTTAAACTCAAGGGGAGCTATGGACTTGGAACTTGTGATTGTACTCTATAGTAAATGAGCTAAAACTGTGGACCTAATCCATGCTTCTACTCCAGAACATTATATGGTATAGGTGGGGAAAGCACTAGAATAGAATACTCTGGTACTATTCCTAACTTTTATTTTACTCTATCGGTACCACTCTGCTCCTGTCAGCTTCTGTTCCCACAGTGGCAAGACCAGTCTAATAACTCCTACATGGTCTACTGCCAGTTCCATCCACTGCCCTGTCTAGGGCCACTTGGTTCTGTCATGTCAAGAGATCATGAATTTGCCCCAAACTGCTCAGGTGCCACTCAGGTTTCCCTCCAGAAAGCAAAGACTGTATTCAGCCAGCTCCACCCTGACCAGTTCAGCTCTGCCTCTTTCTGTTTGTCTCTTGCTGTGAGCCTTCATTTTTTAAATTCCAAGCAAGAGTTACTTCAAGTATATAATTAGCTGCCCAGTCATCCTTAAAATGGTATCAAAGGAACAAGATACCCAAGGTAATTTAAGTTCCCATCATCGGAAGATACCATCAATGCCAGAGTAAAGGCTCTATCTGACTTAACCTGTTTTAAAAGGACCTGACCTTGAAAAGGAGTCTGACTTGAGGAGTTTCCAGGTCTCAGAGATGGCAGTTACACCAGGGAAGGACATTAAGAAAAAAACTGATATATAAACAGAGAATTTGCTTGGAGGTTATCCAAGAAATCAAGAAGAAATTCCCCATGAGAGCAATAGATTGTTGGGGGGAGGGAGGGGAAATGTGATCAAGAAACCTAGATACTGAAAGCACTTCCCTAGAAAAATCCTTCAGGTAGAAGTGGGGAAAATAGACACAGAAGGGAGTTTAGTTTTCAGGTCTTACCAGCTCACTTGAGAGTTTAAAGCTAAAACTGCTACTTTTCTTTTGTTAAACAAATTCTGTTTATCTGTACATGAATGAGTAATCCTTCCAGGTTCATATGAATAATTACCCTGAATAACTAACTATTCCTGACACATACCCCTTTGTGCCAATGTAGCAACTCCAACAATTGTCATTTTCCATTTTTTGTCATCTTTGGTCAATCTGGTGGATGTGAGATGAAACTTCATTACTGTCAATTTTCATTTCCTTCAATATTAATTATCTGGTACTTTTTTCCCAATGACTGCTGAAAGTTTGGATTTCTTCTTTTGAAAATTGCCAGTTCATATCTTTTGACCAATTATCTATTGGGGAATGGCTCTTGTTTTTATAAATTTGAATTAGATCCTTGTCTCTCTTGGATACCAAAGATTTTTCCCCCAGTTAACTGTTTGTCTTCTAATTTTAACTGTTGGTTTTCTTTGTGCAAAAACGTTTTAACTTTATGTAATGAAAATTTATCTCCCATGATCCTCTCTGTCCTTGTTTGGTCATGAACTCTTCAGATGCATAAATTAGGAGAGCTGAAGGGAAATTTAAAGATCATTTCGTCAAACCCCTCCATTTTTCCATACTGTACTGCTATAAAAACTCACTACAAAAAGTGCAATTAAAACCCCACTACTTCTTTCTGCTTTTTCCTAATCTGGTTAGAGGGAAGATAGGGGGAGATAAGCATTATGCTGGTTTTATAGAGCAGTCATATAAACTTGCCTATTCTTTATGTATAAAATGTATAAATGAACTATTTTAAAAGTAAAGTTCTCAAAATGCAAAAGAAAAAATCTATATTTTAATTAATTTTTTATCATATTAGTAATTATTTATTGCTCTCAATACATCACTTGGTCAAGCCCTTGTAAGAGCTCATGTCTTATTTATTAATCATTTTCTCTTTCTCACTATCTCACATATCTACACACATTCATGCATATACATACATATATGTTTGTTAAATATAAACATAAACAAGATTCTACTGTACTAACAAATTACTATATTTTTATTTTGACTTCTACAAAAATATCTCTTCAAACTACCAATAAAAATCCAAAACATTTTAAACTGGTATTGCTAAATATATTAGTTTTAGTGACTTCTAATTTTCATGCATAAGAATTTTAAACTTTGTGAACTGTGTTATTCTTCAGATGGTGAAAATGACTTCTTACCCCACAATACTGCTCCTCATTAAAGATCTGTGGAGGAAGAGGGATTCCATTTTGTGGTTTTTTCTCTCCAGGTACATTCTCTCTCATCCATTTCCTATTGTCTTCATCACCGGCAATGTCAAGTTCCTTAAAGTCAATTTTATTGGCTTCCAAAAAGCCCACTACTTCTTGCTGTTTCTTCCTAATCTGGTCAGAAGCAGAGAGTGAAAGATAAGCATTATGCTGATTTGATATAGCAGTCAAATAAAATTGTCTGATTTTTAAATTTTTTTCATTTAATTTTTTCAATTACATGCAAACAATAATTTTTAAAATCTTATTTAGTATTTTTTCCAATTTCATGTAAAAACAATTTTAACATTCTTTTTTCAAATTTTGAATTCCAAATTTCCTCCACCCCTCCCTTCCTCCCATTGAGAAGGCAAGCAATTTGACATATGTTATACAATGCAAAACACATTTCCATGTAAAACTTTCTGCA
Organism: Pseudochirops corinnae; assembly: GCA_028646515.1. Taxonomy (NCBI): domain Eukaryota; kingdom Metazoa; phylum Chordata; class Mammalia; order Diprotodontia; family Pseudocheiridae; genus Pseudochirops; species Pseudochirops corinnae. The sequence continues at coordinate 1,704,924 of CM053591.1, read as the reverse complement.
AAAGAAAACACAGAGAAAAAAACAAGGAAAATAAAGAAAGTAAATAAAAAGTGTCTTTGATCCGCATTCAGGTTCTACCGGCTCTTTCTCTGGAGATCAGCAGTACCTTTAATCATAAGCCTTAAAGAATTTTCTTGGATCATTGTATTCCGAGAATAGCTAATTATTCATACCAGATCATCATACAGTATTGCTGTTACTGTGCACAATGTTCTCCTGGTTTTGCTCATTTCACTTTGCTCATCTTAAGTCTTTCCTTGTTTTTCTGACAGCATCCTGCTCATCATTTCTTAAACCACAATAGTATTATATATGTGTGTGTGTGTGTGTGTGTGTGTATACACATATATATATACACCAACTTGTTCAGTCATTCCCCAATTGAAGGACATCCCCTCAATTTCAAATTCTTTGCCACCACTAAAAGAGCTGCTATAACTTCCAGGGAACCAAGATGGTGGAATAAGTAGTAAATTACTGTAACTTTCCCATATTCACCTCCCAACAACCATAAAATAGCACCCCAAAACAAATTCTGGAAAAACAAAACCAGCAAAAAGATAGGGTGAAACAATCTTTGAGCCCAAGAAACTTGGAAGATTAGCAAGAAAGGTCTGTTTCACTCAGGTAAAAAGGGAACGTAGTCCAGTACTGGAAGCATCACAGCAAGGCAACAGCAAGCCCCACCTCAGCAAACCAGCAGTAGATCCTGAGCTCAAGTGCAGTGGAACAAGCAAACGGCCACATCAGGACACCCCACAGGCCTTAGCATAGCCAAGGGAATGGGCAGACTCCAGTTCTGAGAACTGCCATATGCTTCAATGTTGCCCAAGTAAACAGGCAACCTCCAACCACCAGATCTCCACGTGCTTCAGCCTAGGCCTGGGTAAACTGGCAGTCTCCAGTGGCTAGACGCCTAAATATTTCAGTGTATCCCTGGGGAAACTCAGAAACACCCCACCAGGCTCAACACACACCAGAAGCCACCACCACTATGACCCCAATTTAGCACTAGGTAAGCTGCCAGACTACTATGGCCTCCAGCAGTACCAAGCACCCCCACTCCACCCTCTCAACACAGCACCAGACACAAGGGTCTCCCCTGGGCCTCAAGGTAATATCAGTGTAGCACCAGGTAAACAGACAGGTAAACTGAAGGCCCTGGCACAAGAAGCTGGAGACAGTGCCCTTTCTACCCGCAGGAGCAGAGTTCAAATTAAAAAGAAAGGAAAAAGGCCAGAAATAGATGAGCACAAACAACAACAACAAAAAAAGAATCTGACCACAGAAAGTTATCGTGGTAACAAGGTAGATCAAGATACAAACTCAGAAGAGGATGACAATGTTAAAATACATACAGACAAAACCCCAAAGAAAATGGGAAGGGGTCTCAAGACCAGAAAGAAATCATAGAAAACCTAAAAAGGGAGCTTAAAAATCATATAAGTGAGGTAGAAAAAAATTAGGGGGAAAAATGAGAGAGATGCAAGAGAATTCTGGGGAAAGAGTCAACAGCTTGGAAAAAGAAAACAATTTCTTAAAAAGTAGAATTAGTACAAGGGAAAGAGAGATGCAATAATCTACTGAAGAAAACAACTCCTTAAAAAGTACAAGTGGCCAAATAGAAAACAAAAGCTAATTGAGGAAAACAACTCCTTAAAAGCTAGTGTTGAACAAGTGAAAGCTTATGACTCTATGAGACATCAAGAATCAATCAAATAAATTCAAAAGAATGAAGAAATAGAAGAAAAGGTAAACTATCTCATGGGAAAAACAAACTGGCTTGGAAAATAGATCCAGGAGAGACAATGTCAGGATAATTGGACAACCTGAAAGTCATGATCAAAAGGAGGATCTGGACAGCAGCACCTTTCAAGAAATTATCAAGGAAAACTTCCCTCATATCCTAGAAGCAGAGGGCAAAATAATCATTGACAGGATCCACCAATAACCTCTGGAAAGATATGCCAAAATAAAAAACTCCAAAGTACATTATAGCCAAATTTCAGGACTATCAGGTCAAGAAAAAATTACTGCAAGGGGTCAGAAAGAAACAATTCAAATATCAAATCCTAAATCAGGATTACTCAAAACTTAGGAGCAGCAACATTAAATGATCTGAAGTCACAGAACAAGATATTTAGGAAGGCAAAGGATCTAGGATTACAACCAAGAATCATTTGCCCAAAAAATTAAGCATAATACTTCAAGGGAAAAAATGGTCATTGAATGAAATGGAAGGATGTCAAGCTTTCAAAGAAGACCATAATTAAACCAAAAATTTATTTCCAATATCAAGACCCAAGAGAAGCATAAAAAAAGGAAAAGAAAACACAAAGGTTTCAATAGAGGTAAAGTATTTATATCCCTACATGGGAAGATGGTACTTGTAATCCTTTTTTTAAAAAAAATTGTATCACTAATAGTACAGCTAGAAGGAATATACATGGACTTAGGGTACAAGTATTAGGTGAATTTGAGGGAATGAAATAAAAAAAATAATTAAGGGATAAGAAAGAAGAGTACATTGGAAAGGACAGGTAGAATGGGGTAAATTATTTAACATGAAGAGGCATGGGGGGGGGGAGAAGATGGGAGGGTGGGACATGGGAATCGCTTGAACCTTACTCTCATCAGTATTGGCTCAAAGAGGGAATCATATACACAATCAGTTGACTTTAGACATTGATCTTACCCAGGGAATAAAAAGTAGGAGAGGAGGAGATTATAAAGGGTTGAAGAGGGACTGGCAGAAAGGAGGGCAGATGGGGAGGGGGGGGCAGAGTACACAAAAGTAAAATATTAATGTGGAGAGAAAGTTTCAAAGGAGAGGGAAGACAAACAGGAGGAAAAATAGGATGGAGGGAAATACACAGTAATGATAACCGTGAATGTGAATGGGACGAACTCCCATAAAATGGAGGCAGATAGCGAAATGGATAAAAAACCAGATTTCTACAATATGTTGTTTACAAGAAATACACTTGAAGTAGAGAGACACACACAGAGTAAAGGTAAGGGACTACAGCAGAATCTATCGTGCTGCACCTGAAGCAAAAAGCCCGGGAATCAATCCTGATCTCAGACAAAGTAAAAGCAAAAATACATCTAATTAAAAGAGATAAGGAAGGAAACTACATCTTTCTAAAAAGTGCCATATACAATACTAAGCACATATTCACCAAGTGGCAGAGTTTCCAAATTCTTAAATAAGTTAAGTGAGTTAAAGGAAGAAAAAGATGACAAAACTCTATTAGTGTCATCCCTACATGGGAATGTCTCAACTGTCTCAACTGTCCCCTCTCAGAACTCAATAAATCCAAAAAAAGAAAGAAACTAAGGAGGTAAATAGAATATTAGAAAGTTAGATATGACAGACCTTTGGAGAAAACTAAATAGGAACAGAAAGGAATATACCTTTATCTCAGCAGCACATGACACCTACACAAAAATTGACCATGTATTACAACATTAAAAACTTCAAAATCAAATGTAGAAAGATAGAAATAATAAATGTATTCTTTTTTTTTTTGGAGGGAGGAGGGCAGGGCAATTGGGGTTAAGTGACTTGCCCAAGGTCACACAGCTAGTAAATCTTAAATGTCTGAGGCCGTATTTGAACTCAGGTCCTCCTGACTCCAGGGCTGGTGCTCTATTCGCTGTGCCACCTAACCACCCCTATTAAATGTATTCTTATCAGAACATAATAAATTATCTCACATAAAAGAGGCAAGAGAAAGCTATTACAATATAAGGGAAGAACAGGGAGGTGAACGGGAATGAGTCAACCTTACTCTCATTGGATTTGGCTTAAGGAGGGAATAACATACACACTCAATTGGGTATCTTACCCTATAGGAAAGTAGAGGGGAAGGGGATAAGAGAGGGGATGATAGAAGGGAGAGCAAATTGGGGGAGGGGGTAATCAGAAGCAAACACTTTTGAAAAGAGACAGGGTCAAAGGAGAAAATAGAATAAAGTTCTATTTTTAGAAATAGGGGGTGGGATAGGATGGAAGGAAATATAGTGAGTCTTTCACAATATGACTACTATGGAAATGTTTTTCATAACTACACATGTATAACCTATATTGAATTGCTTGTCTTCTCAATGGAGGTGGGTGAGGAAGGAAGATGGGAGAGAATCTGGAACTCAAAGTTTTAAAAAACAAATATTAAAAAATTGTTATTACATGCAACCCGGAAATAAGATATACAGGCAATGGGGTAAATAAATCCATCTTGCCCTACAAGAAAGTAAGGGCAAAGGGTAGAAGGTGGGACAGGGAGGATAGAAGAGAAGGCAGACTGGGGGAAGGGGCAATGAATATGCTTGCCATCTTTCGGGGGGGTAGGGAAGAGATGGGGGAAAAATTTGGAACTCAAAATCTTGTGGAAATGAATGTTGAAAAATAAAAACAAATGAACAAAAAATTTAAAAGGTTGAAAAAATAGAGGATATTAGGTAAGAATCAAATGAGCTAGGAGGAGAAATAATTTAGGAACCATCCCTGAAAAATATAACCAAACAAAAAACCTGGATGCCATATTACAAGAAATCATAAAAACTACCCAGATCTATTTAACCAGAAGGTAAAGTAAAGTTAGGAAGGATCCACTTGTAGCCACCTGAAAGAAATCTCAAAATGAAAACACATAAAAATGCTATGGCCAAAATCCAGATCTTTCAAGTCAATGAAAGAAATACCATAACCAACCAGATAGTAACAATTCAAGTACCAAGGAAACCATAACTAGGATTAAAAAAAAAAAAACCAGCAAGTAAAAGAAAAAAAGAAAAAAATTTAAATATATGTTATATCAAAAGGCAAAAGATAAAGGCTTACAAACATGAAAAACTTATCCTGTAGTACTCAGTAAAATGCTACATGGTAAAATAATGGTCCTTAAATAGAAGACATTTAAACATCCAGATGAAGTATCAGCATTGGTAAGAAATTCTGAAATGAAAACACAGGGGTCAAGAGGAGAAAGTTGTAGAGGGTGTCATCAAATTGGCAAATATGACCAAAAATTGGAATAGTAAGTATTAGAAGAGTTGAATAAAGATAGGTACACTAGTATACTGGTATAGAGTTGTGCGTTAATACACCAATTTTAAAAACAAATTTAATTTATTTATTTATTTTTAGTTTTCAACATTCATTTCCACAAGATTTTGAGTTATAATTTTTTCTCCCAGGCTTTCCCCTATCCCTACTACAAAACAGTAAGCCTACTGAACATCCCTTCACCTAATTTGTTCTCTTATATCCTCCCCCATTACCCTCCTAATTTCCTAGTAGGGCAAGATGAATTTCTATACCCCAGTGCCTGTATATCTTATTTCCCAGTTGTATGTAAAAAACAAATTTTTTTAAACATTTCTTTTTAAAACTTTGAGTTCCAGAATTTTTCCCTTCTTCCCTCCTTACCCACCCCCACTGAGAAGATAAGCAATCCAATATAGGTTGTACATGTGTAGTTACCAAAATCATTTCCATAGTTGTTATATTGTGAAAGACTAACTACATTTCCCTCCATCCTATCCTGCCCCCCACTTATTCTATTTTCTCCTTTGACCCTATCCCTTTTCAAAAATGTTTGCTTCTAACTACCCTCTCCCCCAATCTGCCCTCCCTTCTATCATCCCACCTCTTATCCCCTACCCCACTATTTTCCTGTTGGGTAAGATATCCAATTGAGTGTATATGTTATTCCTGCCTTAAGCCAAATTCAATGAGAATAAGGTTTTCCCATTCTCTTTCACATTCCTGCTCTTCCCCTCCATTATAACAGTTTTTTCTTGCTTCTTTTATGAGATAATTTACCTTAATCTATCTCTCCCTTTCTCCTCCCAATAAATTCCTCTCTCACCTATTAATTTTATTTTTTAGATATCATCCTTTCATATTTAACTCATCCTGTGCCCTCTGTCTATGTATACATGAACATATATATGCCCACACTCACATATATATACACATAAACCCTCCAATACATACATATATATGTAAGTATACATATATGTATATGTATATATATATATATATATATATATATATACATTTACTCACATATATAGTCCCTTCAACTATCCTCATACTGATAAAAGTATTATGAGTTAAAATTACTATTTTTCTATCTAGGAATGTAAATACTTCAACTTTAATAAGTTCCTTGTGATTTCTTTTTTCCTGTTTACCTTCTCATGCTTCCTTGCTTCTTGTATTTGAAAGTCAAATTTTCTGTTCAGCTCTGGTTTTTTCATCAAGAATGCTTGAAAAGCCTCTGTTTCATTGAACATTTTCCATATTTCTCCCTGTAGCATTATACTCAGTTTTTCCGGGTAGGTGATTCTTGGTTTCAGTCCTAGCTCCTTTGACCTCCAGAATATCATATTCCAAGTCCGTCTATTCCTTGATGTAGAAGCTGCTAGGTCTTGTGTTATCCTTATTGTGTTTCCACAATACTCAAACTGTTTCTTCCTGTCTGCATGCAGTATTTTCTCCTTGACCTGGGAACTCTGGAATTTGGCTATAATATTCCTAAGAATTTTCTTTTGGGGATCTTTTTCAAGAGGCGATCAGTGAATTCTTTCAATTTCTCTTTTGCCCTCTGGTTCTAAAATATCAAAACAATTTTGCTTGATAATTTCTTGAAAGATGGTGTCTAGGCTCTTTTTTTAATCATGGCTTTCAGATAGTCCAATAATTTTTAAATGATCATTCCTGGATCTATTTCCAGGTCAGTGGTTTTTCCAGTGAGATATTTCACATTGCCTTCTATTTTTTCATTTGT
>CM053591.1:1683231-1698024 GCA_028646515.1 Pseudochirops corinnae | reverse complement strand
AGTCATTAGCTTCCATTTGTTCCAATCTAATTCTGAAGGAATTATTCTCTTCAGTGAGCTTTTGAAACTCTTTTTCCATCTGACAGATTTGGCTTTTGAAGGCCTTCTTCTCCTCACTGGCTTTTTGGGCCTCTTTTGCCATTTGGGCTAGTCTATTTTTTAAGGTGCTATTTTCTTCAGTGTATTTTTGGGTCTCCTTTAGCAGGCTGTGGGCTCACTTTTCATGATTTTCTTGCATCATCCTCATTTCTCTTCCCACTTTTTCCTCCACTTCTCTTACTTGATTTTCAAAATCCTTCTTGAGCTCCTCCATGGCCTGTAACTAATTCATATTTTTCTTGGAGGCTTTTGATGCAGGAGTTCTGACTTCTTTGTCTTCTTCCCACTCCATGCCTTGATCCTTTTTGTCCCCAAAAAAGGATTATATGGTTTGTTTGGGCTTCCTCAGCTTGCTCATATTGCCAGTCAATTACTTGATGTTCGATCTCTTTGCCACAATTGAACTCTGCTTCCAGAATGGAGAGAGCTTTATCCAAAATTGCTGGGGATTTTGCAGCTGCCAGAGGCTATTAGGAGGGTGCCCTCTCTATAGTTCCCACAAGCTCTGGCTCACTGGCCACACACCCCAGGACCACCATCCAAAACCACAATCCAGATCCAAGCAGGTTAAAGCAAAAGCAATTACCCTCTAACTGGTCACTTGGTCCCCCTACCTCTGCAAGCCAGGAGCTCCTGAGGAAGCTACGTGGTGGCAGCTGCATAGCCACAGCACATCTGCCGTTTCTCACCCCAGGGGCAGGGACCATGGTCTTCTGTCCTCCCCTATTCCAACAGAGTTCCACACTAACCTTTTACTTTGTCTTTGGCATTTATGAGTTGAGAAGTCTGGAAACCACCTCCACAGCTGCTAGTGATTCACTCTCCTGAAGTCTGCTTGGGCTGTGGCTGGTCAGGGCCACCCTGGGGCCAGAATCAGGAGGCTCATGTGCACTGCACTCGGCTCCCAGCTCAGTGCAATATACCTTTCCTGTTGGCCTGCTGGGCTGCCTTCAGTGGAAGATTTGTTTCTCACTATCACTTTGTGGGTTCTGTAGCTCTAAAGTTTTAGAGTCATTTTTTTACATGTATTGGAAGCGATTGGAGCAGGAGCTCACGCCAAGTTTGTGTTTCCACTCTTCCATCTTGGCTCCCTAATACAACTTTTAAAGCAATCTGGAATAAAGTGACCAGACTATTTCTATTCTTCTATTCAGAGATTCTACTACTGTGCATATGCCCCCAGGACATCAAGAAAAGAGGAAGGAAAGAAATAGAGGAAGAAATTTAGGTGATATAAAAACAAAAGAGACAATTTCTTTTGTAAAATTCAGAACCTGAATCACAAAAGGGGGTGATTAAAAGAAATGCTAGAACTAAGAGCTGATGTCTTGATGAGGTAAAATGAACGGAACCCTGGAGTGGAAGCAAATCATTTCATTTCTAGATTGCTCGCACTCGTTCAACTCTTTCTTTCCATGATTTCTTCTTCTTCATAAAGAAAAGGACAAGGGACACACACAGGGAAAATTATGAAAGGATATATCATTGAAAGAATATGAAGAGGATCAATTCGTCCATAAAACAGAGAAGGATGCATAACTAGAAAGCAGACTCCATTAATGTTGTTTTCAAAAAACGGATCTGAAATATGATTCACAGAGAGTTAAAATGAGGGTTTGGAGAATTTCTTTGGCCTCAGGTAAACTTTAAAAAAAGCAAGGATGGCAATCATGATTTTAGACAATGCAATAGTAAAAATAGAATGGTTAAAAAAGAGTAACAAAGAAACAACATTATGCTTAAAAGAATCATTGATAATGAATTAATATCAAAACTCAATATATAGGGACCAAACGGTCTAGCACAGGGGTGGGAAACCTGTGGCCTTAAGGCCACATTGGCCTTCTAGGTCCTTAAGTGTGGTCTTTTGACTGAATCCAATTTTTATGAAACAAATCCTTTTATTTTTTTAATATATTTTTGTTCATCTTTTATATTTTATTTTTAAAATTAACATATTTAAAATACCAAAGAATAAAATAAGTTTCAACAAAATGCTCCTCCCAGATTGACCAGCACAATTAGAACATCAGTAAGCCATAAGGGCTAACTTGATGGGTACTGTGCTCATTATTTAGTTCTAACTTCCCCTGTCTGACTGGTGCCACTAACACACGAGGCTGGTTGGCAAAAGCTTATGAGGGTCAGGTATGCCAGTGTGTCATCAGCTTTTGACAACAGTGCACTGTGTTTCTGTTTGAAGTGGAATTTGTGAATAGTTGCACTGCTTGACCGTATTTTTTAATTCTCTCTGCTTAGTAGCCCATCATGTCAAAGAAGACCAAGAGAATACTGAAGGAAGAAAACAGGTTTTTTTAAATGAGGACTAGGAATTGCAATATTATTTTCTTTACCTAAAGATAAGATGATTTCCTTGCTTTGTGATACTGTAATATCAACATTAAAAAATTCAGTGCTCATCAGCATTATAGCAGTCATAAGAACTAAAAATATCTTAAATTAGAGAGGCACGAAAGGTCGTATTGCAGAAATTAAAAGATGAAAAGCAAAGACAATTGTTTCAAGTAGCAATAAGAACTGGAAATAATGCCACCAAAGCACATATAAGGTAGCTTATATACTCGGGGGGAAAGGGGAGCCATAGGTAATGCAGAAATTGTGAAAGAATGCATTGTCAAAACTGTAGGATGCTTAGACCTCCAACAAAGTTTCAAATTTCAAACAACTGCTTCTTTCAAGGGGAACCATAACTCATCGGCAGCATTAATTAGCCTTCAATTTAACAGAACAACTTCATGCAATACTTCAAAAAGAAAATATATATCATTCAATCGCTTTGGATGAATCAACTGAAACTACTGACTTGGAACAGGTTTTATACTTCCTTTGGGTCATAACAGAAGGAATGCTCCATTTCTGTGTGATATCATGTAACATCAAAATGACTTGAATATTTCTTTGTAAGGTAAAACTAAATCTAGATGTGATATGTGGCAAAAAAAAAAAAAATCCAAGCATTTGGAAAAAAACTATCTTTTTTTTCTCAAAACAGTTCCTTAAAAAGAAATTTGGGATGAACTTTTCCCCAGTTTACAAAGGTTAACAGTATGATATATGTGAATCATTTGAAGAATACACAGTTGTTATAGACCTATTAATTGGAGAATACAATGAAATGTTTACTGACTTTGGGAATCATGGCATCATATTCAAATAAACATTTCAGCCTCACCTCTTTGATTATCACAAAGGCACCTAAAGAACTATAGTTGGAAATGATTGAGTTCTCAGCAGATGACATTTTTAAGTCATTTTTTGATGCCAAGAAAGATCCGATTGAAATACGGAAAAATGCAGTAGCATACCCACACCTTTGGCAACATGTCTCAAAAAAAATTCTTTCTTTCAACCACTTATTGCTGTGACTCTACATTCTACCTAACCTAAATCAAGAGACCTTTTAGGTCACAAATGACTGATATCCATCTAAAGGATCAGCTGAAATTGTAGACCTCCAAGGTGCAACCAAATATTCAAATGCTTTCCAACAAAAAACAGACACAACATAGACATTAAAAAGTTAGCTAATGTTAAAATTAATATACATTTTTCATTTTTTAAATTATTAAGTACATAGCAGTTAGATTTTTATGAAATAATGTACATTTTAAAAATACATCTAATTGAAGTTTCTTGAATATAGCCTTATTTGATCATAGCCAAATATTAATGCAGCCTTCCAACATGAAAAGGTTCCCCATACCTGGTCTAGCATCTAAATACTTTAAGTAAATCCTAATTGAATTCTGGGGAATAATAGCAAAACCTTAATCATTAGAGGTCTCAGTGTGATACTTTCAGACACAGACAAAAAGATAAATAGGAAAGTAGCAAACAACTTGAATAGAAATTATTTTTAACTTTAGATATGATACATTTCTGGTAATTACTGAATGGAAATAAAAAGGAATATACATATTTCTCTGTTGAGCTTCTAACCTTTACAAACTGATCATACGCTAGAGTATAAAAACCTCATAAACAAATGCAGAAAGTCCCACCCAGAAATACTAAATAATCCTAACACAATAAAAATTTTAATTTATAAAGGGAAGAGGGGTGGTACCATGATTATTATTTTTTTACTAACAAGAACAGTTACAATTTTTCTGCCTTGATCCTGCATTATTTGGCTATCATCCTTTCCTAATATCTCAACCCTTTTCTTCTACCACCACCCCAAATTTGAGGCAGAAATGTCTGTAGTGGTAACAACAGTGAGGGAAACAGCAGCTGCAGCACTGAATATTCTCCCAGTATGCCGCTATCCATCTTCTTCCTTTACTTCCTCTCTATCCTCATCATATTGCAAAGAGACATCATGGTCTCCCTCCAGTCATGCTCACAGTTGAAGTACATGCCATTGTATCACCACAGTTGAATCTATTTAAATTTGGAAGCAGTGACAGGGACCTGCAGCAGTCTTCTTGCCATCATGGAAGCAATTTTTCCAATACATTGCAGCAAGAGTCATCTCTCTAGCTCTAGACATCCCCTCAACATACCTAAATACTTCTCACTTCTTCTAAGATTGCAGACCCTCTCCTTCAAGGACAAGGGGAGAAGGGGACTATCTTTTCTTTGGGGTAATCAGAGCCCCTAGTAGTCTTTGGATCAGAATATGATGATGATTTGTCTTCTGCCCTGTAGGCATCCATCTTAGCTGGATGATATAATCTCTTTGGATAAAGGGGACTGTGTTCACAATAGATGTTAGTGCTATAAAATATAAAAAACAGGAAAAGAGAAAGCAAAAATCTGAATAGAGCATATTTACATGCCTCTACTTTCAAAACACCTAAATTAAAAGGGAAAATCCTTCAAATGTTTGATCTACCTTTTTCCTTTCTTCCTTTTCATTACAGTGCATTCTGATTTGCCTACCTATCTGAACACTCCTCAATTTACTTTATTGGTATACATACTCTTCCCCCTTAGGATGTACCCTAAAACTCTATCCCAGGCCCTTTTTACTTTCCATCTACAAACTCTTTCTTGGTGATCTATTCTTCTCCTACAGGTTCAAACATCTCTTTGCACATGATCTAGATATCTGTATAGCCAACCTTAGTCTCTCTACTGAGTTTCAATCCCATGTCAGCAACTTCCTAGGAGAGACATTTCTGCCTGGACATGTCTCTTAGGAATCTCAAGCTCAACATGTACAGAGTAATTCATTGTACCTTGTCCTCTCATAAACAATACTGTCTTCTGAACTTCCATGTTTCTGTCAAGGATACCATAATAATTCCAACTATACAGATTTGCAAACTTAGTCATTCTTTACTCATCACTCTTTCCTCATCATACACGAGACAACTGACTGATGAGTCAGTAGTCAAATCTTGTCAATTCTGTCTACACTAGATCCCTTTGATCTATGCCCTTTTTTAGACTTCTGTAATAGTCCTCTGGTTGGTCTCTCTATTTCAAGTCTCTCCCTATTCCAGTACAAATTGCACTCGGCTGTCTACTTGGTCTTCCTAAAGGTCTATGTCACCCCCTTTCTTAATAAACACCATTAGCTTCCTACTTCTATGTGTTTCCATGTGTACATGTTATCTTTTCACATGAAATGTAAGTTCCTTGAAGAAAGGGATGATTTTATATTAATTTTTGTATTGCTAGACACTGGCAGAGTACATAGAAGGCAACGAATAATGGTTTATTGGTTCAGTAGATACTTAAAAACTATTAGAAGAATAAATTAATGATCCAGTTACTTTATTCCTTTATTCCAATAGCTATAATTTTACATTTATTTCAGATTTACTTCCTATGACCAGTTGATTCATAGATGCCACTGAGTTAAGGAGAGATTCTAGGAAACAACTCCTCTTTGGTCAACAAGGAATAAAATATAAAACCTGTAAAACCTGTTTATTGAAATCCTGAAGACAACACTTTCACACAAAATCTGCTTTATAAAGTCCACTTGACACCTTTTTGAAATGCTGATAAAATGTGATTAAAATAAAATTGACACCCTTAATTCCATACCAAAGTAAAATAAAGATGATTTATTTTATGGAGGATACCCTTAGAACACAAAACAACATATGAAACCAAATTAATGCAATCTTTAAAATTTGTCATGATGTAGTTCAAAATAAAAAATTCCTCTCTCCCACCCCTATGATTGTCCACTATAAATATGATTTAAAAGGAACCATTTGTCAGAATAAAAGTACAATTCCTTTTGGCCCATAGGGATTAAAATAAATGTCTCTAAATTTCAGAGACAAAGTTTTAATGGTTTGAGAAACTGGTCTATAGGCAACATAATATAGTAGAAGCTGTCTGAAAGTCAGTAGACAAGTCATTTAACATCTTGAACCCCCAAAGATATTAATTCCCTTTTCTTCCTTAAATTACAGCATAGCTACTTATCTGTGTATATGTTGTAAGATAGACGGTGTGGTGAATGGAATTCCGAACTCAGTGTCAGAAAACTGATAAAACTGTTAATATCAGCCCTCTAGTTAGTGACCTCCCACAAATCATTTATTCCATAAGTGCCCTTGGCAACTCCCTTAGAAACATATGGATAGAGTAAAAGTCAAGATGGCAGAGAAGTAGCCAAGATCCCCATCACTCCTTCTCTACAAATATCTAGAAAATATATCAGATGGAATTATGATTGGGAAATCCAAGAAAAAACCCACAATGTGTCATTTTTCCAGCCCAAGTTGGCAAAGGGAGACAGAGAGTTCTAGAGGCATTAGGTACAGGGTATGGCCAGCAGCATGCTTTGTATAATATTCCAGATCCCAGAGTCTGAAAAAGGCCTGAGACTGATTTAGGAAGGAGTTCCATGTTCTTGAACTAGTGCAGATTGAGGGAACAGGTGTCATGTGATCACCCATTACCCAGTCCCACATCACAGAACTGAGAAAGGAACCTGTACCTTGGGGTGGTAGAGAGGAGTAGTTGCAATCATGGACCCTAGCTATGTACTGAGAGAGGAAAAAGCTCAGAAACAAACAGCAACTGTGTGGCTCTGGTCCCAGAAGCCGAGTAGGGACTCAGTTAAAACCTTCAGCCCAGGTTAAAGCATATAATGGAATAACCAGAGGAAGAGTCATAAATACAGGGGAGCCTGCAATTCAGGCACTATGGACTTGCAAAATCTCCCAGGGGCTAATCATGGCTGAGTCTAACAGTAGTCTACATAAACTTCCAACCATCATAGAGCTGATGGAGGTCTTGATCAAACTCAAATCTGAGTCAAGGAGAGAAGAGGGATAGGGCAATCAGACTTTGCCCTAGATCACATATATCACTCTTGCATCTAACATCTTGCAGGTACCCAGTCTGAGCTATCCCTGAGATCCTAGAATAACACACCACTTAATACCTCCAACAAAGCAATAGAAGAAACTAGAATGACAACAGCTCAACCCAGACATACAACCCAGGAGTGTGATGAGCCCAGCCATAACATAAGTTCAAAGTCAAGAAATAGAATGGAAGGATGAGTAAGTTAAAAAAAATTCCAACATAATGATAACAGGAAATCTCAAGACATGAACCAAGAAGAAAACAAACCTAAAACATGGATAAGAAAAGTCTCAAAGAAAAATAAAGCTTGGAAACAAGTCCAATGAGAATTTCTAAAAGATTCAAGAGTTTGGGGGGGTTCTTTTAAGCTAAAAAAAATTATTTTAAAATCAAGCTGAAAATAACAGAGGAAAAATAGGAAAATATATGAGTTATGGGAGAAAGATGTGGAAAGAAAATTAACAACTTGGTACATACATTGTATAAGAAAACAACTCTCTAAAAATTATGATTGACCAAATAGAAGTTAATGACTTCATGAGACATCAAGAAATAGTGAAACAAATTCATAAGACTGAGGGGGTAAAAACAGAAAAAAATGGAAGGTTTCTCATAGCAAAAACAACTGACCTGGAAAACAGATCAAGTAGATATAATATGAGAACCATTGGAGAACCTAGATGTCATATGTCAAGAAATCTTTTTTTAAAACTGTCCAGTTCTTTTAGAACCAAATATTTATATAAATAAAACAAATTCAGTAGTCACCTTCTGAAAGAAACCAAAGCAAAAAGTTTAAAATATGATGTTCCGGAAGGCAAAGGTTCTAGACTTACAACCAAAAATAACTTAGCCAGTAAAACTGAGTATAATCTTGCAAGGGGGAAATGGATTTTAATGAAATAGAAGACTTCTAAGCATTCTTGATGAAAAGATGCAAGCTGAGTAGAAAATTTCACAATAAATTTGACAACAAAGGACTTCAACCCTGCAAAGTAGGTGTTATTATTAACCCCATTCTGCAAGTGAGGAAATTGAGGAAGACAGAAGTTAAGTGACTTGCTCAACATCAGTAGTATGTGTTTGAGGTTGGATCTGAACTCAGGTCTTCCTGACTCTGGGTGTACGCCTGTAGCCATTGCACTACCTTGCTGGTAGATTAAAGGAAAGATTAGTCAATAAACAAGCTCTTTAAAAAGAAGACAGAAAACAAAGAGAAGGAAAAGTATAAGAGAATGAGAGGAAGTAAAAAATGATTAAAATCATAACTGTGAAAGTGAATGGGATGAACTCATTCATAAAACAAAGGATAACAAAATGGAATAGAAATGAGAATCCAACAATATGTTGATTACAAGAAATACACTTGAAACAGAAACATACACACAGAGTTAAAATATGGTACTGGAATGCTTCAACTGAAGTTGAAAAAAACAAGGGTAGCAATCATGATCTCAGACAATGGCACAGCAAAAAAACAGATCTAATTAAAAGAGATGAGCAAGGAAATTATGTTTTACTGAAAAGTACCATAAGAAATGAATTTATATCATTACATAATGTCATATATGTTCCTACTGGCACAGCATCTAAAATCTTAAAGAAAATGTTAAATGATTCACATAAGGAAACAGAAAGTAAAACCATGATAGGGGATATTACCCTCTCAGACCTAGACAAATCTAAGTGACACCAGACTCCTGGCTGTTCCACAAATAAGACACTCTATCTCTTGGCTTCATATATTTTCTCTGGCTGTCTCCTATGCCTGGAGTGTTTTCTTTCATCATTTCAGCTGCCCAGCTTTCCTGGCTTCTTTCAAATCCCAACTAAAATTCCATCTTTTACAGGAAGCCTTTCCCAATCTTAATTTTAGTGCCTTCCCTCTGTTATTTCTTATTTACCCAACACATAGCTGATCTGTATACATTTGTTCACTTAGGATTGTCATTCACCTTTCTTTGTATCCCTAGCATTTAGCACAGTGCCTGGCACATAATAGGACTATAATAAATGCTTACTAACTGACCAACTAATTTAACCCTAAAGAATTGGTAGTACAAAGAACAAATTATAGAAACAATAAATGTCATTGGAGACAATAACAACAATAACACAACATACTACATTTGGGAGATACATCCATATCTTTAAACACTTCCCCAAATAAAAGATAGCAAGAGAAAATTTTAAAACTATGCAGACAACTTTTAAAAAATAGAAAACCAACAAATGAAAAACCCTAAATTAAACACCAAAATAAAAATCCTACAAAGCAAAGAAGAGATTAATAAATTTTTAAAGTTAAGAAAACAAAGTTGAGATAGTAAGTGAAAGTAGGAGCTGTTTTTAAAAACTAATAAAATAGATAGGCCATTAGTTGATTTTTTAAAAAAAAATTCAAATGATCACCATCAAAAATTAAAAAGACAAATTCACAAGCAATAAAGAAGAAATTTTAAAAAACATTCAGGGCTATTTCACTCAAATATCTGCCAAGAAAACTGACAATCTAAGTGAAATGGATTAACATTTACCAAAAAGGAGATGAACAGAACAAGAAGTAGAGTGCTTGAATAACCCTATCTTAGAAAAAGAAATTGAAAAAGCCATAAATGAACTCCCTAAGGAAAAAATGCCAGGACCAAGACAGACTTACAAGCAAATTCTATCAAACTTTTAAAGTAACATTAAATCAAATTTTTGAAGTGATATTAATTCCAATATTATATACATTGTTTGAAAGAAAGAGAAAAAGGACTCTTAGTAAAATTCTTTCTATGACACAAGTATGATCGTATTACCTAAACCAGGAAAAGTCAAAACAGAGAAAGAAAAACATAAACCAGTATCATTAAGGAACAGTGATGCCAATAAAATGTGAAATAAAATATCAGCAAAGATACTACAACAATATATCCCAAAGAGTATGCATTATGATCAGACTGAATTCTTACCAGGAATAAAGGACTGGTTCAATATCAGTAAAACTATAGACATAGGGGCAGCTAGGTGGCTCAGTGAATAGAGCACAGGTCCTGGAGTCAAGATGACCTCAGTTCAAATCTGGCCTCAGAAACTTAGCACTTACCAGCCGTGTGACCTTGGGCAAGTTGCTTAACCCCAATTGCCCTCCAAAAAAGCAAAAATTAAAATTAAAAAAATATATAGATATAACAGACCATATCATAACAAAAATAAGAGAAATCATATGATTATATTGATAGATGCAGAAAAAGCCTTGTAACAGGATACAACACTATTCCTGCTTAAAAAAAAAAAACAGTCAATTGGTTGTTGTCCTTTGTGCTTGAAGAGGAACAAAATGACCTCACTATGTTTAGGCCAAGGTACAGTGTATCCAGCTTGGCTGATCAGACCAATAACAAGCCCAGAAAGCTCCAAAACAGGCTGGGCACAAATGGTCCATGTGAACATTTCAAGGAGAGATGTCTCTAAACATCTCACATTTCAAGCCACTGTAATTCTGCTTTGCTCGTAGGACACAGTAGCCTCTTCCATGTGGGCACATCTTGCTGGGCAGAGGCGCACCAGTGTCCTCCATGTCTCATAACCAATTTTCAAAGAGCTTCAGAGAGACTTTGAGAGTATCCTTGTATCGCTTCTTCTGACCTCCACGTGGGCACTTACCTTGTGTGACTTCTCTAGCGGAAAACACAGGAATAATAATAATAATAATAATAATAATAACAATAAGCTTTCCTTAAAATGACAAGTAGTATCTATCTAAAATCAAGAACCAGAATTACCTGATGGGGACAAGTTAGAGGCCTTTACAATAAAACTGTGTGGAAATGTCACAGAAGACATCATACTTCAAGACACTATTAGGGAAAATTGCCCTGAAATTTTAAAATTAGAGGGTAAAAGAGGAATTAAAAAATCCATAGATCATTATATGAAAGAGACACCACGATGAAAACTCACAGGAACTTTACAGCTAAGTTTCTAAGCTCCCGATTCAAGGAGAAAACGCAACTAGGGGTGGCTGGGTGGTCCAGTGAATAGAGCACTGGCCCTGCAGTCAGAAGGACCTGAGTTCAAAGCTGGCCTCAGATGCTTGACACATTTACTAGCCATGTGACTTTGGGCAAGTCACTTAACCCCAATTGCCCTCCAAAAAGAAAATGCAACGAGAAAAAAAAAGAATTTAAATATTGTAGAGCAACATTAAGAATAACCCAAGATTTAGCAGTTTCTACATGAAAAGACCAAAAGGCATGGAACATAATATCACGAAGAGCACAAGGAACTGGGTTTCCAACAAAGCTGAGTGTATTCCTGCAAGAAAAAAGCGAAATGTGATGAATTAAAGGACTTTCAGATACTTGTGAAGAAAAAAAATAGAAGTAAACAGAAAATTGGATCTACAGGAATCAAGAGAAACATAAGAAGGTAAACATAAAAGACTGATTTTAAGAGACTTAATAAGATCAAACTGTCTACTTTTTATATGGGAAAACATCTATAACTTTTAAGAATATTATCATCACTAGGGTAATTTGAAAGAGCACATATAGATAGAAGACTTGGGATTCAGTTGAGTATGATGGGATGATCCTAAAGAATAATATTGGGTAGGGAGAGGTAAAATAGAGCAATTATCTCATCCAAACAAGGCATGAATGTATGAACTTTACAGTGGAGTGTAGGAGGGGGTGGAGGGCTAGTGGTGTTACAAACATTCTCATCAGAATAGAGTTCAAAAGGGAATAATATATGCATCAAGGAGGGTAGAAAAGTCTTCTTAACTTACAGAAAAATAGGAGGGCAAGGAGACAAGATAAGAGAAGGACACTTTAGAAAACTGTGCAGATTAAAAAATAGGAGGGCAAAGATAAAGGACAAATTCTCAGAAGGGGTTTCAATTAAAAGGGCAGTAGTTAGAAGTCAGGTTTTTTGAGAAGGGATGTGATAAAAACAAAGGGAGAGAAGAACAAAAAGGGAGAAAATATAGGATGGAGGGAAATACACGATTAGTAATTACAACTTTGAATATGAATAGAATAAACTCACCCACTTAATGGAAACTATACCAGAATGGATTAAAGGATAGAAGCTGACCATATGTTGTTTACAAGAAACACATTTAAAAATAAGAAGTACACATAGAATAAAAAATAAAAGGCTAGAGCAGAATTTATTATGCTTCAGCTAAGGTTAAAAAAATAGGGGGAGAAATCATGATCTCTGACAAAGTTAAAGCTAAAATGGATTTAATTAAAAGAGATAAACAGGAAAACTATATTATGTTAAAAGGTACCATAGATAATGAAGTAATATCAATACTAAACTTATGTGTACCAAATACTAGAGCATCCAAATTTTTAGAAAAGTTAAATGAATTATAGCTGGAAAGAGGTAGCAAAACTATAATAGTGGGGAGACTTCAAATTTTCCCTCTCAGGATTCGTTAAACCTAATAGGTTTATCTCCTAAAAGGAGATAAATAGAATCCTACTTAAGCTAAGTATGAGAGAAATCTGGAGAGAACTGAATGGAAATAGAAAGAAATATACCTTTTTCTCAGTGGTACATGGTATCTTACACAAAAAAAAAATGACCATATATGAGGGCATAAAACTTCATTGCTAAATGCAGAAAAGTAGAAATATTAAATGCATCCTTTTCAGAACATAATGAAATAAAAGTATATTTAATAAGGGACCATGGAAATGCATATTAAAATTTAATTGGAAACTAAATGAGCTAATCTTAAAGAATGAGTGGGTTAAAGAATGAGAAATATAAACAATTTTATCAAAGCGAACAATAATAATGAGACAACATACCAAAACCTATGGGATGTAGCAAAAGCAGTATTCAGAGGAAAATTTATGTCTCTAAATGCTTATATCAATCCAATAAAGAGCAGAGCAATGAATTAGGGATGCAATTTTAAATCCCCAATTGAACACCAAATAGAAATACTGAAAATTAAAGGTGGGATTAATAAAATGGAATATAAGAAAATCACTGAATGAATAAAGAAAACTAGGAAATGGTTTATGAGAAAATAGTAAAATAGACAAACCATTGGTTAATATGATTTTTAAAGAGAAAAGAAAACTAAATCACTACAAGTGATTTTTAGGAGTTATTTTGCCCAATTATATACCAATAAATTTTACAACTTAAATGTAATACTTGCAAAAATATAAACTGCCTAGATTAACACAAGAGGAAGCAAAACATCTAAATATACTTATTTTAGAAAAAGAAATGCAAAAGGCCATAAATAAGCTGCCTAATCAGGACCAGATGAATTTACAAGTGAATTCCAGGGAGCCAAGATGGTGGTGTAGGCGCAGCAAGGTATGGTAGCTCCCACATAAACACCTCAAATACCCATAAAATATTACTCTAAACAAATTTTAGGGCTCTAAAACGCACACAAATACACCTCCCACTGAAGACAGTTCAGCAGGAAGAGATCACCACAGCTGTGGGAGTCAAAAGCAGCCCAGCCTGAAACTGCAGCTTGGCCCCGGGGGAGGGGAGAGGGCAGGATGAGCCGCAGCTGGAGCTTCAGGAGAGTGGATCAGTGGCAGCTGTGGCAATTTCCAGAATTATCAAGCCATAAGAAAAAAGGACCAAGGGAAAGGTCAGTGGATCTTGGCTAAAATTGAGAGAGACCAGTCAAACTGCCTCCAGGGCGAGGAAGCTGCAGAAGCAGAGGCCCTGCAGCCACCTCTTCATAGCTGCTTCAGAGCTCCCAGCCTGAAGAGTGTAGGGGGGCCAAGCAATCATTCTGAGTCTAAGTGCTCTTGTATTGAGTGGCCTGGATCTGGATTGTGGTCTTGGGTGGTGGTCCTGGGGTGCATTTTCAGTGAGCCAAAACTGGTGGGGACTGCAAAAAAAACGACAGCCCCCTAATAGCTCCAGCAGCTGGGAAAACCCCAGCAATCTGGGACAGAGCTTTCCCCTCTGGAAGCAGAGCTCCACAGAGCTGAAAAATCATCGACTGGCCAAACATGAGCAGGCAAAGGAAGCAAAGTAATAACAGCAACCAAACCTTAGATTCCTTCTTTGGGGAAAAGAAGGATCAAAGCAGGGAATTGGAGGAAGACAACACAGTCAGAACTCCCGCACCAAAAGCTTCCAAGAAACGTGAAGATTGCCTAAAAGCTAGAGATCAGCTTAACAAAGGATTTTGAAAGCCAAATAAGAGAAGTGGAGGAAAAATTGGGAAGAGAAATAAGAATGATGCAAGAAAATCATGAAAAGAGAGTCAACAACCTGACTGAAAAAATTAACATCTTAAAAAATAGATTAACTCAAATGGCAAAAGAGACCCAAAAAGCCAATGAGGAGAAGAATGCCTTAAAAAGTCAAATTTGCCAGATGGAAAAAGAATCTCAAAAGCTTTCT
>CM053591.1:1661012-1682731 GCA_028646515.1 Pseudochirops corinnae | reverse complement strand
TCTCTTTTCATGATTTTCTTGCATCATTCTTATTTCTCTTCCCAATTTTTCCTCCACTTCTCTTATTTGGTTTTCAAAATCCTTCTTAAGCTCTTCTGTGGCTTGTAACCAATTTACATTTTTCTTGAAAGCTTTTGGTGCAGGAGTTCTGACTGTGTTGTCTTCCTCCCGTTCCATGCTTTGATCCTTTTTGTTCCCAAAAAAGGAATCTAAGGTTTGATTGCTGTACTTGCTTTGCTTCCTTTGCTTGCTCATGTTGCCAATCAATTACTTGACTTTTGAGCTCTTTGCCCCAGTAGAACTCTGCTTCCAGAGGGGAGAGCTTTGTCCCAGATCTCTGGGGTTTTTGCACCTGACAGAGCTATTAGGAGGGTGGTCTCTACAGCCCCCACCAGCTCTCACTCAGTGGTCACACCCCTAAGGACCACCACCCAAGATCGTGATCCATATCCAGGCAGGTTAAAGGAATCACAATTACCCTGTGAATGTTTGCTTGGCCCCCCTACGATCTGCAGGCCAGGAGCCCTGATGCAGCCATGTGGAGGTGGCTGCACAGCTGCTGCGCCTGTCCTGTTTCTGGCTCTGTGGGCAGAGGCTGAACCGCACTCTTTCCCCCCAGTTCTAACAGAGTTCTTCACTGACCTTTTACTTTGTCTTTGGCCTTTATGGGTTGATATTTCTGGAAACCCCCACAGCTGCTGATGATTCACTCTCCTGAAGTCTGCTGCAGCCACTGGTTGGGGCCACCCTGGGGCTAAAACCATGGGCTCATGTGGGGCTGGGCTTGGCTCCCAGTGAGCTGTGATGAACCCTTTCTGATGGCCTGCCGGGCTGCCTTCAGTGGGAGATTTGTTTTTCTCTGTCACTTTGTGGGTTCTGTAGCTTTAAATTTTGTTTAGAGTCATATTTTATAGGTATTTGAGGTGGTTATGGGGGGAGCTCACGGAGTTTTCTTGCTTCTATGCTGCCATCTTGGTTCTGCCCCCCCCCCCCAATTGAGCTTTTGAAAGGATATAATAAAATATTAGAAAACTATTATTTAATGAGGTATGTTTTGTTACAAAACATGACAATAATAAGTTTGTTATAATAGCAAATTTATTTTTTTCATAAAAGTCAAGATTTGAAAATCTTGACTTTTATGAAAATAACAGGTGGCTTAAAATGTAGCTTCAGCATATCAGTATTGAGTCAACTATCAGGTATTTGCTGTATGTCTGAAACTCCAGAGTATTGTTAGTTCTAATTTATAAGTAAAGGATAAATGAAATGTTAACTGTTAGGGAAAAATCAGGAAAGATATTCAAGCCTTAGATTGGGATTAGTGAAATTTTTCTGTTTAAGATAAAAATTCTTGGGCCTGTAAGTTACTATTGTTTTGACCTTTGATGACATGGATAAGTTGTCCGAGTTGTCACGAAGCCAATAGTACAAAACGCCCGTGCTTCACTCTGGGCATTGCTAAAGGTGAATGTGCCTGGGAAATAGTTTTGGGGACAACCTTGGCATGGCCTCAGGCAGGAGCTTTTTGACTGGTTTCCCCTTGTGCTGTTCCCTTGCTGAAAAGGGAATTTCCCCATCTGGTTAATCTCGAGCCTCCTCTAACTCCCTGTGACGGTATGATTGGCTGTCAGATGGCTCACGCCTAGGATCAGAGCGCAGGGCATTTCGCCCTGTCCCCGTTATATGACACTGTTGTAACTGTGGCTCTCTTTTTATAGTAAATTTCTATACCCAAGACGTTTTATTAGTGTAACACTAAGTCCATCAAGCAATAGGTTGTTTTCAGACTTGACAAGTGTGATGTCTGAGCAAGAAAGCCTCAGCCTCGTGGGGGTGCTGCACTACAAGTGGGGCCTCCAAAACCAAATCCCGGCCTTTTCGACTGAAGGGGTGGTAGCAGCTACCCCTCACAGGCAGGGGGAGCCCTGAATCAAGCTGGGTCATACGTGGCAGAAAGAGTCCAATGAAGCCCCCCCCCCTTTGTGTCCATGTATGACTGTTAGCTGGGACTCCCAAGGCAAGAACAGTCAACAGGGTTCTCTTAAGATCTGCAAGCCCAGGCAGGTGTTTTGGTTCAAGCTGCAAGGGCTCTGGAACAATCTTTAGTTAAAAAAACCAGGGGTCTCGCAATCGGACCAGAAGATGGAATATCCAGCTGCTCCCCCAACGGCACGAGCTTCTCTCTTGGCAGCGCGGGCTTCCTTTGAGCCTTGGCTGGAACCTCACCTCCTCCAACACGTCTCACCCAGTCCCTCGTAGCTCTAGTACCTTCTCTCCATTCGTTGTTCCCACTTCTTCGTATCGCTCGTTTGCGCACAGCGATGGCGTGTGGTCTCCCCGGTCAGATGGCGGACTCTTTGGGGGCAGGATCTGCTGTTACGTTTCTTTGTTCTCAGCGCTTAGCGCTGGACCTGATGCGTAGCAGGGACTTAACCGTCTTTCCCGACAGACTGATCCGAGACAACTGCAAAGCACAGGAGTTAAAGCGTCCCTCTCCTTTCTTGCAGAGAGAGGGTCTCGCGTGATAGAAGGACGTTGATTATGTTGTCAGGTGTGCTTAATGCGCTGCTTTTTTTCTTTTTCCTTTTTGCTCCTTGTTTAAAGAAATGCGGTTTAAGGAATCCTTGGGTAGTGGAAGGAGAGGGGCGTGTTTGGAAGTCAAAGTGATGCAAAAACAAAGATGTCAATTAAAAATAAAACTTTTACAAAGTAAATAAAGCCTTTTCAGCCTAATGAAAAGAAATTGATGAAAATAGCTTCAGTTAAACAAAGCAAATTTGCAACAAACCCATAAATCACCAGCCTTTCCATACATGACAGAAAGTTGCGATATAACCTCTATATTAGTGATAAAATGCATCAAAGAGTTGTCTGTTAATCTATGTGCACAAACAAAACCTAGACAAAAGCAACAAGAAAACATTTTAAACATAAAGAATGAAATTACTGAAGAGAATAGTTTTTGACAGACAAAAAGAAAAATTCTTAAATTAGGGAAAGAACTGAGTAATTCCAAGGGGGAGTAATAATTACACTAATACGTAATTTGTTGTTTCTACTTTTAATCTTTTTTATATTAAAGATAACTAAAAGTTGGCCAGATGGAAGGTCACAAATGTGTGTTAAAAACCAGAGGCATACAAATAAAAATACTGAATATTGCTCATTTGTGAGTGTTTATGTTCATAAAATATGATGTCCATTTTCACCAAATAAGAGAAATTTCTGAAAGAGAAGTTTGCAAGGCCAACACTTGGTAATTGCTGTGCATTTTCTTTGACAAAAGCAACTTTTAGCTGCAGAATCATTTCCTGGTTTGGTTGATCCTTTTCAAGATGCCCTCATCTGTTTCTGTTACAGAGGTGTTCTTCCTTCGGTTGTTCTGACATAAGCTGCTATAAGTTATGGTGGCATACTAGTGAGAAAGAAGGAGAAGAGGATGGGTATAGTTTTCAATGTCAAAATTGACAGATGTAATTTGGAATTTACTATGACTTGGTTTTTTCATCCCTTTCTTTCAGATATTCCACAAAATAGAGATGAATTAGACTTTTGTTCAAATACATCTTCCCCCATTTTTGAAGACAAAAAATGAACCATTCTAAAATAGATGCCATGTATTAAAAACCAAAATATCTCCCTCTTATTGCTATGTTAATGAGATGAAAACTTCTCTGGTTTGACATGAAAATATTTTAATTTTATAGCTGTTCTCTTTGTTGGCTTCCCAAGTAGCTAAACTGTAAAGCAAATACTGAATCACAAAAAACTGGTCATTTTTATCAAAGTTTTGATTTTTTATTTAAAATTCTTCAAATTTATACCATATGCATGGAATAATAATCTCACTATTTAAATATCCTATAACTAGGAAAAAGGTAGAAAAATGCTTATAACTGTTTGTAACAATGTGGTCAAATGAAATTCTTGCTTATGGAATATTTGTTGTTACCTAGACTATATTGGGTTTTCTAGAGAGAGCGGGCAGTCAGAGTTACCATGTGCAGAACTATCACACAGACTATAATATGAGAAATGAATTTCCCTAAATTTGGGTATCTGTCTAAAGTACTCTGGATTTTCTTGGTAAGGGAAACACAATTACAATTATCTTCTTTCTAATTAAACATTAACATATTAAAATTATAAGCACTTGAAATAATTTCTATAACACAAAACTAAAATATGTCTCTATAAGGCAAGCATGAAAGAACAAAATACAATACATTCATATGTTAACTGCATTGAAATAGTTAACTTTCTCTTTTTCTTCTGGGGATGGATATGATTTAATAGGCTTTACCATAGTTACCTTAGAATCGCCAAAAGCATTAATGGCTGTAGATCGATAATTGTCATGTACCCTGTCATTTTCCAAACTCTCTTTTTCTTTATTAGATGATTTAAGATCAGCATTTGTGGGACTGCTCTTTAAGACACAATCTGATCCAAAGAGTTCTTCCATCAGATTATTTTTCTTATCCCTCAAAGTTGTTTTTACACAGTTTCCGTTGCTTTTACCTGCTGAATCTTTTACTTTTGTTTTGGAAGATTTACCAAATGACGGTTCATATCTACCATTTGAGTTTTCTATCTTCAGATCAGTTGTATTAGCTCGTTGCTTGTTTGCAACTTGACTGTTGCGGGTGGTCCCTACATTAGATGGACCTGAAATGGGCAGTCCATTGTGCAAGTTTTCAGTGGCTTCTGAGAAAGAGTAATATTTTCTTTGCCTAAATGGAATTCTGCTATTTTGAATCACATATTTATTATGCAGTTCATCTATGGCATGCATTGATACACTAATTTTAAACCTTTCTTTTCCTACGTTATGATGTTCGTTGCTATCCCTCAAAGAAGTAATTTTATGTTCTATTTTGGCTGTTGGCTCTTGTTCTTCTTTCAGCAAATTAGGTTTCTTTTCTAGCTCTTCTTTTTTCTCTCTCTGCCTTCCATTACTCTCCAGTGGTGTTTGTACTTCCCTGTGTATGTCTTCCTTTAGTAAAGCTACAGTAGAAAAATAGATAATAGAATCTCTTTTAAAATTAAAGTTTTAAAAGACAGCTTAATTGAAAGTTCACTTAGATTATAAATTTCCTAAATATAATTATCGTTGATACTATTTCTCCTAGTTCTTTTATTGCCATTTAATAATAAAAAAAGACTCGCAATACAACCATAGTTGCTACTGACTTGGGTTCATACAGAACATCTCTTCAAGAGCACAGTACTTAAAATATTTTTCTGGAGGGTAATAAGTGTGGACAAATGTGGGTGGCTTATAGTATCCATTCTAAAGAAATATTTAAAGATTTTCCTTTATTTTTTAAAAAAAAAACCTTTTCATGATGACCTTAAACTTTATTTTTAGAAATTTTTATTGATAGTTTTTGTCATTTCACAGTATGATTTCTCTTTCTCAACAAAGAACACTTATTTGTAACAAAGAAAAATGGCTAAGGAAGATTGATTTATATAGCAACCATACCCTAATCTTCCACATGCAGTGAGGAGGAGGGTGCATTTCAACATCTATTCCCCTATACCAAAATTGATCATTGCAATTAATCAGAGTTTGGTTGCTTTTAAGTGTTGCGTTCATTTATGTCATTACAATAATTGTGTATATCATTATTTTGCTTTTGCTTACTTTATTCTGTAACAAGTTTTTCCAACTTCTCTGAATTTCTCATCTGCACTGCTCCTTATGGTACACTAACATTGCATTATATATATATATACCCCAGTTTTTTCAGAAATCTTTCAATCAATGGGCGCCCACTTTGTTTCCATTAATAATAGTTTTTGCATTTAGGTAATGCTTTAAGAAATGCAAAGTTGTTTTATAGCTACTTCATTTTATCTTCACAACAGCTCTGGGAAGGAGGTCCTTATTTTTTTACAGCTAAAGAAGCTAAGGGAGACAGAGATTGCGACTTAAGTGGGTTCACACAACTAATAAATTATGTGTGGCTAGATTTGAACTCAGGTCTTCTCACTGCAGGTCTAGTGCTCTATCCACTGTGCCAGCTGGCTATCACAAAAAATATTTCTATGGAGATTTTAGTAGATATGTGACCTTGATTGTTGTCTTTAATATTCTTGGGATTTGCAGAAGCATATTACAAACTTTTTTAAAAAGTTCAACTGAAAATATTAAGAAATGTTTTCTCTTGCCTAAATTCCTTTCTAGACTTTTCCTTTTAGGAAAATATATAGAAAAATAGTCAAGACCTATGGACTCTAGAAGCAACAGATGCATCAGTTGATGCAAAAATGTGCTTGGTCCTCCACTGTGTTCCCAACTTCCAGTCTTTTTAGTAGAAGCATACAATAGACTTAGAAGATGGCAGCAAAATATAGTGGAAAGTCAACAAGTCATTAAGCATTTATTAAGTAAGTGCTTACTAATGCCAGACAGGAGACAACTAGGCGGCTCAGCGGACAGAATACTGGGCTTCCAGCTAAGAAGACCCGAGTTCATCTTTGGTCTCAGACACTCACTAGCTATGTAAGTCACTTAACCTCTGTCTGCCATAATTCTCTGGAGAAGGAGATGGCCAACTACTCCAGTATCTTCACAGACAGTAGGGGCTTGCTGTGGTCCACGGGGCCATGGAGAATCAGATACGACTGAATGACTGAATAACATCAGATACTGTGCTAAACACTAGGGATACAAATTAATGAAAAACCAATTGTTCCTCCCTTCAGGGATATCACAGTCTGGTGGAGGGAGACAACGTACAAATGACACAGATTCAGTTAGGTGGTGCCATGAACAGATTCTTGGAGCAAGAGTCAGGAGCACCGCCGTTCAGGTGTGACCTCATATCCTTGGCAGCAGGGTAACTCTGGGTGAGTGACTTAGCGCTGTCTGCCTCATGAGTGTCCTCATCTGCGACGCTTGGATGATGAGAACAACACCCCAGTAATAACACAGAACCAGGGTTGTTCTGAGGATAAATTGAGATACTTACGAAGGGCTTTGCAAATCCTGAAGTAATACATATACATGTATATATGCACACAGAGACACACTCAGATGTGCCAGCTGTCATTATTACTGTTGTTATTATGGGCAAACATGGATTATTGGATAAAATATTAGATAAAAATGCAGGATAAAATGGAGATGATCCCAGATGAAAGGCACTGGCATGAAGGGATTGCTAAAGGCTTCTTGCAGAAGGGGGGGATTTTACCCTGAGACTTGAAACCAGAGAAACTAAGGCAGAATGGGGAGGGAAAGAATTCCAGATGTGAGAGGCAGCCAGTACAAATGTATAGAGTTGGGAGATGGAAGACTGTGTGTGAAAAAGGGCAAGGTGGCCAGAGCCACTACATCTTAGAGTACATGAAAGAGTATAAGAAGAGTAGGAAGGGGCCAGGTTATGAAGGATTAAAAGCCAAACAGAAGATTTTAAATTTAATCTGGGAGATGATAGCAGGGATTTTCTGCAGTTTATTGAGGAGGGGAATAGCCAAATCAGATTTAAGCTTCAGGAAGATCACTTTGAAAGCTGAGTGGAGGATGGCTTCAGAGGAGGGAAGGAGAGGGGCGCATATGAGAGATACTGTGAAGGCAGAATGGCAGTACTTGACAGCTGATTGGATATGGGGGCAGCAAGAGAAGGTGAGGTTTTGAGAATGACACCTAGGTTGTAAACCTGGGTGATTTGGAGGATGGCAGTGTCCTTAACAGAAATAGGAGAAGAATTAGAGAAAAGGAGAATGCACTAATTTTGGGACACATTGAATTTTGACGTATCTTGTTGGCAATTGGAGATAGGAGACCAGAGGTCAGGAGAAAGGCGAAGGCTAGCTAAGTTAAAAAGAGTGCTGATTCTAGAGTCAAAAGATCGAGGTTCAAATTCTCCTTTCTGATAGTTATTACTTGTATGACTTTAGGAAAGTCATTTAACCTCCCTGGTCCTTAGTCTTCATCTATAACATGAGGGGGTTGGAGTGCATGACTTCTCAGGCACCTTCCAGCTATAGATAGATGATACTATAGCTAATCTATGATAAATTCAAACCTCCAAAACATTGAAAGGATTTATTTTTTCAATAATCACATCATAAAATTGGATAGGAATGTGGTTAAAAAATGTTATTTAGTGTCATCTCATTCCATGGACCACAGCAAATTTCAAATGGATCCATGATCTAAGCGTTTTCATCATTGAAGAGGCAACGCCATAATGTAATTTTGAAGTCATCTTGCACTTTAAAACCATGCCTTGCTGTTGTCTTGTAGTGGAACTTCCTTTAGCTCTTGGAGCCTCCTACCGTCCTTGTGTCCTTCTCACCCTGAGATTCCCCTCCATCTGACCATTGGTCAGTTCCTCCCAAAGCTTCCGTTTTGTGGGGAGCCCTGGCTAGCCACCCTTCATTCCCCTCTGGAATGTGCTCCTGACTTTCTAGATTTCAGAACATGCTCCTCTGCCAGGTCCCTAGCTATTTCCCACCCTTTTCAACTCTCTTTTGTGTGTTTTCTTCCTTCACTAGAGTGTAAGCTCTTTGAGGGCAAGGGCTGTCTTTCTTTTTCCTTTCATTTTATCCTCAGCATTTATCATGGTACATTAATTACTTGTCTTCCTCCCTATATCATTGTGAAGAGGCAGAAAAGCCTTAGCTATTCGAGATATAGAAGAAATTATAGATGACATTAGATACATCTGATTATATGAAAATAAAGACTTTTCACAACCAAGAGCAATATATCTTGGGGAAAAAAGGAAATCACTTGAAAAAAATGTTCTGCTTCATGCCTAGTAACATTAGGTGTCATCCATGGCTCTGTCTTCTTTCCTTTTCTCTCTATATTCTCTCATCTGGTGATCTTACAGCTCCCTGGGAATTATCTTCTCTGTGCTGATGATTTTTAGGTCTTTTATCTGGCCCTGTTTTTCCTCCTGATCTCCAATGCCATATCAACACCTGCCTACTGGACATCTCAAAATGGATCACAGGTATCTCAAACTCAGCACGTCCAAAACAGAACTTAGCATCTTTCTCTCCAAAACCTACCCTTTCTGACATTCCCTGTTACTATCAAGGTCACCACAATCCTTCTAGTGAACCAGTTCTGCAAGCCTGGTGTCATCCTCGGTTCCTCTCTCTTGCTTACCACACATCCAAATCTACTGATGAATTTTGTAATTACTTTTTTTCCTCCTTCATGTTTTTCTTTTCTCTTCTTCCTTCCTTTTCCTTCCTCCCTCCCTTCCTTCTTTCCTTCCTTCCTTCCTTCCTTCCTTCCTTCCTTCCTTCCTTCCTTCCTTCCTTCCTTCCTTCCTTTCTTTCTTTCCAAATTTTCTTCAATGGGTAGCCTTCTCTTTACTCACACAACTACCATCCTAGATCAGGTCCTCCTCATCTCTTGGTTGGAGCGTTGCAATAGCATACTAATTGATTCCCTGCCTCAAGGCTCTTCTTACTGTAATCCATGCTTAACCCAGCTGCCAAAGTGATTTCCTAAAGCATAGGTCAGACTTTGTCCCTCCTCTACTAAATAAACTCCACTGGCTCTCAGGATTAAATACAATCTTTTGGCATTTAATTTTAATTTGGCATTCTTCACAACCTGGACTCTTCCTATTCAATCTTCTTACATTCTAGTGTAATTGGTATGATAATGCATAAGTAAATTAATTTAGATAAGTGTTGTTATTTTCGTAGTTCTCCAATTACTTAGCTCTATCTATTTTAGTAAAGAGTGCTTTTTAGTTATATTCTTATTGTTCCTATGTGTGTCTTGGTAGAAAGACACCCAAATATTTTAAACATTTATAATTCAATTATTTGGAATGGAATTAATCTATTTCTGCTGGATTTTGTTGATAATATATAAAATGCTGACAATTTATGTAGATATATTTTATGTCCTGAAACTTTACTGAAGTAACTAGTTGTTTCAGTTAATTTTTTAGTTGTTTCTTAAGGGTTCTCTTGATATCATTTACAGAAAACAAGAATATAATTTCCTAGGGGTGGCTAGGTGGTGCAGTGAATACAGCACCAGCCCTGGAATCAGTTCAAATCTGGCCTCAGACACTTAACACAAAAAACTAGCCATGTGATCTTGGGCAAGTCACTTAACCACAACTGCCCTACCTTCCTCCCTCCAAAAAGCAAAAAAAAAAAAAAGAAAAAAAAAAGAAAGAATATAATTTCCTCTTTGCCTATGTTATTCCTTTTATTTTCTTTTTCCTGTCCTATTGTAAGAAATAGCACTTCTCCTTTGTTGCTAAACAACAGAGTAATAATAGAAATCCTTTCTTTAGCCCTGGACTTATTGTAAACTCCTCTAACATTTCTCCATTACATATGATGTTGACTCTTTTAGGTAGATATTGCTCAGGTGTTTAGTAAAAGTCCATTTATTCTTATGCTTTCTACCCTTTCCAGCATCTATTCATGTAAGCAAGTAGTTTTTTATCTTTTGTTTTTTATGGTCTGTTGTGTTTATGGTTATCCTGACATTGAGCCAATTTTGCATTCCTTGTACAAATTCAGTCTCATTAGAGTATGTAATCTTTTAAATCTGTGGTTACAGCCTCTTTGCTAATATTTCATTCAGTATTTCTGTGTTGGTGTTTATTAGGGACGTTGGTCTGGAGTTTTCTTTCTCTGCTTTGTCTCCCCTTAGGTTAGGTTGCAAGATCATATTTGTTTGACCGTAAGAATTTAGAAGGAACTAAGTGGTCTTTAAATGTTTGATAGAATTCACTTGTAAATCCAAGTAGTACTAGAGATTTTGCTCTTTTTTTTTTTCTTTTTGGGAGTTCATTTATGTTCTGGTCATATTTTTTAAAATATTACTGATCTGGACATTTTACATATTTATATTAATTCATTTTATTTAGATTATCAGTTTTGTTGCCATGTTATTGGGCAAAATAGTTTGATAGTTTTCTTCATTTCATTTTCAACACCTGTGAATTCTGTTTTTATATAAAGAATGTTTTCTTTTTTCTTTAAAAAAAAATCAGCCTTTTCTATTTTTTTTTTTTTTTTTTTTTGATCTCCCAGTCTTATTTATCAGCGCCCTTGGTTTTTGGCTTCTCGTTTTGTCGGCGTCTCCCTTGTTTGGTATTTAGTTGGGGTTTTTTGTTTTGTTGTTCTTTTAGTTCTTTCAGTTGCACGGTCAATTTATTGATTTATTCTTTCTCTGTTTTGTGCATAAAAACATTTAGAAATAGAAATTTTCTCCTAAAACTGCTTTAGCTGCATATCATGAATTTTGGTATATTGTCTCATTATTTTTATTTTATTTGTGAAATTTTATATTTTTTATTGTTCTTTAACTCACCAGTTCTTGATAATTAAGTTATTTAGTGTCCAATTAATTTAAATTTTTTAAATGTAAAATTTTCACTGAACGTAATTTTTATTGTATCATGGTCAGTAAAAGCAATACATTTGGAATGAATGCTTTTCTGCATTTGTGAGGCTTTCATGCATTAATGCATGGGTTCTTAAATTTTTTGTGTGGGTCATGGGCACTCCTTTGGAAGTCTAGTGAAACCCATGAACTTCTCAGAATAATATTTTTAAATACATAAAATAAAAATAAATTTAAAAACACATAGGATCACAGAAGAAATTAATTATACTGAAATGCAATCATCAAAATATTTAAAAAATAAAGTTCCTGGAGCCAGGGTAGGAACCCCTGCCATGTCCTAATACATGACAACTTTTTGTAAAGTTTTCACGCACATCCACGATAGATGCCAACTCCTTTTTGTTCTGATTCAGTAAATGACATTGATCTATCATCGCTGCTTTTTCTAAGGTTCCATTTGGGCATTTTCTCATCTTTTTGTTATATTTGTCTGGGCCTAAAAGGGGTTACATTGAGATCCCTCATTATTATTGTTTTACTTTCTCTTTCTCCGAGTTTGATTAGCCACCATTTTATGACTTGCCTCCTTCATGATCTTTTCATTTCTATCTCAATTCACTCTCTGGAATTTTCTCCCCCTTTGCCAAGCAGCCCTAAAAGTAGCTTTGCCCAGAGGTCCCCCTCTCCTGAGTGCTGAATCTTTAGCTCAGACCCTCATTTCATGTGAACTTCCAAACATATTAATTTCATTCCTGGTTCAATTCAACGTCTGGATGTCTCTGGCACCATTTCCTAAAACTTCTCTTACCCCCTCCTGCTGCTTCCCAGTTCTGTTTATGTATTGTTTTTCTCTATTTGAGTGTAAGGGAGGAGAGGGAGGGAAGGAAGGAGGGAAGGACAGTATCGTCTTATTTGCTTATATTAAATGCTCAGTCTTTAGCGCAATAACTTCCACATAGTAAGTACAGAATCAGTGCTCTGTTTATCTTGTAGGCCTTTAGATGCTATGCTGTTTAGTACATATATATATATATATATATACACACACACATATATACATATACATATATTATGTATTGATATTGATTTATTATCTATGGAGACTTTAAACAATGTAGTTTCCCTGCTTATCTCTTTTTTATTGAGTTTATTTTTTTTACTATAGCCTTGTTTAAAATCATTTGAAAGGATTGCTACCCTTACTTTTTTGAGTTCATGTAAAGTACAATATATTATACTTTTTAGCCCCTCATTTTAACTAGGAGAATCTATACAGAGTGAATCTTTGTGTTTCAAGTATGTCATCTGTAAACATTTGAAAATTTGAATCTTTATGTTTCAAAGATATTTTCAAACAAATTATGCTTCCTAATCCATTTGGCTATTCCATTTTATGGCTGAATTCATGCTGTTCATGTTCAGGGTTATGCTCCATCCTGTCCTCTTGTACATTTCTGTCTCTTTTCTTCTGCCTCCATCTTTATAAAGAAGCAGCAGCAGATAGTGAAAGAAGAATTTGCCTGTCACTTGTATTTTATTAATTGAAGCAAACTCTTTCCAGCCTGTTGACTCTATTCTCCTCCTTTTCTCCTTCCCCAAACAATGGTTTTTACTTTTTTCTTTCAATTCTTCAAAGGTGCTTATTTGCTTATGTATACAGCCCCTCACCTATCTTGAATGATACAATTTGGCTTAAGGATCTGACAAACACATTTTAAAAGAGTAAGATCTATAGATAAAGGGCCAAAAGATATGAACAGATAGATCTAAAAAGGAGCATAGATGATCACTAAACATAATAAATGTATAAACAAAGAAATAGGAGCTAAAACAACAAAATATGGTTTTACATGATACAATTCATTGCAGCCAGGGTTGTGGAGGAAGAGCATGTTTTTATACTGTTGGTGGACCTGTGAATTAGTATGCTTTGGAAGAGCAATATAGCTTCAGTATTTCAGTGATCTGTGATTTGATTCCTTCCACAATGAAGAATGTAAATCATTTGATAAAAAGTCTTTAAGAGTAGTTGTGTCCGGAAAAATTCACCACCAATCTGATGATATACCTCTCTAAAGTGAGGTAGGCTGGTCCTTAGACAAAAGATATAGTCTCTGATTAAACTCATCCTTAAAACCTTTGATAGACCTCTTAAAAGAAGCATTCTGTTGGCACTGACATTAAAAATCTACAGTGACTCCTGGTTCCATAGTGCAGGGGTCGGGGGAGGGGGGAACCTACAGCCCTGAGGCCACATGTGGCTATATCTTTCTTGGAACAGTATTTATTTCATAAAAATTGAGTAAAACTTTTCATACCAATGGGGAAAATGCTCTTTTTCTCCACTGGAAATAAAATAATCTCAAAACATTCCTATAAAATAGAATATTTAACTATAAAGATCTTCCTTGGGAGACATAAGCCTGAGAATACTTAGCGCAGACAACAAAAGGCAACCAGCGTAACTTCATAAATCGTGAGATGGTAGAGGTCAGTGGAAGTATAATACAAGAGTAAGGATTAAGTGGAACAGCTTTTAAATCATGGTGTTTCTGGTGGGGGCGAGTTTGGACATATTCTGGCAACAATCTAGTTATCTTACTGGGAGACTTTATGTATAAGAGATGAATTGATGTCTATGATTCTGAGTGTTGTTTTACAGAGTGACCCACAAAATGAGGAACCAGTGAGTAAATAGAATCATTTTTTATTATGACTTGAATATGTATGGAAGCTTAAACATACTCATTCTGGAATGGAAAAACAAACCCTGTCTCCCAAATGCATCAGAGAATTGCTTTGGAAGGAACTCAGAGCACAATTAGTTCAACCTGTAAATGACTGAGAACATCCTCTTAATTCTAGAACACATGATGTTCTTAGTCTTTAAGACCTCCAGTGAGGCAGAACCTGCTAACTCCTGAGGAAGCCGCTTCCACTTTGGGAGAGTTCTGATTGTCCATTAGTTTCTCTTCGTATGTGGCCAAAATCTGCCTCTTTGTAATTTCCAGACTTTGTACCTATATTTATCCTCTGGGGCTAAGTTGAATAAATCTAATACTTCTTTTACTGACCAGTCCCTTGAAGTTAGCTATTGTGAAAAGGGAATATATGGAGGAAAAAGATAAATATTCCTTCTTTACTACATTTTTCTTTTGTTAAACAAAATCTAATTATATTCTCAAACATAAGAAAAAGTCATGATGAACTATCCTTAAAGATAAATTATTCATAAATTGTAAAATTTTCTATATCTTTCTTGGAATAGTATTTTATGAATTCAATGCTTCCATGGAAATTTTAATTTTGGGTTTTTTTTTTTTTTTGGAGGGGGGAAGGTAGGGCAATGGGAGTTAAGTGACTTGCCCAAGGTCACATGGCTAGTTTTGTGTTAAGTGTCTGAGGTTGGATTTGAACTCAGGTCCTCCTGACTCCAGGGCCAGCGCTCTATTTACTGGGCCACCTGGCCTCCCTGGAAATTTTAATTTTTAATAGAATGTAATATTGATTCAAAATTTCATTTCAAAGCTGATGATCCTTGTTAATATGTTCTTTCCCATTAATATTATTAATAGACACTTTAAGAACTTATATGAAAATTTATGAATTGTATACAACTTCGTATAACTTGTTATAGCTATAAGATTACACGTACAGATTTAAGCTCTCTTACTTAACAATATATTCACTACTGATTAACTGCTAAATCTGTATATCATCTGTAGGGTGAATGAAGAATGAGGGATTAGAGATGACATCAAAGTTGTGAACCTGAATAATTGGGATGACCATAGTAGGGGAATTCGGGAGAAGAATGAGTTTGGAGACAAGTTAGAGATACATCATCACCCACAGGCACTGCTGGGTTATTCAGTTACGTCCGATTTTTCCTGACCCTGTGGACCACAGCACAGCAACACTGTCCGTGGGATTTTCTTGGCATTTTTCCTCCAGTGGATTAAGGCCGCAGTTAAATGACTTGTCCAAGGTCACACGGCTTGTAAGTCTCTGAGGCCAATTTTGCACTCAGGTCTTCTTGCTGCAGGCCTAGTTACTCTGTGCACTGTACCACCTAGCCATCTAAGAGACAGTAAGATCTGAGTTCAAATCCAACTTTAGACACTTATTAGTGTAGTGATCCTGGGGAAATCCCCTAACCTCTGTCTGCCTCGGGATCCTTATCTATAAAATAGAGAAAATGATAGTATCAGCTTCCTAGGGTTGTTGTGGGGCTCAAATGAGACAATATTTATTTGTAAAAGGTCTAGCCCAATGCCTGGAACAAAGCAGTGAATACAAAGGTTTGTTCCTTATCCCCCATTCCCTGCTTTTTTTGTGTGTTTGTTCTCCTTTACGTTGTTTCATTAAGGTCCTTCCTTCCAGATTTCCTTATATTCCTCATACTTTGTAAAAAGTCTTAATTACATTAATATGCTGTCGTTTACTTAAATGTTGTTGGACACAGATTGTTTCCATTTTTTAATTACAAAGAAAACGCTGTTTTATAAATCTCTGAGCAGAGAGATCTTTTTTCCTTTTCTTCCTTTTCTTTTGCTAAGTTCCTTATGGGATGTTACCAAAGATTATTGAGTAAAAGGGTAGCATTACTTTGGTAGCTTCAATAAAAAGCTCTCAAACATTTTACTGTGTCCTGCATTGGGAAGAATGCTTTTCCAAAAAGTTACCCAAGTTTGCAGTTCCATTGATGTTGTTTCTTTAGAACACCAACCATGAGAGTCATTGCTTTTAATTATTTTTGTCAATATCCTTGCTTTTCCCCCGGTAAGGTGGAATTTGGAATTTCTTTCATTTGCGTCTCTTTTGGTTACGGGTGAAGTTGAAAATTTTTCAAACGATCATTAACTGTGTGTTTTTATTCTTTCATCAGCTACTTTAAAAATATAATTTAAAACATTCTCTTTGTGAAATTCCCTAACGAGCATTGAAGACTCTGGGCATGGGATCAGTTTCTAGAAGGAGAAGCATTTATTCCTCCAATCTGTACAAGGACAAAGGAAACTTTAAGACATACCTTTATACATTTTTTCAGGATCTTCTTCATCCGGTAATTTATTGATCTGGATTACTTCACGATTGACATCAATTGGTTTTTCCTTTTCATCATTGTTTCCTGTGGGTTTTTCTTCCTGTAATTAACATTAGTTTTAGAATAATTGCAAAAGATGAATTTTTCTTCAGGTAATAAAATTTTTTCACACTAATGAATAGAATTATTTCTTGTAATTAAAAATGATTTATATAAAAAGATAAACCTAGTATTAGAATCTGAAACTTGGGAGGACATTAACAAAACAATTTAGAATACTTGAGATTTCAAATTTATTGTACCTTAGTTGGCAGAGATATACTGTCTTCTGTATTTTGCTTCAATTGATGAGGAACTAGATATAGAAATAGATGGCTTTTCTTTTCTGCTTGAATGAATTTGGCTGGTGGAGAAACTACAAGAAGATTAAAAATGGGGAAATATTGTAATCTATTGGTTTTGGAAACAAAAATATTAGCCACAAATTAAAACAAATATGCTGTAACCCTGGTTCCTACTCAACGCTAGTGCATATTGCACGAGACTCTCTTAACTGTCTGATAATATTAAGAGACAGAAGGGCTCATTTTAAAAGTCAGGCCTTCATGGATCCTTAAATTTTTTTTAAGATTCTTCCTTTAGCCTGTTGATGGCATTGTATCTTTTAATTTGATGGTCTTCTTCTAGCTCTGTAATTAATAGGATTAGCTCCGTAAGTTCTGACCTGGTTCTCACTATATGAACTGGAAGGCCAACAGAATTAGATTTTGTGGGGTTTTACTGAATTATACCAAGTCTTATCACTAGTAGACTTTATCAACATTACCTAGAGAAGTTCCACAAGTGACCTGGAACCCGATGATTGTTAAGAAAATGCTTGCACAAACCTGCCCTGATCCATCCACAGATGCTTAAGAAACACACAGGAAATGTATTATGGACCCATTACTTATTCCAAAAGCTGCACATCATTGCTGCTTGAAGAAGAGTGTTTCTCCCCTCCAAAGCTCTTGCACCGACTTCTCCTCCAATACAGTCACACAGTGTGGTGTCCACATTTTCTTCACTAATTAGGCAAACGTCACGTAAGATGCCCCTGACTCGGCTAAAAAACTGGGTCACGGTATAATTTGGAAGTACAATGGAACAAAGTACATCTTTCCAAACCGTTCCAATTGCTTACAATATTCTCTCTCTTTCTTTCCCCTTTACAGTCCTGTTGCTTTGCATGTTTCTTGGTCCCATGAGTTACATGGTGTGAATGGTACAAGGTAAGCAAAGTGTGAAGAAAAAGGGAAACAGAAGCTGTGAGGATGCAGAGTAGAGGAATAGGAGGATGTGATGAAGATGTAGGCGGTAACATTGCTCCTGCTTATGGTGAATACTCATTATCTTTGACTGTTAAGCAAGAGATCACAGCCCTGTATGTTCAAGTCTGGATTTCAAATTAGTTACGACATCATCCCTAACTACCTTCTTTGTTGGCAGAATCATCTTGATTTGCTCTTGCTTTGAGTTGTAACTTACAGCTCAGCAGAGGTTCAGTGAAGGAAATTGAAGATTTCTTTCTCCGAAACTAAAATACTTACTTACCTCATGATGCCAAAATATGGGTGAGAGAGAGTTAACATGCCTCTTTGTGCAGAGAAACATTTAGGTATTGAGCATGGTGCTTGGGTTTCCAAATCTGCCTGCAAAAGGCAGATTTAACCCACAATGTACTTAGTATACTTATCATCAACAACATGTATAAAATGTGCCCATGGGAAAACATATTAAAAGTTAACACTCGGAATACCAGACAACCAACCACATCTTCCCCCCGACCCCCCAAGCCCGGGGGATCATAGATTCTTCCTCGTTAACCCTGGCCCACTTCATGCATTGACAATTACTCCTTTACCTTTAAGTCTTCATAGACGTTCCGGTTATATGAGGCAAGAGCTCTAGCAAGTGATAAGGGATAAAGAGGTGGGGACTGGAGTCTGGGTGGCTGGGGAAGGGCTGCTAAAAGCTGAAGCAGGGGCTGAAAGAGGGAGGGCAAAGTTTGTGGTGAAGATAGGGCTATGGGTGAGATGAATTGTGAGTGTAAGGAGCAGGGCTGAAGGCTACCGAGTAAGGCTAGTCAGTGGAAATTCTGAGGTCAGTTAGGGCAAGACAAAGCCCTGTACGGGGCACTGGGGGCACTTTAGACTTTGAGGACACAGGCTGACTAGGAGAGAGCCAAGGCTTCTTGACAATAATGGCTTTTGTCTTTTGTTAAGATATGGAGGCACCAGTGAGGACAAGAGGAGCCAGTAAGTCAGGATCAGGGAGGCACTAAAGCTCCGCACTTTACCACAGTTCTTTCCTTTCTTAGCTGACCTCTTCCCATGTCCAGCCATTTCACTTCTTATTTCCATTCTGAACCAGGGAGAGGAGGGAAGCCTTTTAACAGTAGTCAAAGCAATTGGCATTTGGAAGCTTTGCTTATTAAGTTCTCATTTTTGTCTCTGTGCAACTTGCAGTTGTTACTTAAAAAACAAACTGACGTGATTATGAACGCTGAGAGCGGGCCTGCCAGCGGGGAAGCCAAGACCCAGTGAGGAGAGTTTCTTCCTAGGACAGGCTGGATTGGGGCTGAGCCAGCAAGGGATGATAGAAATCTGTTACTGATATACTACTAATAATAACCGGAAGCTTCCAAAGTGCATTCACACCTATTCATGTGTTCCTATCAAACTTGTGATCCCCAGGAAAAAGAGAGACTGACGAGGAAGATGAGACTGAAAGCCTCCTGGCATGGGATTTGGAGATAATTTTTGTCTGAGGCTGCTGTCAGTCTTGCTGGACACAGAGATCTCCTGAACATATTCGTAGCCTACAGGACCCCTTTATTATGGGCCCAACCCACTAAGAGATGTGGCATCTGCTCTAGGCAGCACATCAGTAAGCAGTTTGGCTCCTTCTGACTTTTTAAGTGCTAAGAGTTTGCAAAGACGGGGCGTCCTCATTTCAGAACTGACTCCCAGCTACAAATGAGAATTTGAACTTATCGTTTAAAAGAAGGCGGTTTTAGAAAAATTACCTTTCAAAGATTCAGTGGTCTTCTCATGGTTTCCTAAAATAACAAATAATTAGTCAGTAAATGATGTTTCTTTCTTCCTTCTCCAAAATAAGGATCTGAATGAGAATTTGGGCTAATGACGATTATGTGACTAGAACTGATGACCAAAGATTCTGACAATACTCAGACTAGAGACTGGGAGCAAACTGGAACACTTTTGGGTTTTAAGGGTGGATTGTAGGAGATTTTTCAGTTTAATGAAAACTACGATGGAATTTATTTTCTAAATAAAAAAGGGAATTTATTCAGATTTACCTTTTGTTTGATCATCTTTGTCATATACATTTTTAAGGAACCGGTTAGTGTATATATTTTTTATGTCAAGTTCTCGGTCTTTTTCCTAAGAAAAAAACAACATAACACTTTCTTTAATGACAGCTAACATTCTCAGAGCTCTTCCCATGTCCAGGCCTGTTGTGACTTCTTTACAACTCTTACCCACCTTTGACCCTCACACTAGCCCCGGACACGAGGTGCTACTACTTTTCTCATTCTATAGAAGATGCCAAGACATGAATTTAAATGATCTGCGTAAAGTCACACAGCCGGTAAACATCTGAGACCAGATTTAAGCTCCGGTCTTTCTGACTCTGTCCACTGCTCCATTAAGGACTTCCTTTTATCATCCGCTATTGAGTGAGTAGAATACTCCTCAGTGAAAGTATTCAAAATACTGGTTTGAAGCAGATATTCTGGAGGAAAAAGCAAATCTCACCTGTTTTCTTCTATAAATTAGTGCCAAAATAAAACTAGTTTATTAGTACATTGTAGTTTATTATTAGAGTTCCCAGCCAAGTGTAGTGGTGCACACCGGTAGACCCTGCTTCTCGAGAGGCTGAGGTTGGTGGGTCACTGGAGTTTAGGAGTTTCGAGTTGTAGTAGGGCTAATGGGGATTCCAACATCCATACCAAGTCTGATACCTAGTTAGTGAGCTCAGAGAAACAGGGGACCACCAGGCTTTCTAAGAAGGGGCAAATTGGCCCAGGTGCACATTAAAGGTCCATACCATTCAGTATTGGAAATGGACTCATGAGTGGCAGCTGTACAGCTTGCTTAGATGAGATGGGGAGACCCAGTCTCAAAAATAAAACAATTTTAAAAAATTCCACTTCAGCATCGCAAAGCAACACGTACTCAAGCCGATGGTCTCTACTCAACACAGAAGCTTTTAGAACACACACAGCATATGTCTGTCAGCTTTTTGATTAGCAGATGTTAACCTTAAGTCAGATTCTCTGCTTGTTGGGATCTCCGTTGCAGAGCTCCCTTCCGGTGCAGTTCTCCAGATCCACAAATCGTTTCAAGTAACTACCACGGTTCTATGACAAGCCCTCAATCCTATGTGCCCACACACCAGACAGTATTTTTACAGGAATACCTTAAGTTTTTGTTGAAGGTGTTTTATTTCCATTTGGAGGTTCTTTGTGGCAGCTCTAGCAGTGATGGTCTTTCTGTTTTCAGCAGCTAACTGACGACCAAAGGCATTACTGTTTAGTCTCAGCTGTCTTTCTAAGATCTAAAGACAGAATATATTTTTATTTAAAGTTTTAATTCATAGTTGGACCAACTATGAAAATGTCAATCTTCATTATGTCACATCTTTAGACATTAAAAAAATAATTTTAAAAACCTGGTTATTCCTCAATTGATAAATGGTCAAAAGAGGGGAACGGGCAGTTTTCAGACAAACTAATCTAAGTTATCTATAGTCATTTGAAATGCAGACATTATTTAAACATAAAGAGTGATGTCATAAGCAAATTAAGAGAGCAAGGAACAGTTTACCTGTCAGATCTATGGGTAATGGAAAAATTGAGATGGAGAGCAATACTATATAAAAAATGAGTAATTGTGATTATATTAAATTAAAAAGACTTTGCACAAACAAAATCAATGCAACCAAGGTTAGAAGGGAGAGCAGAAAGCTGAGAAACAATTTTTACAGCAAGTCTCTGATAAAGGCCTCATTTATCTTATAGAGACCTGAATCAAATTTATAAAAATACAAAAATATGTATAAGATTTGAAATATAGACTCCTGAGATTTTATAAGCCCAATTATTTAGTATATAGTAAGGTATTTTAACAACAGTGACTTATAATCTTTAGCCCTGAATATTTTGAATTGACATAACAATGATAGTTCTAAATTGTTATTATAATATAATGTATAAAAATTAATGTTAGGTACCATCTTTATCCAGTGAAG
>CM053591.1:1611507-1643379 GCA_028646515.1 Pseudochirops corinnae | reverse complement strand
CAAAATGGATAATTTTGATTACATTAAATTGAAAAGATTTTGCACAAACAAAGCCAATGCAACCAAGATTAGGAGGGAGGCAGAAAACTGGGAAAGAATTCTTTACAACCAGAGTCTCTGATAAAGGCCTCATTTCTAAACTATATAGAGAACTGAGTCAAATTTACAAGAATACACATCATTCCCCCAATTGATGATAAATGGTCAAAGGATATGAACAGGCAGTATTCAGAGGAAGAAATTAAAGCTATCTATAGTCCTATGAAAAAATGCTCTAAATCATTCATTAGAGAGAAGCAACTCAAAACAACTTTGAGGTACCACATGGCAC
Organism: Pseudochirops corinnae; assembly: GCA_028646515.1. Taxonomy (NCBI): domain Eukaryota; kingdom Metazoa; phylum Chordata; class Mammalia; order Diprotodontia; family Pseudocheiridae; genus Pseudochirops; species Pseudochirops corinnae. The sequence continues at coordinate 1,643,048 of CM053591.1, read as the reverse complement.
TGATCAGATTGACTAACACGGCAAAACAGGAAAATGATAACTATTGGAGAAGATGTGGGAAAGTTCGAACACTAATGCATTGTTGGTGGAGCTGTGAACTGATCCAGCCATTCTGGAGAGCAATCTGGAACTACGGCCAAAGGGCTAAAAATAAGTGCATACCTTTTGACCCAGAAATAACACTTTGGAGCTGTATCCCAAAGAGATCATAAATTGGGAAAAGGACTCGCATGTACAAAAATATTTATAGCAGTTCTTTTTGTGATGGCCACGAACTAGAAATCAAGAGGATGTCCATCAATTGGGGAATGGCTGAACAAGTTGTGGTATATGAATATAATGGAATACTATTGTGCTATAAGAAATGGTGAACCCATGGACTTCAGAGAAACCTGGAAAGATGTATATGAACTGATGCTGAGTGAGGGGAGCAGAACCAGAAAAACATTGTACACAGTAAAAGCCACAGTGTGAGAGGACTAATTTTGATAGACTTAGCCCTTCTCAGCAATGCAAGGACCTGAACAGTTCCAAAGGATACATGATGGAAAATGCCAGTCACATCCAGAGAAAGAACTATGGAGTCAGAATGCAGAAGGAAGCATACTATTTTCTTTTTATTTTGTTTTTTTTTCTTTCTCATGGTTTTCCCCTTTCATTATAATTCTTTTATGCAACATGACTAATGTGAAAATGTGTTTAATAGGAATGTATGTGTAGAGCCAATATCAGATTGTAAGCCATCTTGGGGAGGGAGCGGGGGAGAGAAAATTTAAAACTTATGGAAGTGGAAGTTGAAAACTAAAAATAAATAATTTAATTTAAAAAAAGAAAATAAAGAAAGTCTTTAAATTTTTCTCCATTACATGTGTCTGGTCTAAGATTTATATAGTTATTATTTCTTTTCCTTACTCTAAGACTTTTGCAACATCCTGCATCAAGGTAAGGTCTATTTATTCTTGTGCCCTCTAGTTTTTTCTTTTTTAAAAATTATTTTTCTTTTAAATTTATTTACTTTTAGTTTACAACAATCAGTTCCACAAGTTTTTGAGTTCCAAGGTTTCTCCCCTTCCTTCTCCTCCCCTCACCATGGCAGCACGCAATCCAATATAAGTTCTACATATACCTTCACATCAAACATTAGTCAAGTTGTAAAGAAGAATTATGACCAATGGAAAGAACGAGAAAGAAGAAACAAAACAAAACAAAAGAGCAAGTAGTTCGCTTCACTCTGCATTCAGACTCCGTAATTCTTTTCTCTGCATGTGGACAGCCTTTTCCATCATGAGTTTTTTAAAGCTGTCTTCTAGCCTTGCATTGCTGAGAGGAGCCCAGTCTATCAAAGTTAGTGAGCACAGATACCATGTGTCTGTAATTGTATACAAAGTTCTCCTGGTTCTGCTCTTCTCACTCAGCATCAGTTTGTATAAGTCTCTCTAGGTTATTATGAAGCTTGTCTACTCCTCATTTCTTATAGCACAGCAGTATTCCATTACATTTATATACCACAGCTTGTTTGTTTAGCCATTCCCCAACCAAATGCCCTCGTTTCTACTGAAAATAGATCCTAGATTTTGTCAAATATCTTTTCAGCATCTTTTGATATAACCATATGGCTTCTCATTACTTATATTAGTATGTTTTATTAATTTTACAATCTTCCCTATACTGAACCAACCATGTATTCCTCACATAAAACAAACCTGGCCAGAGCACATAATCTTTCTAACATATTGTTATAGCCTACTTGCTAATATTTTGTTTGAAATTTTTGTACTAATTATTAGGGATGTAGTTTTCACTCTGCTTTGTCCTTCCCTGGCTTAGGTGTCAAGACTATATTAATGGAGGGAGGCAGAGCCAAGATGGCAGAGTACAGAAGCACTCCGCAGAGCTCTCCCAAATTCACCTCCAAACAACTCTGAAATAATGCCTCAAATTGAATTCTGGAGCAGCAGAACCAACAAAAAGTCAGGTGAAACCATTTTCCAACCTAGGACAACTTATGATCTCAGAAAGAAAAATCTGTCTTGCCAGGGTGGTGGTCAGGTGGCGCAGAAGGCAGGATACCACAAGACCAGCAGCAGCACTCACAGCAGCAGCAGCCCACAGAAAGAGGGGGTAGGGGTACAAGGTCAAACAACATGTCCAAAGAAGATTGCAGGAGACCATTTGCTGACACTGGGCTCAGGACCCAGTTGCACTGCCCATACATAATGCCAGGTCACAGTCAGAGAACCAAAAGGAACAATAGTACTTCAAGTCACAGGAAAGTAGGGGCCCAGGGGGCTGCTTGTAGTTCCAGGGCAGAGGAATTCTTGTGGTCACTTAGGGAGTAGGGACCCTGGTGTCTATTCTCAAACAAAGAAGAACTCTAGCAATTGCAGCTGCAGAAGACCTGGTCAAGTCCCAGCGCCAGGAGGAGCACTAGAGCTGTTGATTACAGGGGAATAAAGTCTGTTATGGGTAAAGACCAGAGCACAGTGATATTACAACAATCAACTGTGAATGACTTATCCATTCTCACTAATACACAGATCTAGGACAATTCCAAAGGACTTATAATGAAAAATGCTATCCACCTCCAGGCAAAGAACTGATGGACTATGAGTACAGATTGAAGCTTACTTTTTAAAACTTTTATTATTCTAGTTTTGTTTTGTTTTGGGGGTCTGCATTTTCTTTTGAAGATTATAGCTAATATAAAAATGTTTTGCACAACCACACAGGTATAATATATATAAAATTGCCTTCTTGAGGGGGGTGAGGTGGGAGGGAGCAAGGGAATTTGGAACTTAAATTTTCTAAAAAGAGCATTACAATGTTTTGTCTATGTGTAATTGAGAAAAAATAAAATAAAAACATAATACTAAAAAAAGGACTATATTAAATTAATATCATAGTGTTGTGTCCTCCATTAGACTCTGAGGTATCTAAGAGTAAGCAGAGGTTGTATTTTGCCTTTTTTTGGTATCCACATTTAACACAGTGCCTTGGACACAGTTGGCACTTATTTTTGGATGTTTTCTTGGAAGTCTATTTCAAAATATCTATTTCATTTTGGTCTTTTCATCAAGAATACTTAGAAATCCCTAATTCCATTAAAATTCATTTTTTAAATGGTTGAACAAATGACAATATATAAATGCAATAGAATATTATAAGAAATGATTAAGGGAATGATTTCAGAGAAACCTGGGAGGACTTGAATGAAATGATGCAAAGTAAAGTGAATAGAATCAAAAGAAAAAGATTTATAGATTTATACAATGACAAACATGGCAAAATTAAGAACTCTGAAAGAATGAGTAACTAATGACCAAACATGAATCCAGAAGACTAAGGATGAAACATGCTATATACTTTCCAAAAGAGGTGAAGGTCTCACAGTAAAGACTGAGATACATTTTTCTGAACATGACCAATGTGGAGATTTGTTTTGTTTGACTATATATGTCTGTAATAGAAGTTTCATTTTTATTTTGTTCTCAACTGGGAAGGGGCAGGATGGAGTGGGAAGGAGAGAAGGCAGACTTTTGCTAATGGAAAAATAGACAGCATTTAAAATGCATCTTGTACATTATCATATGTAATTTTGAATATCTACGTGGGGGGTCGAGGGTACGCACCCACCCCAGCCAAACAAAAAACCCAGCAGGGTCACAAAGGGATCATCTTTATTACTATTTTATTGAATTTCACATGTGTTTTTAAAAACCTGTGACAGCCCATTTCTTACATGGTGCTCTTTCATGTTCTTTGTGGATCAACATTGTTGTGTTTGATGATTAAGGTTATGAGAAAGTTGTTTTCTAAGGTCCATTTTGCCCTTGTAAGATTATATTTATGTTTTCCAGAAAGGTTACTTGGTTGTAAGCCTTTTGCTTTTGGGAATATTATACTCTGCACAGGCAGTTATCAAGTGTCATATGATTTATCATAGTTCCTTGACACCCATCTCCCTTCTTTTTGGCTTCTTACGGTATTTTCTTTCTTGATCTGGAAAATGGATTTCGGCCAAGATGTTCCTTGGAGTTTTAATTTTGGAGTTGGGTCTCTAGAGGCTACTAGTTTAGATTCTATTTTCATTCTGACCTATGATTCTAAGAACTCTGGGCAGTTTTCATTTATATTTCTTGAAATATGAGACTAAACATTTTTGGCCATGATTTTCAGATAATTTGATAACTTTTAGATTGTCTCTTCTTCTTCACTTGTTTTCCAGGTCAGTTATTTCTTATATAATATTCTTGGAATTTTCTTAGCTTTATAAAAATCTTTTAATTTTTATATTAGTATTTTTTCTTGTCTGTTTTATCACTGTTTTCTGTCTGGCTCATTCTAATTTTAGGGGCATAATTCCTGGGGTAGGTTTTTCTATGTCTATTCTAACGTGTCAAAATTCTCTCTGTTTCACTTCTTTTGTGTGCTCTTCCAATTCTTGTGACTAGGACATTTTTTCTCTGCAACTTTACCTAAATCTTTTGGGGTCACTAAAGTCCTATGGGTTTGCCTTCTGAGCATCTCTCAAACCATGGCATATTTCCTTATTGTATTTGGAGTTTTCCTTGGTTTGCTTATCTCATTAACCTCAGTATCTAGGTTACTGCACCTGTGCCTGGGTCAAGCTCAAAAACTGAATGGAATGGACAGGGCCTTCCTTGTTGTCAGTATGATGGCCAAGACTAACCTCCTTCTTCAAGAGACTCAGGTTGCTTTGGTGTTGAATGCTAACAGGGAGTTCTCTTGCCATAGGGTTCTAGGGCCTCTTCTTTTCAGTTTTGCCTAGGGTCCTTTTCCCCAGCTTCTGGGTTCAGAGGCTACTTCTATACACCATTCTCCCACCATGGGCTTCAGAGGTACCTTAAGCCAGTCTTTCTCTCTAGGCCCAGGATGCTACTGCACCCTGCCTTGATCTCTACACCAGACCTTCACCCTTTGCCTGTATCTCCTGAGGATCAGGGAGGTGGGGATGGGAGTGGGGGGGGGAAGGGGATGATGCTCCTCCCGCTGGGCTTCTGTCACCAGGGACATTGAGGATATTCAGCGCTGGTCTTTACTTGGAGACCTTCTCCCAGGCTCGAGACTCTAGTGAAGGTGTTTGATGCCCTCTGGTGCTGCCCTGCACCCTGTGTTCCATCTACCTTTCCTAACTGCAAAATTCAGGGATTCCTTGTGGGGATCTCTGGCCTAGGTAGAAGAATCTGCAGGGGATTCTTCTTATTTCTTTTCAGACTGGTGCATTTTTAAGGCCCACTTATTTGTGGGGGGTTTGAGCTCTTCTAAGTCTTAGCATATCAACATCCTCCCCAAAATGTCATTAAATGCATAAAATATAATGCACAGAATTACAACGCAAACATATCGAGGAAGTTATCAAAACTTAAATGTTGAAGTTTTTGTACAAATAAAATCAATGTAGTCAAGATTAGAAGGAAAGCAGAAAACTGGGGGGGGGGGAGGGTTCCCAGTTTCTCAGAAAGGTCTCATCTCAAATATATAGAGAACTTTGTCAAATTTATAAGAGTCATTCCCTGATTGATAAATGGTAAAGAGTGAGTTTTTCAATGAAGCAATCAAAACTATACAAAATCATATGGAAAAAATGCTCTAAATCATTACTAACTACAGAAATGCAAATTAAAACAGCTTTGAGATATCATCTCACATTTTTCAGATTGGTTAAAATGATAGAAGGGGAAAGTGACAAATATCTAAGAGGATGTGGATAAATTGGGACACAAGACACAAATTCACTATTGGAGGAACTGTGAATGGATCCAACCATTTTGGAGAACAATCTGGAATTACCTCCAAGTGTTATAAAACTATTGTATACCCTTTGACCCTGCTTTATCACTATTGGGTTTGTTTCCCAAAGTGATCAGGGAAAAAGGAAAAGAACCTACAAGTTCTAAAATATTTATAGCAGCTTTCTTTGCGGTGACAAAGAACCGGGAATTGAGGGATGCCCATCAACTGTGGAATGACTGAACAAGATGTGGTATATGATTGTGATGGAATAAGAAATGATGAACTGGTTGATTTTAGAAAAACACGGAAAGCCTTGCACGAAACAACAAAGAATGAAATGAGCAGAACCAAGAGAATGTTGTACACAATAATAGCAGTTTTGTTCAAAGAACCACTTTGAATGACGTCATTTTCAGTATTATGAATACTCAAAAACCAACTAGAAAGGAAGGACGATGCTGTCCACCTCCGGAGGAAGAACGATAAACAGAAGTATGCACAGTATGGTTTTACATGTGTTTATAAATCTATGTCGAATGGTGGCCTTCTCCAGCGCAGGGTATGGAGGCAGGAAAAGAGACAGTTTGAAATTTAAAATGTAACAAAAAAATTACAATTAAAAAAAAGCTCGTGGACCCCAAATTAAGAATCTCTGGGTTACAGTCTGTGTGATACAGTGAACTGTATTTAGTACAACTGCTCACTATTATGTTGTCACAGAGAATGTGACAATTTAAACTACGTTGAACAATAACAATGTTACTGTTTCAAAAATGGACTTTATTAACTATACTTAAATATGACAGATTCAGTCACCTGCAAAGTAGGGATTCTTTTGCGTGTCAATTAAAAAGGAGGTATGGTGGCACAGGCCTGTAATTCCAAATGAGGTTGATGTTGGCAGATCTATTGAGGTCAAGAGTTCTTAGCTATAGGGGGCTAAATGAATCAAGTGTCCATATTAAATCCAACATCAATATGGCAAATTCCTGGGATTGGGGCATCACCAGGTTGCCCGTGGAGGGATGAACTGCTCCAGGCTGAAAATAGAGCAGATCAAAGCTCCCATGCTAAACAGTAGTGAGATCAGGCCCATAAGCAGCTATTGTTCTTACAGTATACAAAGACATGGCAACTAATTAATTAATAACTGCATACTGCTTCAGAAATGACTATTTTGAAAAGGTGATACTTGGCTTTGTATGTTTTAGTATCATAGGTTTGTTTTCATTCAGTTCTATATTTTATATAGTCAAAATTCTCTATAATATCCTAGATACTATTATAAAAATAATCATGAGTTGTACATGAAAGATGTTGTATATAAAATATGAATACACATTAGGATCACTTAGAAACTTGTCATTTTAGTAAAATTAGACCAATATGTCAAAGCAAATATCAGAATTTTTTTTAAAAAGCTAGACTATAACAAAAAGACACAACACACAGCTGAAACTCCTAAATTCTGAACTTTTTTAGCAACTGATAATGACAAACAAGTAATTGAGAAATGATAAACACTGATCACATTATTTTCATACAGAATATTAACCAATATAAACCAACAAAAGACCAAAAAGCCCTAGATGTGTTTTAGTCAATAAACAGGATTTACTTGTAGTTTATGACATAAATTCATTTATTAAATCTTGTGAAGTAGGATGGGTGATTAAAAGCAGCACTGATTCCTAAAAGCAAGGAGAAGCAGTGAAGGGTAAGTCCAGTTGAAAGTGAATTTGGCAAGAGACCCAACTAAGCAAAATATTCTGAGGACACTTAAGGATGAAAATGTAAGGACAAGCCAAGAAAAATAGAAAAGATCGGCAAAGACTTTTTTAACAAACTCTCACCATCGATAATGCAAGAGTCACCAAATGTGGACATAACAGTCCCAGATATGCTTATGGAGCAGACAGGTATGGTACCGTAAGAGAACAAAAGTGGAGAAACAGAAGGACTGGAACAAGTGTACAAACAGATCCTCAATGAGGGCATAACACGGAATAAGCAGACTTCCACAAAGAATGTTTCACGGTGGACCAAACCTTTACGAAGGCTAAGGAGCAGAGCAGGTAGAGGACTAGATTTGGAAGACAGGAAATTGGAGTTCAAATTCCCTCTTCTCCCATACACTTGGATATGACTGAATAAATCACTTCAAGTTTCTTGGCCTTATTCTCCTCACCTGCAAAATAAAATACTAGCGACTACCTTTCAAGGTGTTATGATCAAATGAGGTAACATGTCATTGGCAAACCTTAAAAATCAATAAAAATGCTATTTATGATCTTTACTACTTTGCAATTAACTGAGAAATGTAGAGAACACAAGATTCCACTGTTTGTTTGTTGATTATGAAGAAGCATCTGATTTGATAGAAAAAAAAGAAAACCCAAAAAGACTGTCTTCAAAGAATGCATCTCCCTTCCACATTATCAAAACCTTTTGAAAGACAGAACACCACAAACAACCCTGTTCGACAATCCTCGGATTATACGCATAACGAGAGAACTTTACCATCTAAAATAATTGCCACTGTGATGGAGAAGATCTAATGCTATAAATATATATATATATATATACAGACAGACAGACAGACAGACGGGGGGGGGGGATATTTGAAGACAAGAAGTAAAACATATCATCAGGAAAATATATAATAATCTGGGAAGATGAGCCAGACACATGGTAAGGAAGAAGGATGAAGGAAGACAGTCAAAATGCATCCCTGGTCTCCTCATGATGTCAGGCTTCCAGCACACTGGATGAGTTCTCAGTGACAAGTCCTGAGAAAACAAGGGCAAGAGTCACACAGGGATGGGTTGCAATAAGCATCACTGGAAGAAACATGCAGAGAGACAAAATCATGCATTCACTTAAGTAAATACTGAGTTAAAGGTTGGTTGGATCTGTTACCTGAGGAAGGAAAACTCACAATGATACAGGGAGGTACAACTAATGGACTTTTCTCAATACCGAGCCTCCTTGACTTCTCCTCAACATGGGACACTCTTCCCTCCTTCTAGCATCTCAGACTTCTAGTGACGCTGTGACGCTGCGACATGCTCGCTCCTGGTTCTTCTAACTGCTCCTTCTCAGTTACCTTCGCCATTTCTTCACTCGTGTCGTGCCCACAAGCTGATGTTCTCTCTCCCCCCAACTATGTACTCATCATTTCCCTCTCTCTCCCAAGTGTTTTACTTGGGGATCTCATCAGCTGCCACGGTTTCAAATCTCTATGCAGATGACTCCCAAATCTAAATATTTAGCCCTAGTCTCTCTACTGAGTTCTGGTCCAGATTTAAATTCTTTTAAATCTTTTAATTTAAGAAAAATCCAACAACTTCTTTTTTCCCAATTTACACACATAAAAAATTGTTCATATTTGCTTAGGATGGGGGCTAGCAGCACGTCACAACTTCCAATCAGGTTCTTGCAGGGATAAAAACGTTCTGACGTAATACTGGAGGTCTCTTTTATATCCTGTTACACATCTGCTATTCTGACTATGAGAAGTTCATGAACTGATAGTTAAAGTAACACTTGATAAGTTAACTACTGAGGAGAAACCAATGCATCCACTGCCTTTTGGATATTTCTCAGTGGTTTCGTCATAGACATCTCAAACTCAATATATACAAAAAAAAGAACTCATTCACTGTCTTTTCCCCAAAATCTTCCCACCTTCCTCATACTTTATGGGGCATAGTAATCCTCCCAATCACTCAGGCTTGCAACCTCAATATCACCTGGACTCCTTGCTTTTACTAACCTCATGTATCCAACCCATTGCCAGTCCTTGTTTCTACCTTCACATCTCTCCTATGTGTCTTCTTCTCTCCACGCACACAGCTACAATCATATTTTAGGCCCTCACCAGCACTCGGCTAGACTACCCCAACAATCGTCAAATTGCTCTTCCTGATTCAAGTCTCTTTCCACTTCAATCTATCCTCCATTCCAATAGCAAGGTGATCTTTCTAAAGCTCAGGTCTGACCATGTCATGGAACTTCCCTGCTTCCCATCCCTTTCTCTATCCAATCAATGAGCTCCCATGGCTTTCTATTTCTTCCAGGATCCAAGATAATAAACTCCATTAGACATTTAAAGCTCCTCCCCACCTTGCTGGTCTTCTTATATCTTGTTCCCCCCAAAAACTCTACAATCTACCTGTACTAGGCTACTTGAAGTTCCTGGAACATGATACCCTATCTCCCATCTTCATGCCTTCACACCACCTGTCCTCATGTCTAGAACGCCCTGTACCTTCACCTCCTTCTCTTATCTTCCCTGGCTTCTACCAAGACTCAGTTAAAATCCCACCTTCTACAGGACACCTTTTCTTGTTGCCTCAGCTGTCTTCCCCTCTCAAATTACCTTCCATCTACTCGGTATGTATCTCATATGTACCTACTTAGTTTCATGTTGTCTCTTCCATATGAATATGAGAGCTTTGAATGCAGGGGCTGTTTGCTTTCCCTTATATCTCAGCACTTAACACAGTTCCTGACTCATGGTTATCACTGAAGAAAAGCTTGTTGACTGGCAATCTAAAACTAAGAACACTCTAGTACTATAGAATGAGCTTTATGTTCGGATCATCTGGGTTCAAGTCCCAAATGCAACATCTGAATACAAGTATTAACCTCTCTGAGTCCTATTCTTCTCATCTGCAAAATGAAGACAACAACATTTGTATATCACACGGTTGTTGTAAAGAAAGTACTCTGTGAACGATACAACACCACATAAAGAAGAGCTTTACTAAGGGCGGCTAGGTGGTGCAGTGAATAGAGCACCAGACCTAGAGTCAGGACGACCTGGGTTCCAATTCAGCCTCAGATGCTTTGTGTGACCTTGGGCAAGTCACTTAACCCCAACTGCCCTCCAAAAAAGCAAAAAAAAGAAAAAAAAGGGGGGCTTTACTACAATGATGTAGCATAATGAACAAATGTTGGTTAAGTAAAAACCGCTACAAACCTTTGAAAAAAACTTTTTAGTTAATAATAAGCCAATACTACAGGTTTAACACAATGTTATTTTATAGACAAAGTCCAAAAGGAATCTGGTTTAATAATTTAATCAGATCTTAATTACTTTTTTATTAATAGAACAAGTCCATTTCATGAGCATAAATATTCAATTCAGTCTAAACATTAAGACAAATTTCGTCAAAGTTTCACATACAAAAGCAGTTCATGCACAAAACAACACAGAGCAAACATTTATAAAAATAATGAAATTCTAACCATTTTTAACATTAAGCTACACTTACAGCTAATCTACACTGTTACTCCTTGGAGAAAAGACAGATAAGCAAATACTTAACACCAACAACTACCACAGCAGAAAGTGGAGTTTTATCAAGAATAAGAATGCTTTCAGTATTAATGAATATGTTCTGTAGGACCAGACTAAAAAAAAAAAAAGTCATGTTGTAGTATGGGTGTTGTTAAGAGTTATTTCCCTTAGCAAAGTAGAACCTAAAATAATACTTTATAGTGCTTTGATGGTGATTTAAAACCACCTGGTTTTCTAACAGTAGTGAAAAAAAATCACTTCTAAATTACATAAAATGTCTCATAAATAACACCGTTATTAAAGAAAACAAATTAGTGTTGGACTTACTGACGTGTAAATACATTCAGAACAAAATTATTCTACTTCAATTTTAACAAGTAGAAACAATTCTTTCTTAGCCTTGGTATACCTACATTCCAGAACAAGGTATGCTTTAAAGCAGATCTGTAATTGTGATAGTGGAAAAATAATCCAAATCCTGCCATTCGTTGATCTTTCTGTTCAGCTAAAAGGGTGAAGCATGATGGCCACAACTTTATTGCAGACGACAAGCCAACAAGTAATCCCAACACCACCTGAAAAATGATGAAAAAAATCTATATATAATATGCTGAAAATTTTGGACATAGAACTACTGGATTTATAACTAACTTGGAATAAAACAAATTTTTCATGGAAAGAATAAATTTCTATTTTAGTATTCTCAAATCATTCACTTTTATACTATTAAAGGTGTATATTCCTAAACAAATATAGTAAAAGACATCCTTCCCAATTTGCTTCAGCACTTTTTTTTAATGTTGAAGTCCTCTGTGCATTTCCACTTGAGATCTTAAAACAACACTAAAAAGCAACATAGGATAGTGGGTGACACAGAATAACTGGGTCCAAAACCCTCTCTGCCAATACTATAACATCTTTACTTCATTTCTCAGTGACCTAAGCAAAAATCTAAAGCTACAGGGTGCAGAACACTTATTTGCCTATCTTCATTTGTAAAGGAAATTTCTTACAACAAAGTTCCCTTCCCCAGCCTGGACCACATGTGTGGGTGTATTCATTTATTTACAGTTTGGGATGGAGATACACACACACGTGTATACATATATGTAGCTATATGTCATATCTCTGACATACAACCATCACCCAAAAATGCAAAAGTGTTACGTTATTCTGGATTGTTCAGGAAAAGCTTCAATTAAAATAACTTGGTTTTGCATAAATGCAAACCAATGCATTAAGAACGGAAAGGAAACAGTTAAATGGGAAAAAAATCTTTACATCAAGTTTCTCTAAAAAGAAGTCTCATTTCTAATACATATAAGGCATTGATTCAAATGTCTAACAGGAGCCATTCTCAAATCAACTACTAAATGGTCAAAGGATATGAAAAAAAGTTTTTAAAGGAAGAAAACCAAGCTATCCACAACCATAAAAAAAATGCTCCAAAGCAATGGCAATTAAATAATTACAAATTAAGGCAACTTCATAACCACCAGATTGGTAAGATTGACCAAAAAATGGAAAATAACAAATGTTGGAGAGACTATGGGCAAAATGGTACATTAATGCATTGTTGGTGGAACTACAAATCAGTGCAATCATTCTAGAAACCAGTTTGCAACCATGCCTCCGAAGTTATTAAACTATGCATACCTTTTGACCCAGTAATATCTTTTCTTTTCTTTTTTTTTGCTTTCTGGAGGGCAATTGGGGTTAAGTGATATGCCCAAGGTTACACTGTTAGCTTTTTATGTTAAGTGTCTGAGGCCGGATTTGAACTCAGGTCCTCCTGACTCCAGGGCCGGTGCTCTATTCACTGCATCTCTTAGCCACCCTAACCCAGTAAATCTTGACTGGGCCTATATGTCAAAGAGATCAAAAAAGAAGAAAAAGCCACATATGCAAGAAAATATTTATAGTAGCTCTTTTGTGTAGTAGCAAAGAACAAAAAAACTAACAATTGGGGAACAACTACACAAATTATGAATATAAGGAATATGAATATAAGGAATACTATTGTGTCATAAGAAATTATAAAAGGAAAAAAAATTATAAAAGGGAAAATTTCAGAGAAATGGGTGAATTGATGAAATGATGCAGAGTGAAGTAAGCAGAATCTGTAGGATAATTTATACAATAACAACACTGTATAATCAAACAATTTAGAGAGACTTAAGAATTCCCATTAATGCAATGACCAATTGTGATTACAGAGGACTAAAGATGAAGAATGATACATGCTTCCTGAGAGGTAACAGGTTCAAGATGCAAAATGAGACGTGTATATTTAGAGATGGTGTAATGGCCAGCAAAGAAGTACTTAGCACCTTGTTTCAGCTATTAAACTATTTAGCTCCTTGTTTCAGTTCAAGTTTCTTTTGAGCCTTGCCCATGATTATATCAAGTCTTTGTTAAGAAACAGAACTTGTGAAACCCACAGTGCAAGAAACTTGCTGATGCAACAGGATGGGGCGGAACAGAGAGGAGCTGATGACCATATATAAGGAGAAGCCCAAGCTGGGAAAGAGCAGAACTGAGATAGGAACTCTGTGGTGGCAGAGTTGAGAAGGAGAAAACCTGTGGTATCCCAGCACTCTGTTTGTCTGTTCTGTCTGTGTTGATTTGTGTTGTAACACTTTGTATGGAAGCCCTGGGACCTTACTGGAAGCCCAGAAAGAGGATTTTCTTGTTGTCTGTTTACAAAAGTCCTGGAGGAGGGTTTCAGAGGTCCTGGGACTATACTGACAATTTCTGTTGAGTTCTCAGATCTTGTTGGTGATTTCTTAGGCAGATAGTGAACTGATGATGGTGCTGGCAATGTGTATAAATGTTGTTTTCGCTCTGATAAGCTTTGTCTTCCCAAAAACAGAAACAGCGAAGGACTTGAGGTGGACTGGACACTGTGAGCTTCAATATGGAACAGGAACTGGATGAAGAGCTGGATAAGGAGCTGAGAGCTGCCTACCTCTGAATCCAGGTGACAGTTGGGTAAATTCAGGCAAAAGCTGGGACCATGGAAGAGGAACCACGCAATCTGAGAACCAGCCTCAAGTCAAGATGAAAGGACCTCTTCTTGGGTACTTAATGCTGACCGAGAAGATCATGATTCAATGTGATCTAGAGGTAGAGAACTTTGACCTTTGTACTTTGTGTCCCTTAAGAAGGCTTGCTCCTTAAGGATAAATGAGTTAAGGACTTACTGAATGATATCTTTTGTTTAAAACTATGTGGCCACTTTGGTGAAAACTATGTGGCCACTTTAGTGAGAAGTTGTTATGTTATAACATTGTGAATGCTGTACTTCAGTTTCTGTGAATGTTTTGCTTCGGTTTACTGCTGAATAAATAGAGAGTTCACTATATTATGTGATCAGAACCTTAAAGCTGTTCACAGCAGCAGTCCTCTGGAAAGCTGCTCTTGCTTGGCTTTACAGATGGCATTTGAGAATTTGATGGACTCTACATATTACTGACAAGGTGTCTCCCTCACAACCTCATGAGGGGGGCTGAATTAAAAAAAAGTATCATGGACTTCAGTAATTATTTCCCTAACAGGAATTTTTGTTTCTAGCTATAAAAGTATTTGGGTCAAGTTCCTCTTTCTTATACACATGTATATTAAATTTCACACTACCCACATTAGTGTGTATAAACATTAATTTTCACCAAAGGATCTATTTAAAATTTTTTTTTTGTTTTCTGTTCCTAATTCTCTCCCTTCTTCCTGCACTCACTGCAAAGGCAAGACACGCAATATCCATTATACATATGAGGTCATGAAAAACATATTTCCATATTAGCCATGTTTAGAACAGGGGGGAAAAAGTAAGAAAAATAAGCAAAGTGAAAGAAAATAGGCTTCACTCTGCACTGAGGTCCTTTGGGATTGTCAGAGGTCATTCACTGTACTGTTCAGAGCAGCTAAGTCTCTCACAGTTAATTGCTGATATAACATTGCTGTTGCAGAAGAATATTCTCCTGGTTCCGTTTACTTCACTTTGTTTCAGTTCATATAAGTCTTCCTAGGTTTTTCTGAAAGTATCCCTTTCATCATTTCCAACAGCAAAGTAGTATTCACATTCATATATTGCAACTTGTTCAGTCATTCTCTCATTTCCAATTTTTTGTCACCACAAAAAGAGTTGCTATAAATATTTTTGTATATATGGGTCCTTTTCCTTTGGGGTACAGACCTATTAGTGGTATTGCTGGGTTAAACAGCATGCATAAGTTTAATATCTTTCGAACACAGTTCCAAATTACTTTCCAGAATGGTTAGACTAGTTCACAGTGCCACAAAAAGTACTTTAGTGTACATACTGTCCCATAACCCTACCAACATTGTTCATTTTACTTGAATGTCATATTAGCCACTGTGGTACCTCTCAGAGTTATTTCAATTTCAATTTGCATTTCTCCAATGATTAGTGATTCTCTAATTATTAATGATTTAGATCACTGTTTTTCATATGAATAATGACAACTTTGATTTTGTCATCTGAAAACTGCCTGTTCGTAGCCATTATTCATTTATCAATTGGGGAATGGATCTTATTTTTATATTTGGTTTAATTAACTATGTATATGAGAAATGAGACCTTTATCAGAGAAAATTTTCACAAAATTACTTCCCAGCTTCTTGCTTTCCTTTTAATTTTTATCTGCACTGGTTTTGTACAAAACTTTTTTGACTTAAGGTAATCAAAATTATCCATTTTACCTTCTATGATCTTTTCTATCTCCTATTTGGTCACCAGCTCTTCCCTTATAAATACATCTGACAAATAATTTTTCCATACTCCTCTAATTTGCTTATGATATCATCCATATGTTAAAACCATTTATCCATTTTTATTTTTTCTAAATATACAATGTGAGATATTGGTCTATGCCTAGTTTCTCCCAGACTGCTTTCTAGCTTTCCTAGTAGTTTTTGTTGAACGGTGAGTTCTTGACCTAGTAACTTGGGATTATGTGATTTATCAAACACTATATTATTGTAGTAATTTATTTCTGTATATTGTATAACTAATCTATTCCATTGATCAATGACTCTATTCCTTATCCAGGATCAGATTGTTTGTCAAAGAGTCTTACCTGCTACTCCAGTAGGAAATGCTACTAAACGTTCTAATGGAGCTATCCATTTGCTCGGTAGCACAGTCACAGGATCAGAATAATACCTCCAAATAAGTGAGATCATCAATAAAGCCTAGGAAAAAAAATTCTGATAAGTGAAATACATCATTAATTTAAGACTTACAGAATAACAATGAGACAACGTATCAAAACCCATGGAATGTAGCAAAAGCAGCAACCAGAGGAAAATGTACATCTCTAAATGCTTATCAATAAAATAAAGAACAGACCAATAAACTAAGTATACAATTTCTAAAAAACGAGAAAAACAAATTAAAAACCCCCAATTAAACACCAAACTGGAAATCTTAAAATTAAAGATGAGAGTAAGAAAACTGAGTGTAAGAAAACCAATAAATCAATAAATAAAATTAGGAGTTGGTTTTATGAGTAAAAAACCCTAGGATAGATAAACCACTGGTTATTGTGATTTTTGAAAAGAGAGAAAAAAAGCAAATCGCTAGCATTAAATATTAAGAGAGTGAACATACTACTAATGAGGATGAAATCAAAACAATTGTAAGGAGTTATTTTGTCCAATTATACGTCCAACAAATATTGGAGGGGATGTGGAAATTGAGACACCAGTTCACTGTTGGTGGAACTCTGAATTGATCCAACTATTTTGGAGAGCAATCTGGAATTATGCCCAAAGAGTTATAAAAACTGTGTATACCCTTTGACCCTGCAATACCACTATTAAAGCTATTTCCCAAGGTGATTAGGGGAAAAGGAAAGGAACCTATATGTTCTAAAATATTTACAGAAGTTTTCTTTGTAGTGACAAAGTACTGGAAATTAGAGGGATGCCCATCAATTGGGAAATGGCTAAGCAAGTTATGGTATATGATTGTGATGGAATACTACTATGCTATAAGAAATGATAAGCTGGTTGATTTAAGAAAAACACGTAAAGACTTGCATGAAATAATGAAGAATGAAATGAGCAGAACCAAGAGAACACTGTACACAGTAACAGCAATACTGTTCAAAGAACACCTTTGAATGATTAAGTCATCTTGAGTATTATACATATTCAAATCAACTCCTATCTAGGGAGGAAAATGCTATGAACCTATCTCCAGAGAAATTAATGATACCTAGAAATATGTATAGTATGGTTTTACACAGACATTTTTATACACACATATATTAAATGTATATACAGGTGTGTACATATGTATACACACATACATACACACATATTTGTGTTTAATAGTAGCCTTCTCTAGGGCAGGGTGGGGAGGGAGAAAAAAATAAAAAGTTCACTGCAGAGAACAAAAGAAAACTCAGAAGGAAGCACAGAAAAGCAGCATAGTTTTAAAACACGTAGTATTTATTACAGTTTTGTTTTTAAACTAGTTTGAAATGGAAATGTAGGGGTTTATATTGAATCTTCTTTTTATGCTGTGCTGTGGGCATGGAGATGCCCTTTTTTAGTCTTTTTGTATTTACATTCAGAATGAATAAAAAATTTTTTTAAAGATTTAGGAACAGGTTTCATTAATGTAAGCTTATTAATGTGATTATAAAAAGACTTTAGATAAGCCAACTGCACATAAAGTTTATATGGCCTTTTTTTCCCAGTATTTTATTCTTTCCAATTACACGTAACAAGTCTTCAACATTTTTTAATAAGATTTTGAATTCCAAATTTTTCTCCCTCTCCTTCCCCTCTCCACTCCCTAAGACAGCAAGTAATTTAATATAAGTTATACATGTGCAATCAGGTTAAATTATTTCCACATAAGTCATGCTGTAAAAGAAGAATCAGAACAAAAGGGGAAAACCATGAGAAAGGAAAGCAAAAAACAAAAAAAGTGAAAAAAAAAGTCTGCTTCACTCTGCATTCAGACTCCATGGTTCTTTCTCTGGGTGGGGATGGCATTTTCCACCATGAGTCTTTTGGAGCTATCTTAGATCACTGTATTGCTGAGAAAAGCTAAATCTATCTATGCAACTGACCACTGCACAGTGTTGCTGTTAACTGTCATACGGCCTTCTATGAAACCTTCCCATTTTGCTCTATTACATGCCTGACGTGGAGCCAAAACAGCTAAAGCCTCTTCTTAGCTTTTTGTGTTTTGTCTACTGACTCAAATTTAGATAGAATGCTCTCTTTGATTTGGTTTTGGAAACAAAGTTAATAGTTCTCCCCCAAACTCTCCCCATATAATCATCTCCTAAAAGTAATGCTCAAGAGCCTAATTTGATTTCATAAAATGTGCTGAACTGCTAAGATCAAATATCTTACATTTCCCACTGAGAAACTTTGATCCCTTGGGAGCAAGAGTGATACTGCCTTAGATGGCTTATTTGATTCAAAGAGCTCCTTCCTGCCCTTGAACTATGACCCAAAAGTAGGAGATAGGCAAAGCCAGCATAGGCAGTGGAGCTGTGAAATAGCAATGGGTCCTGCATCCAGAGCTAGCACAGTCTCCTTCTCACCAGGTGCCAGGGTGCCTTACCAGCTCTGGCTTGGGAGCTCCTTCTGTCACCACCACCTAACTCCCATCACTGGTGTTTCATGCAAGTGGGCTCCAGGGCACCCTCCACCCCCATGCCGTAGAGGTCTCTTTCGTAACTCCCAAGTTGTCTTGTGCTGGAAGGATGTCTCACTCTCACTTTTGTTGGCTATGCCACCCCAGAGTATGAGTCGAGGCATTATTTTAAAGTTGTCTGGGGGCCTCGGCTGAGCGCTTTCTCTACTCAGTCGGTTTAGCTCAACTCCCAGAAGACTGTCAGTTGAGATTTTGAGTAAGAAGTGACACCTAAGGATAAGCTTCAAAGGAAACTAAGGTTTTTAAGAGGCAGAGGTGAAGAAAGAGTATATTCCAAATTCCTATCTAGGTGAACACGCTTGCACAAAGGCACAGAGACAGAGTGCCATGTTTAGGGAACAAACAGGTTGGAGCAGCTGGAATGTGCAATGTGTAAATGGAAGAAATGTGAAATAATTCTGGAGAGGTAGATTCGAACAAGACTGTGAAAAGTTTTAAAAGCAGAATGAAAAGTTCGCTATAGTTTACATTATATTTTTAGAAATAATAGTGAGCCACTGAAGATTCTTGAGAAAAGGAGTGAAAATAGAACTATGATTTAGAAAGATTCGTCAGCAACTAAATGGAGGCTAGAATTGATGGGAAAAATTGGAAGCAGGGATATCAATTAGGAAGCCAGTATAATAGTCCAGCCGAGAGGTGATGAGGTACTAGAGAAAAAGGAGATGAAAACAAGACACACCGTGGAAGGAGAATCTACAATAGCAAATGAATGGATATAAAGGATGAGGAAGAATTATCAAGGATGACCCTGAGGTTATGAACCTAAGCAACTAGAAAGTTAGTGGTGCCCTCAATATAGGGTGTCCCAAAGGTATTTTAAGCTGTTAAAGATTTAACTGTCCAAAGATTTTTGGCACATGCTGCATAAAAGAAAGAGTGCTTTCAAAGGAGGGATGGGTTTTTTGGTTTGTTGGGGTTTTTTTGGTGGAAGGGAGACTGGAGGTAAGAGGAAAAGGTAGCATAATGGCTTGGCTATATCTAGTGAGTAGTCAGTAATGTAGAACTAGAATGCGTAAGAGAGATTAGGGTTATGTTTATAAAGACTTGGAAGTTACTTGCGTATAACTAATTGAACTCGTGGGAGCTAATGAAATCACCAGGAAAATAGGTGCAAAGAAAGAAGAGAACCCAGGACAAAGCCCCAGGAAGAAAATGGGTAGAATATGGATGATGATACAGCAAAGGAACGGTCAGACAAGTAGGAAGAGAACCAGGGAGAAGGTGTCACAAAAGAGAAGGGAGAGGAGACAATCCAGAAAAGGGTAGACAGTAATGTCAAAAGCTGCAGAGAAGTCAAGGATGAAAGACTCCGCAACTGAGCAACCATCGTACTGCTGAAGAAAGCAGTTACAGCTGGGCGGCAGCAGATTTTTCACTTGTCTAGTCACAGACTGGCACAGCTCGTCTAGTTTATAGGGCACATGGCCCATTTCCCACCCCTCTACTTCATCTCTATCTAGAACAGATGCCAGATGAAGTTCCAAAGACTTTTAACCCAAGAGGGTAAATACACCAGCCTTGGCACTGGCCAAGAAGAATAAAATTTTCATTCCACCAAAACCTCCTGCACAGACTCATCACAGGGTCCGAAGCTATCTGCAGAGCAAGTTATACTTCTACTCAACAATTCCCTGGGCCTCTGTTAGTTCTGATGTGGCCACCAGTCTTCCCGAACAAGGAAGGGACTTCCCCGTGTGCACCACAAAGATTCTTCTGATATCCGGGTCATCTCACAATGATATTGAGGCTGTCAGAGAGGATTTTTTCATTTTTTGTACTTGTGTCCCTGGCACCCAGCAACACAGTTCCTGCCACAAACCTGATTCACCTATCTTCTGGAGTTCTTCATAGATTTGGATCTGCAGAATTTCTACTCTGATCTATTTCTCTATGCCCTTTTGGGATAAAGTTCAGGACCCGGAGTTAAGGAAGTCCTGAGTTTGAATCCTGCCTCAGACACTTACTAGCAAAGGGCAAGTCACTTAACCTGTATGTACCTAAGTCTTCTCGTCTGTAAAATGAGGATGGTAATACTGGCACCTACGTTATGGGGTTATTATGAAGATCAAATGAGATAACGTACATACATACATGGCAGCACACGCTAGCTGTCATACCGCCTGGAATTCACTCTGGCTAGTTACTAAAGCATTTCTGTGAAACTGTTTCTGAGCCTCACCTGTTACAGTAGCATCTGATCCTCATGTCACTGGTGACAAAACAGCTTTAAACACAACCATCACCTTTCCTTAGGCCAAGCAGACTAGCTCTCCTTCAAAGTCAGTTGTTTCTAAGATGCTCTCTTATTTGACAGGATCAAAAACTTTGTGCTGGAGAAGCCCCTAGAGGTCATCTAGCTCAACCCTTTAATGTGCCAAGAGAGGCCTGAAACCAACACAGGTTAAATGACTCATAAAAGCAGCGAGTAGCAGAACTGGGTTTGAACTCGGTTGCTGAGTCTAGACTGAGCTCCACGTGCCATGCTTTCATTTCCGCCATCTAAGTGACTGACAAATCACAGCCCAATAAACGACGAAGGCCCCGAGCTGGAAAGGGACTTGCCTAATGGAGAGAGCTGGCAAATGACAGAAGCCAGGACTGCGACCTGCTGACGACTCCAGATCCAAGCCCCTTCCCATCACACCACAGCTCATCCTGGGAATGGGTTTGAGGGCAACGAGACAAAAGAGCGCTCAGCACAGCAGCAGAGACAGATGCAGATGGCGCACACACCTGTGAGGAGCTCCCCAGCCCTGTTTCACACAACGCGCTGCATTCTGCCCTTCCATCGTGGGAGGCAGCGTGTGTGACAGACGTTACACAGACACACATTATGAATGGATACGTACACAGAAACGCAGACACATTGAATAACAGCAGAGATTACGAATTAAGTAATACCAAAGCATTCTTACCTGCAGTATGTAGAAAACAATGTTTATGACCCATTTAATTTTGGCTAATTGAGCCGTTCGTGCCTTCACTGAGAGGAAAAAGGGGAAATGAGAAGGACAATTTATGTAGATGGAAATAAGTTTTCTTTTTTAAAAAGATTTAATATTTAAGGATTTAAAACTCTGACTTGTTACTCTCACCCTTCCCTCTTCACAATAAATCTGGTGAACTTCTATCAAATGCAACTTTATAAAATTTCTTTTAATCTACAGACTCTAAATGAGATTCATTTAATATCTGAAGATATTTTTCTAATTTTATTTGCTATTCTGACTAACTTTCCCGTTGATAGGCAGAAAGGCAATGTGTTATAAGCTAATAGCAGGAAACTTTCTTAAGGACAGAGCTGTCACATACCTCATTCAACCTCATGCTAACCAAGCGAGTCTGTACACACTATCTCTGTTTTGGTGGTTAAAATTCATCCTCGGCATCTTCCTGAAGGCATAACAAAGATCCCTACCAAACCATTATGAGACTTTCTGTCTGGAAGAAGTAATTTCATCCAGAATGATTCTAGGCTGGAGTGAAAAGCCAGCTAAGCTCTGGAAATATTCCTCTTGGTACTTAGCAAACAGAAGAGCATTAGAATAATAAAGACCGTTTTTAGCTGAATTATTTTCCTTTTTAAAATTTCTAATAGTACTAAAAAAGGCCAACCAGGAAAAAATATTCATAATCATCCTAGAAATTTTCACATGAACTGTACATTAAGTGAAAAACTTTCATAAAAGGCATCAATTTAAATTATCTGCAAGTGTGCTGCAAAACCAGGTATCATACCGTGAGTTTTAAGCTTATCGGTCATTTTATTAATCTTTCGTTCTAGTCGCGCATATCTGGCAAATTCATCCATCATACTAATAGCAGAGAGGTCTTGTTTCATGGCTTGTATTTCTGCTCTCATCTGGGACTCTTGGTCCACATCCTTTTGTAGCAGCTTGGATATCTGACCAAATAAAAAAGCAAATATTTAAAGGGCTATTCAAACAAAAATCACTGTTAGTAGCATCTTCCTATTAACCACTTTTTAATATAGTACATATTGTGATTATCAGATAAGAAATTAAATAGAAGCAATTTTTTTTACACTTTGAATTTGAAAATATAAATATACTCAAAATCCAGATAAGACAGCCCATACAAGGCCACCAAACTGAAGAAAAATTGTGGTGGTGTTCAATCATTTTCCAGTTGTATCCAACTCTCCATGACCCCGTCCGGGGCTTTCTTGGCAAACACACTGGAGCAGTTTGCCATTTCCTTCTCCAGCTCATTTTACGGATGAGGAAGCTGACTCGCCCAGGGTCACACAGCTAGCAAGTGTCTGAAGCCAGATTTGAACTTGGGAAAATTAGTCTTCCTGACTCCAGCCCCGATAATTCTATCCACTGAGCCCCTAGCTGCCCCTCTGAAGAAAAATAAAGAACTATTATTGGCAACTACAAAGAACAGAAAATTAGTAAAATATTTTCCCTGGGGTTTTTTTCAAAAATAAGTATTTTTATGCTGCCTTTTAAAAAAATCTTGTTCATTTTCCCACACTGCCCCCTACTCGTGAACCTTCCCTTTTAAAAAAAAAAACCAAATGACCAAAACCTCCATATTAACTGCATCTAACAGTCACAGAACATATGCCACCCTTTGTGACCAGTCACTCTTCCCTTATCCACACACCTCACCACAAAGTGGAGAGGCCTTTGTTTCATTATCTGTGTTCTAGTCTGGTCATCAGAGTTAATCAGGAGTTAATCTGTTTTTTAGCATTTTCATTTACATTATTATAGTTAGTAAGATTAGTGTTCTACAAGTTCTATTTTCCACAAAGGTTGGTTATGGAGCTACAAAGGCCTAAACAAGTATTTCCATGTTTTTTCTGAATTCCTCATATTTGTTATTTCTTACAACACAATAATATTATATTACGTTCATGTATCACAATTTGCTCAGCCACTCCCCAACTGATGGGCATCTACTTTATTTCTAGTTTTTACTACCACGGAAAGTGGTGCCATGAAAATGTTGGTATATATAGTGCCTTCCTATCTTTGAACTTCTCAAGATTTGTATCCAGTAGCGGATCAAAGTTGAATGATTTTTCTTGAAAAATTCTCAAAAACTACCCAAAAAATTATAGCACAGATGGTGGAAAGAAGGCAAGGAATCCCATGAGTTCTCCCAAATTCCTCTTCAAACAATTTTAAATAACACCTTACAACAAATTCTGGAGCAGCAGAACCAAAAAAGCATAGCATGAAACAATGTTCTGGTGCACAACAACTTAAAACATCAGTAGGAAAGGTCTGTAGCACCTGGGTGAAAGTGGAGCACAGGCCAGTACAGGCCAAACCCCTAGCAAAACAGCAGAAGACCTCGGGGGCAACTGAACCAGCAAAGGCAATGGAGGATCCCAGAATTTTTGGCCCATAGATGGAAAGGGGGTCAAACAACTTTGCTGGCACAGGACTCTTCTGCATTGCCCATACTTGGATCTGGGTCAAAGGGTCTAGGTCACAGTCCCAGGAACGGGGACCATGGTGGAAAAGAGTGCTTGTGGTTGCTCACAGACTAAAGCATAGGCCAGGAGGGCAGTGGTCACATCTCTCCTTAAATCAGGCCACCATGAAAGAACTAAAAAAACTGCGAGATCCCCGAAATACCTCTTGAGAGCAGCAGAAAGAAAATCTGCAGATTGAGACAGTTCCTCCTCTATCCCAGGAGCAGAGCCTCATTCTAACAAGGAGTTACAAGTTAAGAGGCTAAAAAATAAGCAGATAACAACAAAAAGAACCTGATCATAGAAGACTACTATGGTGACAGAGAAGATCAATACACAAATTGAGAAAAAGACAAAGTCAAAACTGCTACATCCAAAGTCTCAAAAAAAAAAAAGTGAATTGGTCTTAGAACCAAAAAAAGAATTCCTTGAAGAATTTTTTTTTTTAAAGTTTACAAATCAAGTAAGAAAAGAAGGGGCAGCTAGGTGGCACAACGAATAGAGCACTAACCCTGGAGTCATGAGGACCTGAGTTCAAATCTGACCTCAGACACTTAACACATAGTAGCTGTGACCTTGGGCAAGTCACTTAACCGCAACTGCCCTGACTCCTCCCGTCCAAAAAATGAAAGTAAAAAAGACAAAAAAAAAAAGGCAGAGCAAAAATTTGGAAAAGACAAGACAGTAATGCAAGAAAATTATGAAAGACAATTCAACATCTTGGTAAAGGAAGCACAAAATAACGCTAAAGAAAATAACCCCTTAAAAAGCAGAATTGGCCAAAAGGAAACAGAGATACAAAAGTTCACTGAAGAAAATAATTACATAAAAATAAGAATTGGGCAAGTGGAAGCTAATGACTCCATGAAACATCAAGAAATAATAAAACAAAGAATGAATAAAAAACAATTTAAAAAGAATGAAAAAAAAATTTGAACTATTTCACTGGAAAAACAAATGACTTAGAAAACAGATCCAGGAGAGATAATTTAAGAATTATTGGACTACCCAAAAGTCATAAGCAAAAAAAGAACCTGGATATCATCCTTCAAGAAGTTCTCATGGAAAACTGAAATTTGTTTCAGTCTAATGAAAGGTTTTAATTCTAAATTTTTTTTTTAAATATCAATCTTTTCCCTATGCTTCGGTAGATTCTGTTTGACGTTTGCTTATATCCTAGTTGATACTTATGGACCTTAAAAGTATCTGCTTTAGCTTCCTCCCTTGGTAACGGGTCAAAATCCAATTAAACTCAACATGCATTATTAATCACCTATCCCACTCCGCCCTGTTCTAGAGCATAAAAAAAACAGAACAAAACACTTTCACATTTCAGTGAGCTTCTGGGCTATGCTGGGATAACACCACATACACATACAAGTTATAAATTTCCTGTGGGGGTGGCACCCGACAAGGCTTGGAAAGACATCAGGGATTCCAACAGGCAAAGATCAGTCACTACATTCCAAGGGCAGCGAACAAGCCAATGGGAGACTGGGCCAAGCAGAGGAAGGAAATCTTCAAAAGCAGCAGCACAAACTATCCACAACCACATTCCCTTGTTTAACTTAAGAGACTTCAAGCACTCTTGTGACTTTGTTAGGAACCTCATTTTGTATTTTCGTTTTGGCAGCTGGGAACATGTGGGCAGCAATTCTGAGGCACGACAGGTACAAGTCTGTGGAGCTGCCGGTATCCTATTAGGCTCTTCACTGGTCCTGTTCCCCTTCCTGTTATAAAGAGCAGCACCCTGTGCACTCAACGGCACATTTTCAGTGTTTGCCTCAAGTTCTGTGTTACAATTATGTCCCCCAAAGACAGTGCAAGTCCTTTGAGCTCTAAGCCCAACCGTGCAAAGTCAGTGACTCACTGATACAGCTTAGTGAGAAAATAAAGGTGCCCCAATGTCTGCTGTGATTTCGTGTAACCACAAAAAGGAGGAAAGCACAATTATGCAATACAATGTGCTCCTACTGCCATCTGACACTGTGGAATGTAAGATTTAGGTTAAAAAAAAGTTTTAGTTTCAAGAATTTTCTTTGCTGTATTTATAGTAGTATAAATTTCATGTGTTATGAAAAGTGAGTATCATCTGAAATCAATGCTTTTTTTGGTTTTTGTTTTATTGAGACGTTAGCACAAATAGTCACAGAATTATAGGGAATTACTAGCATGAAAAATGTTTTGCATGTTACCAATTTTATTTTATGTACCATATTTTATGGGTTATTTCATGGTTACTATGTTAGGAAAAGAATACATTATCAAACATTTTACAGTAAAGAACTGCATGCAGAAAAGTCTATTTTCAACAAACGCTAATAATAAAAGATTAGGGTTTTTGGTGGTCACGGGAACCTAACCTCCCCATTTTCCAACAGGTTTAGTGTATTAACATTTATGTTTTTTACTTTTGTGCTATTTTCTAGAAATTTTACCCCCATGAAAGCAGAGGTTTGATTGTAGATGAAAGATTATTCAAAATGCTAATAATAAGAAAAACACAAATTAAATTAATTCTGGAGACCAGCAAATTGTCAAGAATCACAAAAGATGGAAACTGTCAATGCTGGAGAGGCAGAAAGGCATACTAATACAATACTGGTGGAGTTATGAATTGGTCCGGTCATTCTATAAAAGAATTTAGCAATTATAAATCAGTCAGCTTCTCATATCCTTTTGATCCAGAGTTCCCACTACTAAACACAAACGCCAAATGGGTCAAAAAAGATAGATACCACATAATACTAAAATATCTGTGGCAGCTCTTTTTGTGGAAGCCAATTTTAAAGAAGCGGGCGTCCACAGGTACACAAGCTGTAGTTCATCCATATCATGCAATGTTATTTACTAGGACGCAAGAAACGACAACTATGAGGAATTCAGAGACCTAAGACCTACGTGAACCGACGCAAAGTGAAGTCAAACCAGAACATGAGCAATTTCTACAACGATATAGTTGGAAAGACATCAAATGCTGGGTAATTTTAATGACCCATCTTGGTCGTCAAAAAAACACGAGGGAAAAAAGTCCTCCTTTGTATGCAGAGGTTCAGGATGTTGCACGTGCTTTCAAGAGGACCCCGTGACCAGTTGGTTTTACTGTCTTTGTTACAAGGAACGGGGTGAGGATGGGGCGTGACTGATACAAACAAGACGCATTTATGAAACTTACTTAACCATCGGCCCCGTTTCACAGATTCAATCCAGTAAGCACTGACTTAGTTCCTCAGCGGAAGGGCTAGTTTGGGGTACAAAGAACCACCGGTGCCCAAGAAGAGCTGATTCTAGGACTGATGAGAAATGCGGAGCCTGGAGACCAGCCCGGTGCTAACACCTGCATCTGAGCGTCCCAGAAGTCATCTCAGACTCAAGCTGTTCAAACCCAACCCACTCCCTTTCATGCACCTCTTTCAAACCCGCCTGTTTTCTAAGCGCACAAACCACCCTTAACTCTTTGTTCTCCGCTAAACACCCAAGTCTCGCTGACTGATCTCCCCGGGGCTCACGCCCGCCGCCCGCCCTCCTTCCTCTCCTCGCGCTGCCAGCCCTCTCGTGGAAACCCTTTCCACTCCTTCTGTGAACTCTGGCCACGGATCCCTACACGGTCCTTAACTTGGCCGTCTTCGATCCGTCCTTGCCCCGCAAGATGCCAAGGCCATCCTCTCCCGGCAGTGGAAATCACCGGGAACTCTTCACGGCCTCGGCCCGTGGGAGGAGACGGCATCTGAGGGGCAAGCTTTCTCAAGCCCTGCACAGGGGGCAGGGAAATGACCGCGGACACTTCCAGCTGTCTGACCCTCGCACGTCAAAGCTCGGCTTCCCGACCTGCGAAATGGGGGTAACAGCAGCACCTGCCTCCCAGGGTGGCACGTGACGGGGCTCCCCTTCCTTCCTCCTCCCAGTTCCTGGGGCTCACGCTCACCCCCGGGGAAGCTGGCATCCCCTGCCCCTGCCCCTCCTGCCCAACGCCCATCCCCAGGCGCCACCTCCTTCCCGAGGGCAGTTACTGTCTCCACACGCCTCGGAGAACCCTTAATTTATTTAAGTCGCGTCTCCCACCGGGCAGGGAGCGAGCGCCTCGGGCACAACGGGCCGCTTTGGTTTGTTGTGGCATTTTTGCACGTGACAAATAGCTCATAAATGCTCCCCGGATGTGAATGAAAGCCGGTCTTGCTTCGGCCTCCCGGGGCCCAGGGAGGGGGAGGGCGCCGGGCCGGGCCGGCCCACCACGGACGCCCAACGGACTGAAGCGGCAACCTCGGGGCGGCGAAGGGGGCGGAGCTTGGGGGCCCGGCGGGGGCGGCTACTTACGACAGAGGAGAAGGAGGGGAGCAGAAGCTTAAGAAGATTGCACACAAACACAGAGCTAAGCACGACAAGCCAGACGCAGCCCTCTCTCTCCTCTAAAGTCATCTTCTCCAGCCTCCCGGGGGCCGGCAGGGAAACCCGCCCAGGATGCCCCGCGCCGAGAGGCGCCTGCGCAGTCGGGCTCCATGGGCCCGCCGGCCGGCGCCCGACAATTACCGCTTTGCCCCCGCCTTCCTCCGCGGCCTTGAGCACGCGGCGGACCCGGCTGTCAGGTGTTCTTTCCTGTGGGGGTGGGGGGGAAGGTGCGGTAAAGGTGAAAAGCAGACACTCATCTATGTGCTCTTTCCTTTGCCTTCCCCCACCTCTTCTAGTCCAAGCTCAAACAGAAGCGTTCAAGCGTCGTCATCTCCGGGGACAAGAAGCAGGAAAAACTCAAGCTTTCCGTCCGGCTCTAGGACCTGGCTGGGGGTGGGGGGGGATTACGTAAAACGAGTCGGCGCGTAGGGGTTGGGATTTGAGTCTAAGAACCCGGAACGAGGTGAAGGCACGTGGCCGGCCTCGGCCAATGAGGGTGGAGGCCGAGTCGGCGGCTCCGCTGGCGGAGAAGCGAGACTAGGAGTAGCGCTCTGGTGCCGGGGGCGGGCGGGCGGCTGACGGCCGCGCTTCCTCCTCCGCTCCCAGGCTCCGGAAGAAGAAAAGTGAAGACGAGAAAGAATAGGATGGGCGGGTGAAGGGTGGGGCAAGGATTCCAAGTGACTGGGCTTTCCGCCTATGCCGGGTTCCTGTCGGCGTCGGAGCGGCGGGAGGCGGGCGGTGCTGACCAATGGGCTGCGGCGGAGAGCGGCCCGGGCCGGCGGGAAGAGGGAGATGGAGGAAGGGGGAGGAGGCGGGATCCCGATCCGGTTCCATCTAGTTCTCGGACTGCTCCGGCTGCGGGTCCCGGCAGCCCAGCGGCCGGAGGAGGAGCGTGGAGGCCCAGGAGCGCTGCCGGAGAAGACGCTCCCGCGGCCGCTGCCGCCGGTGCTGGCCCGCGTCTGGGGAGAGGGAGCCGATCCATCCCGACGGCCACGATGCCCAAGAGGAAGGTGAGCGTGCGGGCCCCCGGGCCGGCCGCGAGTGGCTGCCCCGGGGTGCCCGAGGCCCCGGGCCCCGTTCCGTGGAGGCCGCTGCGGGAAGGAGCCGCGTCGGCCGGGCTCTCGGCTCGCCTAGGGACCTCCGTTACCGCGGCGTCCTGCGCCGGCCACGCGCCTCCCTCGTGATCTTGGCGGCCCCGGCCGCTTCCCCCCCGCCCGCTCGGCAGCCGCTGCTCCCGCTGGGCGGAAGCGCCGTGTTCGGGGGCGGGTTAGGCCGCCCTCGCGGGGCCTGGGGCCGGGGAGGGGAGCGGGGGGCAGTAACGCCGTGTGCTCTCTCCCGCCAGGTGCGCTCCGGCGAAGGGGAAGGAAAGGACGAGGTAAGGGCGTGGGGCCCCGGGAGCGGCGGCAAGGGCGGGGGAGGTCTGGGGGGCGGCGGGGCCCGAATAACTGGGCTTTTTGTTTCTTCAAGCCCAAGAGGAGGTCGGCCCGGCTGTCGGCGGTAAGTAGAGCCCCCTCCCCGGCCCGACTTCTGCCCCGTGGCCGGCGGCGATGCTCAGGACGCTCTTGTCTTCCAGAAGCCCGGCGCGGCGAAGGCGAAGGCCGGGCCCGAGGCCGGAAGGGCGGCCGGGAAGGTGAGGGTCGGGTGGTGCAGGAGGGCGCCGAGGGGGGAGGGCTCTCTGGGCACGGGGCCGGCTCGGAGGGTGCGGCGGGGGCTTGCAGTCACGACCCCTCACCCACCTTTAAATCTGCGACCTCTGGCTGCCCTGTGTTTAGTAAGAATGGCTTTGACACTGACCTCGAGAGACGCCGCGGTGCCGGCTCCGTTAGTTACCCGTGGATCGCTCGGGTGCGCCAGAGCGGGCTGTGCCCTCCTCCGCCTCCTGACTGTGTGCGAGGCCACGTGATAGCGCGGGGGGGGGGGGGGTGCTCCGGCCCGGGCCCCCTTGGCCTCCGAGCCTCCTCTCCCCGCCAGGGACAGGCCTAGACAGCCTGCGCTCCCAGGCACGGGACCGCCTGGTGGGGCCCACCTGGCGTGGTCCGCGAGCCCCTCTTTGAGACTGCGTCCTCGCTCACTGTCTTGGTGACCCTGGGCAAGTCACCTAACCCCGATTGCCCTGCCCCCCTCCAAAAAGACAACAGACGTCTTTCATGGGGCACCATTTTTCACACGTAAAGCCGATGCCGCTGACTTGCCCTTGAATTTGTCCCGGACAAGCGGGCCAAAGGGAGCTTAGGAATCGTCCCTGTTTAGGTAAGAGTTTCGTTGGTGCGCTTTTTGGGGATTACGGAGAGTTCCCACGGACAACGGGAGTCTTGGGAGCACTCGGGTCAGCTGCGCCCGAGCTGTAAAACTGGGCTTCGTTAAAACAGCTGGGGGGGCTGGTTTTTCAGGTAGAATTCAAAGGGGCCTCCCGTGGCTGCCAAATTTTCAAACACCTAAATGGAAATAATGAAACTGTAAACTTATCGCTCCTTAATTTTGACCATCGAGTGATCTCGGGCAAGAAATTAGCGTCAAAAGGGCGACTTTTCCGGTGATTCTTACATTTCCGTTTGTGTCAGCTGCTTCCTTTTGAGACGCTAAAGAAGAGGGAGAGGTTGGACACACGTAGCAAGGTGAATGCTTGTCATGTTAGCTGTTCCAGCGGCAAACTTTGTTCTTCTAGGAGTCTTTAATCAGTGCGCTGGGGTTTCCCCCTAAAGATGGAAAGAATTGAGGATAAAAACATTTTTCATAGAAAGATTAACATTTTAAAAATAGATATAATTGGTTAATCTGCAAGGAGGAGGGGGGAGGAGATGATTAGAATTCATCGACGAAATCCCTCACCTCCCTCCCCTGACGATTGAGGATGGAAAAGATTGATATTTGCTTTTTAGATACGTATTTTGGATAAGAACTTGGTAATTTGGAAAACAAAGCAAAACGTTTGAGTGTTT
>CM053591.1:1568344-1611407 GCA_028646515.1 Pseudochirops corinnae | reverse complement strand
GTCAGTGCTCCCTCTTTCCAAAGATGCGCCTTGATTTTCTCAGCACTCACTGTAAAACAAGGCAGAGAGGCCTCAACATCGGGGTTTCTAGTCTATGATACTGTATCTCCAAGCGCACTTAGTCATCATAAATTTTCGCCAGAGTTTTAGGTGATTAAGCTGGAATACTTGCCTATGGACAGAATTTCATCAGTATGAAGCTATAGATTTAGAGACCAAAGAAGTCATCGAGGCCAACCCTATCCTTTTACAGTTAAGAAAACATACCCAGAGAGAAGAAATGTTCTGCCCAGGGTCAAACAGGTGTTAAGTGGCAGAGCCAAAACATGAACTTTGACTCCCAGCCCACACTAAATATCTTACTATGACAAAATACTGAATTTATCCATTTAAATACCTTAGATTCTCTTTGAGGAGACGTGCGTATGTAGATATGTAGAGAATAAAATATGAAGTGAATGCCCAGTATTCAGAGAGAGTGGATATTAACAGCTGGGCTTTCTGGAGAAGGTGGCACTTGAGCTTCATCTTGAAGGAATAAAGGGATTCTATGTAAGGTTGCAGCTGAGGAAGGGAGGGCAATCCAGATAAAAAACTGGAATGTGGGAATGGAGATTGGAGATGGAGTGCCATGTGTGAGGAAGAAGGAAGGCCAGTTAGGCTTGATCATGAGTACCAGAAGGGAACTGCTAGAAGATAGGTTGAGATTAGGTTGTGAAGGGTTTTGAAAGCCAAAGTTGTTCATAGTTGATCCTAGAGGCTATGGGAGGTCCTAGAATTTACTGAGGTAGAAAAATAGTGGATCAAGTCTAGGCTAAAAGGAAACGTCGTTGGCAGCTATAAGTGGATTGGAGCAGGTCGTCACTTGAGGCAGGAGACCAATTAGGAGGCCATTGCAGTGATCTATATGCAACATAATGGAGCAGCTGGCGCTGAGGTAGTGGATGTATAAATAGAAGGCTTTGAATGTAAAAGATGGGAAGTTAGAAATGGCAAGATCTGGCTACTGACTGACTACATAGGATACTAAGGTAGAATAATGACCGAAGGATAATTTGGATTGCAAACCTGGGAGACTGGGGAAACGGTGTGCCTTTGACACAGAGAAGTTTGGTAGACGGGTATGTTTGGGGCGAAAGATGATGACATTGGTTTTGGACATTGTGAAATTGAAGTGTCTTAGCAATATCCAGTTTGATCTATCTCTTGACATTTCGATTTTATCCATATTACTAATCAGTTTGGAAAGTTAGTCCCTTCGGTGGGCTGTCAAACATAATGAGCACTTCATAATTGTTTGTTTTACATTCTTTCCAGGTTCCAGTCTCTGATTCAGCAGGGGAGAAAGAAACCAAAGCTGAATAACGTCTTATACCAAGCATTTTAACAATTGTCCCTGTTACCTCCCTTCTTGTACAATTCAGAGGAATATTTTTATCAACTATTTTGTAAATGCCAGTTTTTTAGTAGCTCTAGAAACACATTTTTAAGAAGGAGGCAGTCCCACCTCATCACATTAATTTTTTAAAACATTTAGATAAATACAAGCCATTCTAAAGTGGCTTTATTTAGAGTCCTGTTTAAAGAGGTAAAATCGTGCTGGTTATCGGTTTGGTTTTTTGTTTGTTTTAATACAACTAGAAATGACTAGAATGTTGACTAGGAAAGTGTGTGTCTTGTGCATAGGCATAGTCAGTTTTGACATCATAGTAAATGAAGCAATTTAAAGCTGTGACCACAAATTTTAAAGCTCTTATTTTAATTAATCTGTATCCATACTGTCTTTCGGTACAACTGTTTGCTAAATAAAACTGCTCCCTGGTGTTGGATCTCCCTTTCAGGATTGTGTGCTATCTGTGACATTGTCATCTTTGGTAATGCTGGTACAATTCTTTTCCAGTAACTTTGTTAATGTGCTGTAAAAGACTGGAAAATGTGTATAATGAGTGTAGTTTTTATCAAATACAGAGTTAATGGAACTTTGCTTTGTAAAAGACCTGATACCTTATCCATATTCAGGATACTCGTATTTGATAACCTCTTTTTGAGGGAGAGTTGCCTCCAAACTTAAAGTAAGAAAGTCACTGGAATAACAGTTCAGAAAAGGATTGCAACTACATAATTTTTAGACTTTTCTAGAATTTTTTAAATGTACAATTTATTCATAGTGTCTATGTACTGATTACCAAATGAACTAATAAAATCTTGATTATAAAAGAATTTTGGTTTTGTAACCCATGTATTAAATTTAATGGAAACATAATTTTGTTTTCTTTTTTAAAAACATTAAATTTTTTGCATGATCCTTTCGTGATGGACTGTCATACTTACGTGAATGTGCAGAGAGACAGTGGAGCATAGACAGCTGATTTTGTCATCATGGGAAAATCATTCACCTCCTTACCCTCATACTTAAGAGTTTCAGAAAGAGTACAGTTTGCATCGATAAGACAAGTTTCTTCGTCTAGGACTTCCCTGTATCAATGAAATCACTATCACCTATGAATATGTTAGTCTAATGGTCCATTATAAAGCAAAGCAAACATCACTTCCTCTTGTACAAAGAAATAGGCCTCAGATTTTTTAAATGCATTCACTTATTTTATTCTCACAGTGTCAAGGAAGGTAAAGTATCTTGATAAGAAAAAATAAGTATAAGGCAGTATAGGTATTTGCTTAAGACCATAGCTGAACCACAGCAAAACCAAAATCATGAAATGCGTTTGATTTAAAACTGCTTTCTTTTCCTTGCGCTGGGGAGGAATGTCCAAGGACTTGAAGCTGTCTATACAGTGATGTTAATCCTGGTTTCTGAGAGCTTTTGTGCTTAATTTTTAAAATATGTTATGTCAGAGAATATGCCAGTTGAATTGGGAAGAGGCCGTGAGCATGTTGTACAAGAAGTCTGGGGAGAATGGGTAGAGCCCTTGAGACATCCCTCATCCTGCTGAACGCTTGAATGTTTTTATTAATTTCTTTCCATATTTTTCTTCCGTGTGGCCTGCATCTTCAGGTAGGTGTATTGTCTTCCTTTTATAGATGACATAGCAAGCTTCTTGCCCATACAGCTAAGTGGGGAAGAAGATGGGGACCCAGAATCTGGGTTTCCAAATTATACTACAACAGGAGTGTGGCAACCTGGG
The DNA here is from genome assembly GCA_028646515.1 of Pseudochirops corinnae. NCBI lineage: Eukaryota > Metazoa > Chordata > Mammalia > Diprotodontia > Pseudocheiridae > Pseudochirops > Pseudochirops corinnae. The sequence goes on along the minus strand of CM053591.1, from coordinate 1,608,264 downwards.
GTTGACATGAAGACTGAGATTTGCCACAAATACCTAGGCACGTAAATATAAAATGATGATAGCTAATACATCATTTATGTGTGTGTGCACATATATATAACCTATATATATATATAAAAGCATTTATCTACGTATGTGCCAAGTACTAGGCTAAGTGTTTTTCTGATATCTGTACCTCACAATAATCTTGAAAACTAGATGCTATTATTATTCCCATTTTACAAATGAGGAAATCTAGGTGAAACACTCAGTGACTTGCCCAGGGTGACCACTAATAACTTCAGGCTGAATTTGAACTTGAGTGTTCTTATAGGCTGTATCCATTGTGATACCTAGTTATACCAAATGCTTATTTGCATATTTTATATTTAAAAATAACAGTAGTTCATTGTTCTTCATTCTCAAAGGGGACCAAAATTATGCCACCATGTTAGCATGAGTGTTGGAGTACCTTGACTCCAATAGTAGCTAGCATTTATATGGGAAACAACAACCCCGAGGTAGGTGCTATTATCCCATTTTACAGATGAGGAAACAGGCCGAGGTCAAGTGATTTGCCTAGGGTCACACAGCTAGTAAGTATCCCCTCAATTTTTTCTATTTGATAATTTGAGTACTGGCTTGGCATTAGAGTTCTGAAGCCTCTAATTGTAAAAATTAGTTCCAACATCAAGGTAGACTTGAACACATTTTTATAAAAATGCCCTAGCTATATCATTTGTTATTACCAGGGCAAGTCAGTTTCAGTGGGGGGCAACACATCTGAAAGGATTATTCACGTCTAAGTGGGGCTCTTTTTCACCAGTCCCTTTCCATTGGCTACACACGAGCACACTACATCACTCCCTTATGAAAACGGTAGTCAGAGCAAACACATTGGTCACGTCTAAAAATGTTTGTTTTGTTCTATTACAGCACTGCTTCAACTGAGGGCCACAACCCACAGTGTAAGAAGTGCCAAAGGGGGTGCAGGTGGAAAAGGTGAAGTTCTTCAGTAGAGTATACAAGGATACTACTTAGGTCTTATGAAGTCACAGCTGAACAGTGCATTGATCAGAAATCTAAATTCAACATTTTACATTTTTGTGAGCACTGCACTTTGTTCGTGTTCTGTCTGCTTAGCTCTTTATCAGTTTATAGAAGTTCCCAAAGTTTCTCTGAATTCTTCACATTTATAATTTCTTATAGTAAGACATCCATATCTGACATCTTATTCAGTCATTCCCTGATAAGTACCTTCCAACTCATTATTACCACCAAAATTACTGATAGAAATATTTTTGTATATGTGGCGTTTTTTCCATTATCTTTGACCTCTGAATATGCATTTAACAGTGGTATTGTTGGGGCAGTTTAGTAACAAGTATAATTCCAAATTCTTTTCCAGAGTCAATAATTAACAGCTCCACCAGACCTTGGTTTTCCTAAAGGCTTGTTTGAGACAAAGGAGTAAGTGTTCTTTCTGTTCTTATTTCAGGAAGAAGTGTTTTCTCTATTCTTTTTGACAAAAATCCAAAAGTATTACCAGACTGATAGGTCTAGAAATTCTTTTGTTAAATAGCCTTGAATGGAGCAACCATAGTACTAAATTCAAATATGAAATCGTTAAGTATACTCAATTGGAATTTTTTTCCTCTCAGTTTTTTTAGACAAAAGCAAATAGCAAGAAAAAGCTATCACAGATTTAGTTTTTAAAAACAGCTTGCCCTCTGTATTTTAGAGGGCATACTTGCTAAATCTCCTTCCTCTCCTTCCTCACCTACAACTGTAATGCTGTAAGATGAGAATTGATCCCAGAAAAAAATGGTCCCCAAAATGGAAGTTGGAAGGGCTTTCTAGAATAGAAACTCATTTGGGACTATGAAGGCATTAAAATCATAAAGAAGACACGCCAAAAAACTATTCAAGGAAGCATTTCCAGAGACAAAAGTCTGTCCTGATTCCCTGGAGGTTTCCTCAAGACAGCAACGGGCCAAATACCTTGGAGAGCCAGCTCTGCTTCTTTTTGCCAGGAAGAACAGTGCTGCGCTAGAAAGAGCTCAGAGCAGCTTTCTAGAAAGAGTCCTTAAATTTCCATCGTGCAAATGTTAGCAAATGCTACAAATAGGGCTTGATTTATTGTTTTGTCCAGACTTGAGAAATAGATGGCGAATATATTTAAGAACGTAGCTCTCGTCGTACTATTGATGTCATGTCTACATCTGCTCTCCCCCCAAGCCGGTTGTTAAACACTTACCTGCATACCCCTGAAGGTATTCTGGGTAACTAGTATAGGAATGTATCCTGTAATGACTGATACTATAGATATTGCTGACTTTTTTTTGTAATGGAATTTAAGGCATATGAAGATTGTTTGCATAAGCCAGATGTGTTTGATAACTAATGAAGTGTTCTGATTTTAACTTTCTTCTTATCTCAGATGATGAAATCAACCAACAAGCATTCAAAGACAGAAGTAAAAGTCCTTTGTCCCTGAGAAGTTTATCTCAGGAAGTGGGGGGCAGAGAGTGGGTGATACAACTTATACCTACATGTATAGATACTAAACGTACAAGATAATTTTGGGAGAACACTGGTAGCTGGGAGGGTTTGGGAAGGTATCCAAAATGGTTTCCTATAGAAGGTGACCTTTGGGCTGAATTTCCAGGGAAATTAGCAATTACAACAATTACAATATTATGGCCATGGAGCCAGGCCTGGGCATGCCAAACATCAAGGCCTGTTTGGATAGACTGGGGCGCACAGAAAAGAGTAATGTGCAAAGAAGGCTGGAAAGGCAGATGGGGGCCAGGTTGTGATAGACTCTAAGTGCTTTGACAGAGCTTTAGGTAAAGATAAAAGGGAATCACTAGAATTTATTCAGAGGGGATTGAGAGGTCATTTAATCCAATTCTCATTTTACAGATGAGGAAGCAGAAATCTCAGAGAAGTGAAGTGATTTGCCTAAGGACAAGAGGTAATAAGAACTGGGGAAAAGCCAAGATGTGAATCAGTGTATCTCCTGTGGTACAACACTATCATATTCTTATTTATATATGAATTGATTTCAGTTTTGTGTTTCTAAGAGTTTTAAATTTCTGAACTTAGCAGACACTGAATAAAAAAAGGGGGCGGGGGGTCATACATGAAATCATGAATCCCTATTGTGTAGAGCTTATTTTTCTTTTTTTTTTTTCGCATATAATAAAGTCACCATATAACTTTTAAAACTCCTCGTGTATGATTCCTTCTGTTCTCTTAAACATTTTCATAACCCTATCCCTAATCCCCTTGTCCCTGTTTTCCTCCCTCCTCCCATGGAAAAGAAAAGAAAAACCCTCGTATATAAAGATAAAATATGGGGTTATAAAGACAAAAGATGACATTCGTGATAGATATAGATAACAAGTGACTCAGTCAAGCAAAACAAATTTTTACTATGGTCCCAAAATGTATGTCTCATTCTAGATCATTAGTCTCGTCAGAAAGTAGGCAACGTGCGTTGTCATTGGTACTCTACAGTCACGAATGGTCATCACATTGATCTCAGTCCTAAATGTTAAAATCTCTTCTATTAGGAGTAGGATAGAGAGCAGCTGAAAAGTGAAGAAGACTTGGACTCAGGTCCCACCTCTGACACATACTACTAACTATAAGACAAGCAAATCATAGCGGCTAACTTGCATTGGAAAAAAACCAAACCCTTATCTGAGAGTTCCCTATGCAATGGAATTACCAGTCTAGTCCCTAACCCTATCCTGTTTAGGGTGCATTTTTTTCATGGGTCATTTTTTGTTCAGATGATAGGATAGTCTTCAACATAAAATGATCTCTAGGGTTCTTTCCTCTACTGAAAATACACATCTTATAGAAAAAAAACTGCAGAAGTCACGTAAAAATACTTTTTAAAAAATCTGTCTCAACGTTTTCACATATCCATCTCTTCCTTGTGACTGTTTCCAACTTGGGTTTGCTGGGCAGCTGATTGAAGAGATTCTTACATCAAGTGACCAATGGGAAGGTTGTGCCTGGAGGGATTAGAGAACCTCATCAGCAATGAATGTGGATAAGGCAGCTGGATGTCATAGTGAATTGGGAGCCAGACTTGGAGTCAGGCTCACTTCAAAGACTGGCTCTAAAACTTAATAGCTTTGTGACTCCAGGCAAGTCACTTCACCTCGCTCAACCTTAATTAATCTATAAAATGGGCTTAATAATAGCAACTCATTTAATTATCGTGAAGATCAAATAAAATAATATCTGTCAAGTGTTCTGCAAACTTTAAAGCATCATATAAATGTTATTCTCACTGTATTGACAGAGATGTGCAATCACATTCCATGTCCACAGGCAACTTCGGAATGGGATGGCATTAAAAGATACCAAATGATTAAGATGTATATAGCATATATCCGTAATTTTCTAGGCTAAGATTATGTTACCTTTTCTGTTTGTAGTTAGAAAACTAGGGTTCAAATCTCAGCTCTTCAGTGAAATACATTGCAATACAAGAGATTAACATTTAGAAAAATGGAACAGGAAAACAAGGGATGAAATATCTGTGTTGTATATTACATAATACATGTATTGATTTACATATACAGATAAGAAACATTTGTTTATTAAGTGCCTAGATGTGTCAGTGATAGTGCTAGGTCCTGGAGATATAAAGATAAAAAGTGAAACAGACAACAACAATTAAATACAGATAAATATATTCACACACATATCTTGGACAGGCAAAGAAGGACAGTTCAATTCCACTCCTACAAACATCTTTTTAAGTGGATGCCATATGCAAGACATTGTGCCAAGTGGCTACTAAGGATGCAAAGGCAAAACCAAAGCAGTCCTTCCCTTCTGTGAGCTGACTGGGGTCATACAACAGTCTCACAGATGTCTTTTGACTTGTGTATAAATTGGATTTAAACGATTTAAATGAAGTCATTGGCCTCGCTCTCCCAGAGTCATTTAATTCCAGTGGCAACACAAAAGTCATGATGGATGGTGATGGCGCAGGATGCAGTGGACAACCTTGGAGTCTTAGATGTTTAACCAAGCTCTACGTACTCGATGGCATCTGCTTTAGCCACTTCATGGCCATTGGAATTGTTCTCATCTGTTCTTTCTGCCTTTGGGAAATCTTTACATGCCTGGGATAGACACTCTCCTAACTCATAACAAGTTTGAGGCCTGTGGGTTATCCTCAACCTGTTTTAGCCTGTCTACTGAGACGGTTTTACTGAGGTGTGGCCAATGTGCTTCTTGGAGCCACAGGAAGGAGCTAGAGGGCAGAGGAACAGCAGTGGTGAAAAGCAGCCCTGAAAAAAGGGCTCAACGGCCCTCACATCACAGGTGTCGGGCTTTCCTGAATGCGTAACAGAGTAATAAAAGAAAAAAATAGAAGGCATCAATACATAAATATACAGCCTAGCAAAACAAATTCTCACACTGACCATCGTCCAAAACTCGGTCTCTGTATTTCGAGTTTCTCTCCCTCACGAGAGGTGAGTGGTGTTTCAGAGGCAGCTAGGTGGTGGAGAGGGTAAGAGTTCTGATCCTGAGGTCCTGAAGCTGAAGACCTGAATTCAATTCTGCTTTAGATACTACTGTGGGACCCAGGGCAAATCACTTCTTTTAGCCTGAGTTTCCTAGTCAGCAAAATAAAGTAGCACCCACCTCACGTGATTGCTATGAATGTCATATAACATGTCCATAACAAGTACCACATAACGTAACCTTAAAGCACCATATTACCACTTATAGAGTGGTAGTTTATGATCAATCATGTTCTAAAGTCTTTAAAAAACGCATTTCTTTGTACAGTAATGATCTTACAATTTCTCATTTTGCTGGACTATATATGTACCGAAGGGCTTCACTTTTCTGGTGCTTTGTTTTTTCAAAATTTGTTCAGTGGGGATAGATGAAAGGGACAGATTAATAAAAGAAAAGAGAGATGAATGTATTCTAAGGGGAAGACTGATATGAACTGATGCAAAGTGATGTGAGCAGAATCAGGAGAATATTGTGTGCATTAAGAACAATATTATTATGATTATCAAATGTGAAAGATAGCTATTCTGATTCAAGACAGTTCCACAGGGCCCATGATGAAAAACGTTATCCATCTCCAGGAAGAGAGATCTGATAAACTTTGAGTGCAGATTGAAGCACGCTTTTTTTCCTCTCTCTGTTTCTTGCTTTTTCTTTTCTTTTAGAACATGGCTAATTTGAAAATATGTTTTGCATGACTTTACATATATAATCAATATTATATTGCAATGAGTGAGTGAGGGGCAGAAGGGAGCAGAGAATTTGAAACTCAAAATTTTTAGAAAAGTAAATATTAAAAATAAATTTTGAAAAAGAAACACTATAGCAATGAGACCAAAAAACCCAATCACAACAAAATGGTTGCAGTATTTCACAACTCCACCAACAATGTATTGATGTACCTATCTTTCTATGCCCTCTCCAACATTTACTGTTGCCATTTTGGTCAATTTGAAAGAGGACAGGTAAAATATCAGGGTTGTTTTTATTTACGTTCCTATTAAAGATCTGGAGCATTTTTCATGTGGTTGTGAATACCGGAGAGTTCCTCTAAGAAATATTTGTTCATATTCTTTGACCATTCGTCTATAGGGAATGGCTATTAGTCTTATACATATTTATTAATTTTTTTATGTATCTTGGATACCAAACCTTTATCAGAGAAATTGGATGTACAGATTTTTTTTTTCCCATTCAGCTGCTTTCCTTGGTGTCCTAGATGCATTACTGTTGTCTATGAAGAAAGTTTTCAGATTCTAGTAATCAAAGTTACCTATTTTATCTTTTGTAATTGCCTCCATCTCTTGTTTGGTTAAAAATTCATCTCTTGGGGGGGGCAACTAGGTGGCAAGGTGAATACAGCACCAGCCCTGGAGTCAGGAAGACCTGAGTTCAAATCTGACCTCAGACGCTTAACACTTACTAGCCATGTAATGTTGGGCAAGTCACTTAACTCCAATTGCCCTGCCTTCCCCCCTCCAAAAAGCAAAAAACAAACAAGCAAACAAAAAAAAACCCTCTTACCCATAGCAATGAGAGATATATCATCTATTTCTCTTCTAATTTTTTTATAGTATGATCTTTTATATTAAGGTTATATATCCATTTAGAATGTATTGAGTGTAGTGTGAGGTGTTATCTAAATCTAATTTCTCTCAGACAACTTTTCAGTTTTCTGATCGGGTTTGTTTTTTTTTCAAATAGGTAGTTTTCCCCTAGGTAAGTTATGTTTTCTGCTTTATTGCACACCAGGATATTGAGTTTTATTGTTTCTGAATCTTTCTTATCTAGTCTGTTCCATTAATCTGTCTCTTTATTCTTTAATTAATACCAGATAGTTTTTATGACTGCTACTTTATAATATTGTTTGAGGTTTGGACATGCTGTATGCCCTTTATCCTTACTTCTTTTTATCATTTCCCTAGATATTCTAGACCTATTGTTTTACTAAATAAATTTTGTTATTATTTTATTAGGCTCTAAAAATTATCCTCTTGGTAATTTGATTAAAATTATAAATTAATTTTGGTACTATTGTCATTTTCATTGTATTGACAAGGCCTAACCATGAGCATTGCAATTTCCTCCTGCTCCTTAGGTTGTTCTTTAGTTCTTTAAGGAGTATTTTATAACTGAATTTATATAAGTCTCTTGTGTACTTTGGAAGGATGATCTCTAGATATTTTAGGCATTTTATCGTTATTTGGAATGGCATTTCCCTTTTATTTTTCTTATGTTTTGTTACCATTATATGAAACTACTATTGACTTTTGAGGATTTCTTTTATAGCCTACAACTTTTGCTGAAATTATTGTCTCAATTAATATCTTTGCTAATTTGCTGGGATATTCCAAGTAAACCATCATAGCATTAGAAAACAGGGATAAGGGTGGCACCAAGATGGCATAGTAAAATCAGGACCTCCATGTGGCTCTGGCTCCCACCACCTCCTGTAAAAAAATGACTCTAAACAAATTTTAGAGCTACAGAACCCACAAAGTGACAGAGAGAAACAAATCTCCCACTGAAGGCAGGCCAATAGGAAGGGACTATCACGCCAGGCTGGAAGCCAAGCATAGTCCCACATGAGCTGCATGGTTCTGGCCACAGGGCAGCCCCAAATCAGCCACAGGCAGAGCAGGCTTCAGGAGAGTGAATCACCAGCAGCCGTGGTTATATCCAGACTTTTCAACCCATAAATGCCAAAAAGAAAGTAAAAGGTCCATCCAGTACTCTGCTGGAACTGGGTGGGAGAAGAGTGCAGTCCAGTCCCTGACCCTGGGATAAGAAGTGGAGGAGCTGCAGTGGCTGCAGCTGCTGCCATGTGGTTGCCTATGGAGCTCCCAGCCTGTGGATTGTAGGGGGACCAAGTGACCATTTATTTAGAGGGTAATAGCTCTTGCTTTAACCTGCTTGGATCTGGATCTCAGTCTTGGGTGATGGTTGGGGTGTGTGGCCAGTGTGTCAGAGTTTGTAGGGGCTGTAGAGAGGGCACTCTGGCAGCTGTGAAAACCCCAGAATTTGGGACAAAGCTCTCTGCAATCTAGAAGCAGAGTTCTACTGTGGCAAAGAACTCAAAAGTCAAGTAATTGGCTGGCAATATGAACAAACAGACCATAGAATCCTTTTTTGGGGACAAAAAGGATCAAAGCATGGAATGGGAGGAAGACAAAGAAGTCAGAACTCCTGCATCAAAAGCTTCCAAGAAAAATATGAACTTATTACAGGCCATGGAGGAGCTCAAGAAGGATTCTTAAAATCAAGCAAGAGAAGTAGAGGAAAAATTGGGAAGAGAAATGAGAATGACGCAGGAAAATCATGAAAAGCGAGTCAACAACCTGCTAAAGGAGACCCAAAAAATACTAAAGAAAATAACACCTTAAAAAAATAGACTAACCCAAATGGCAAAAAAGGCCCAAAAAGCCAATGAGGAGAAGAATGCTTTAAAAAGCCAAATTTGCCAGATGGAAAAGAAATTTTAAAAACTCACTGAATAATTCCTTCAAAATTACTTTGGAGCAAATGGAAACTAATGACTTTATGAGAAATCAAGATACTATTAAACAGATCCAAATAAATGAAAAAATAGAAGGCAATGTGAAATGTCTCATTAGAAAAACCATTAACCTGGAAAATAGATCCAGGAGATATAATTTAAAAGTTATTGGACTACCTGAAAGCCAGGATCAAAAAAAAGAGCATAGACAACATCTTTCAAGAAATTATCAAGCAAAATTGCCCTGATATTCTAGAACCAGAGCACAAAAGAGAAATTGAAAGAATCACTAATCATCTCTTGAAAAAGATCCTCAAAAGAAAATTCCTAGGAATATTATAGCCAAATTCCAGAGTTCCCAGGTCATGGAGAAAATACTGCAAGCAGTCAGGAAGAAACAATTTGAGTATTGTGGAAATACAATCAGGATAACACAAGATCTAGCAGCTTCTACATTAAGGGATCAAAGGGCTTGGAATATGATATTCTGGAGGTCAAAGGAGCTAGGACTAAAATCAAGAATCACCTACCCAGAAAAACTGAGTATAGTGCTTCAGGGAAAAATATGGTCATTCAATGAAATAGAGGATTTTCAGGCACTCTTGATGAAAAAACCAGAGTGAACAGAAAATGTGACTTTCAAATACAAGAAGCAAGAGAAGCAGGAGAAGGTAAACAGGAAAAAGAAATCATAAGGAACTTATTAAAGTTGAAGTATTTACATTCCTACATGGAAAAATGATAATTGCAACTCATAAGATTTTTCTCAGTATGAGGATAGTTGAAGGGAATATATATGTATACATACATATATATGTGTGTGTATAGGAGGATGTATGTGTATATAAATATATGTGTGCTTATATATGTACATGTATACATAAACAGTGGGCACAGGATAAGTTGAATATGAAGGGATGATATCCAAAAAAATAAAAATTAAAAGGTGAGAGAGGAATATATTGGGAGGAGAAAGGGAGAGATAGATTAAGGTAAATTATCTCATATAAAAGAGGCAAGAGAAGACTGTTACAATAGAGGGGAAAAGCAGGAAGGTGAAAGGGAATGGGTCGACCTTACTCTCATTGAATTTGGCTTAAGAAGGGAATAATATACACATTCAACTGGGTATCTTATCCTACAGGAAAATAGGAGGGAAGGGGATATGAGGGGGGAATGATAGAAGAGAGGGCAGATTGAGGGAGTGGGTAGTTAGAAGGACACACTTTTGAAAAGGGACAGGGTCAAAGGAGAAAACAGAGTAAGTGGGGGGCAGGATAGGATGGAGGGAATTATAGTTAGTCTTTCACAATATAACTACTATGGAAATGTTTTGTGTAACTATATACGTACAACCTATATTGAATTGCTTATCTTCCCAGTGTGGGTGGGTGAGGAGGGCAGAAGGGAAAAAATCTGGAACTCAAAAGCTTTAAAAACAAATGTTTAAAATAAAGTGGGGGGGGGTAAGGGGGAATGAGAGAGTATATAACAGAGAACAGATTGGGGGAAGGAGTATTCAGTAGGCTCGATATTTTAGGGTAGGGGTAGGGGCAAGATGGGGAGAAAAATTTGTAACTCAAAATCTTGTGGAAATGAATGTTGAAAACGAAAAATAAATTTAAAAATTGGAAAAAAAGAAGAAGAAAACAGGGATAGTTTCAGCTCCTCTTTGCCTATCTTTACTCCTTTCTCTCGTCTGAGTACTATTGCCAGTGTTTCCAGAACTATATCAAATAATAGTGGGGAGTGGGAATCCTTGGTTCATTTCCACATTTACTGGGAAAGGTTCTACTGCAGCCCCATTACATAGGACATTTTCTTTTGATTTAAGACAGATACTTTTTATGATATTAAAAGGATGGTCATCTATACCTATACTTGGTAGGGTATTTTGCATAAAAGTGTTGTGCTTTCTCAAAGGCTGTTTCTGTGTCTATTGAGATGATCATGTGTTTTGGAGTGCTTTTTAAAAAAAATTTAATTAATTATATTGATTGTTTTCCTAATACTGAGCTATTCTTGAATCCCTGGTATAAATCCCAAGATAATAACGAACAATTTCTTGGATAAATCACTGTAATCACTTTGACAGGATTTTAACTTTTTGAGTCAATATTCATTAATTACATCAGCCTACATTTTTCTTTCTGTTTTATCTTTTCTTTGTCTAGCTATTAGGACTGTATTTGTTGCATGAAAGGATTCTGGTAGGTTCTCTATTTTTGAGAATATTTTGTGAAGTGTGGTACTTAACTGTTCTTTAAAAGTGTGCTAGAATTCTCCTCTGAATCCATCAAGTCCAGGCATTTTTTTCCTCTGGTAGTTTCTTTACAACTACATCGGTTTCCTTTGCTGAGATTGGATGATCTAGTCTTCTGATATTCTGGGTATTTTAAATTTTTGAAAGTATTCCCTTATTTCTCTTGTGTCCTCAATTTTGTTAGCATATAACTGTCTGTAACATATTCTGGTTATTCTTATTTATTTCTTCTGGTTTTACTGTGATTTCACCTTACTCATTTGCTTTCTTATTGACTTGATTTTCTGTTCTCTTATTTTTAATCAAATTATCTAAGGGTTTATCAATTTTATTAGTCTTTTCAAAGAACCAGTCTTTTGTCTTATTTACCATTTCTATGAATGTTTTTGTTCACAGTTTATCTATTTTCCCCCTTATTTTTAATACCTTCTGTTTTGTACTTATTTTAGTTTTATTTGTTGATTTTCTAATTTTTTAAATTCATAAATTAAATATATTCAGTTTGTTAATTTTCTTTTTCTATTTTGCTACAGTATGATTGTAAAGATATGATTTGTTTTCCCCTTGAGGACTACTTTAGCTGCATTGCAGACATTTTGATATTTTTTTTATCTTCATTTTCTTTTAAAGAATTACTGTTTCTGTGATTTGTTCTTTGACTCACTCATTTAAGATTTCTTTGTTTATTCTCCATTTGGATCTGCATCTTCTGTTTGGTTTTTTTTTTAAACAACTTCTATTCATTAAAATAATGTAAGAATGTAATACGAATAAGGTCTTTAAAAAATGTCTTGACTATTTCTGCCTTTTTATATTTGTTTGCATTATCTCTGTGCCCTAGTACATGGTCAGTTTTTGTAAAAGTTCCATGTGGTGTCAAGAAGTATGTTTATTCTTTTGCTGTACCATTTAGAAGATACCATAAATACTTTAACTCGTTTCCTCAGAAATTCAATCAATTACATAGTTTCTCTTTTGTATTTCAGTTACATTTGTCCTAATATTGCTCAATAAGCATCAGTTCCTAAGTTTTTTGTTTTTGAACCATCATTTGAATTCCAGATGTCCTAGACCATGGAAACAGTTGAAGTTGCTTTATCTTTAGTGCACAATTTCTATTTTGGAGAAGTTTGTGAGGTCATGGGGTCTGGATGTCTAGTCTGCCATCTTGTTGCTCACGTGACCTGGAAGTACCAAAATAACTCTTTTATCTTTTTTACTCATTCACTCTTGGCAGATGGACTAACCTAAGACCTTCCTTCACCTTGAGGGAGGAATATCAGATGCCCTCTGGCAATTGGGATTACAGCTACCCAATTTAGGCCTTATTTCTCACCTGGGGGGGGGGTCAAATCCTAAATTCCCCCCTCTTCTGAAGATGGTTCCCCACTTCTCAATGGAGGATTGAGTTCTTGATCTCCTTTCCTCCAGGAACCTGAATTAGAATGACCACAATGAGTCCCTGCTCCTTGCCTGAGTATTAATCATGGTTATCTTCTTCTCTAGAGATCTAGATCAGAGTCAAAGTTGAACTTTGCTTGGGGTTGTTCAAGATCTGATTTCCCTGGGATACAGACTCAGATCACCTAAACTCTGGAGACTGTAATTGGAGTTATCCCACTGCTTTTTACCTGAGGGTGAGTCACAAATCTCCTTTTCTTTTAGGGGCCTAGATCAGGTCAGAACTATTTTGTTGGCCTTTGCAGGACCAGGATTGACCACCCGTCCCCACCTCACACCCTCCAGGAAAGGCTAGCTTCTTGTCTTAGTTGGGGTAATCACATTTCTTCCCTCCTCTGGGAACCAGAATCAGAATCAGAGCTACCTTCAGGCTTCTGGGGTACTGGGACAGTAGCTCTTGCTATTGCCAGAAGCCCACTCCTCACCTAGTAGCTTGTAACCTCAATGAGATCCTTTCCCCCTTTCTATGGGATTAAGCCAACGGTCCCTGTCTCTCTTCTTGGGATCAGAGTGACAGAGCTCCAGACCCTGTGCCTAAAGGCTAGATCACATTAAAGTCAGGGGCTAATACTGGTGCAGAGCTGGAGCCTGACACACTCACCGGCTACTGTCCTGTATCTGTCCTCCTCAGCTAAGCTCCTTGAAAAACTCTACAATTAATGCCTTCCTCACGTCTCACTTTCTTCTAAGCCTGGCTTTTGCTTCATTATTCCACTGAAATTTCCAGTTACAAGAATCTCTACCCCTAACTCCAACGCTTCTTCTTGGTCTTCCTCCTTCTTGACCGTTTTTTCACAACAGCATTTGACTCTTGCAGTTACCTTCTCCTGGACGTTCTCTGCTCTGGGCTCTTGGGACTCCTCCTGTCTGCTCCTTCTGAGTCTCTCGCTGGATCTTCACTTAGGTTATCGATAACCACTGAGGGGAGGGTGATCCCCGTGGCCGTCTTTAGCTTTTTTCCTTCTCTTCATGCTTCATTTGGTGAGCTGATAACATCATTACTTCTATGCAAATGATTCCCAGATCTATTTATCTAGCTGCAGTCTCTTTCCTGAGTTGCAGTAGCAAATCACAATCTCTTGTTGGACTTGAACTGAAGGTCTGACCATAGACATCGGAAACTCGACACATCCAAAACAGAACTCATTATCTTCTTCCCAAACCCTTGCCTCGTCTGAACTTCCTTATTATTTTTGAGACCACCATCTTTCACGCTGACCATGTGCACAACGTCAGCGTCGTTCTCAATTCCTCCTCCTTGTTCACCCCACATAGCCAATCAGTTGTCAAATTTAGTAATTTCTTTCTCCACATTTCTCATACAGGTCTACTTTTCTCTGCTTATACAGCCACTGTAGCCCTTTATCACCTCTTGCCTGGACTATTGTCTTAATCTAATTTTCTTATTGCTATAGTGTGTAGTATTTCTACAATTGTATCAAATTCTAATGGTGTTTTATCCTTGATCTTCTTGGAAAAGTCCTTTAGCATTTATTTCTCTTGCAAATTAAAAATAACTCTGAGGTACAACCTCACACCCATCAGACTGGATGATAAAAAAGGAAAATGACTAAGACCAGAGGTGACGTGGGAAAATAGATATACTAATATATTGTTGAGGTAGTTGTGAACAAATCCAATCATTTCTGCCCCCAAAATACTACCCTTTAAAACTAGTGAGACTGCTAGTAGATTTTTAATTCCAAAAGGGATTAAAGAGGAAAAGTATGCATATGTTAAAAATAAAAGGTTTTAGCAGCTCTTTTTGTGGTAACATAGAATTGGAAACTGAGGGGTTGCACATCAATGGAGAAAGGCTGAACAAGTTATGGTATATGAATGTGATAGAATACTATTGTGCTATAAGAAATGAGGGAAGGGCTGATTTCAGAAAAACCTAAAAAGACTTCTATGAACTGTTGCAAAGTGACCAGAACTAGGGGAACAATTTATACAGTAACAGCAATATTGTAAAGATAATCAATCTACTTTCAAAGATTTAGTAACTGATCAACACAATGACCACCCCTAATTTCAAAAAATTTACGATGACACATGCTTTCTACTTCCAACTAGAGAGCTGATGGACTTAAGGTACAGGTTGAAGTATATTTTCTTCTTTTTCTTCTCTTTTCTATTTTTGGACATGGCTAATTCAAGAATTTGTTTCATATGACCATACATATCTGTAAGGTTTCTTGTTTTTCTTGCCTTCTCACTGAGGTGGGGAAAGAGAGAAAGGAAGAACAAGGAGAATTTTGAAGTGAAAATAAAATAAAATTATCTGGGAGAAAATATTTTTTAAAAGGGGAAGCCCTCTAGCATTTTTCCACTACATGTGGCTCTGGGTTTTAGAGAGATATTGTGTATCATACTAAAAAAAAACCAAGTGTTTATTTTAATGCTTTTTAACTTTTTTTCTCATAGAAATGGGCGTTGTATTTCTTAGACTTACGCATATAATCGTATGAATTCCGTAGTATTTGCCTAGTAATCACCACATATGTATATACTGCATATACGCATTTACTATGTATTTCCAATACTCTGTTCTGGTTCTTAACTTCTTTCTTTCTCTTTCTCATCTTTTTTGTTAGGATTGCCTGGGTCTGAAAGGGATCTCCAACAAAGTCCTACACTTAATATAGATTTAGAGCTTGAAGGAAATTTTAGCAACGCAGAATGGAAAAATATTTGCCTAACGTCCTACCAAACATAAAACCCAGAGTTCGGACCCGAATCCTGTCTCTAAATCCGGCGTGGTTTTCAGTTCATCAAGCTGCTGACGGGCACTGGTTGTTCCCTGCACAAGGCATTCCTTCCTTCCCCTTTACAGCACAGTCTAGTGGTCACCTCCTCAGAGAACCTTCTTTAGTCTCCCAGGGTCTCAATGGTAAAACGGTGTGGGCAGCACCTCTTACTCGCTGGACTACTTTGCTTTCTGCTCCTGGGTACTCTTCGCGTGCGCCTGCCCTTCAACACTGATTTTCCTGGGGCAGAACGGGAGTCGTCGTTAAGCAACAACTGCACTGACCTCTGGGTGGAAATCAAGCGCTCGGTCTTCGTTTCACCCACACCTTGCACAGCCGGGCAGCGTACCAAGCGCCCGACAGCGATCTCACTGGATCCCATTCATTTCTACTCTTCTCCAACAGCCTAAATCTGGCGCTTAAGGCAGTTGGGACAGGAGGACAGCCTGTCCGATGACAACAGCTTCATTCTGCGGTGACAGCTGCGGGAAGCAGGCATGAAACAAAGCTGTGCTCTCCCGTCGCTTTTTTACGAGAATCTCCGTAAATCGAGACACGCCACATACACTAAGCAAATCAATGTAGTGTATCTCCTCTGAATGACGTAAAAGCGCCAGTGCCGGAGCGTGAGGGGCTTCAGACGGGAAACTTTGGATCTCTAAGACCTCTGTGTGCGTGGAGCCTCTTCTTCATCTAAGACACGAGCGCCCTTTAGGAAAGGCGTCCGCGTGCAGGATCGTTCGTGGTGGGGGCGGCTCATCCGACAGTGACCCGGGAGCCCCCTCCCAGCTCCGTCCGACACGGGCGTCTCTCTGGCTCCCGGCCGGCACCCCACGAACCAACGGCGTGCTCCAGCATGCGGCGCGGCGTCCGCAGGCCGCACCTCCCCTCGCGCACCTTCGCCCCAAGGGCCGCAGGGCTTCTGGGACCCGCACCCATCTAGGGAGAGGGATGAAGGGTCAGTCACGTGGCAGCCAGCCGGGTCCCACCGCGCATCCCACCAACCGCCCAGGGCACGCCTGGGATGAACTTGCACCTGCCTCCCCTCGAGAACCTCCCAGAAGCCCCACACTCGTCCCGAACTCCCCGCACCGCAGCTCCGGCTGGGCCTGCGCAGCAGCACCGAGAACTACAGCTGAGAACCGGCTGGGGCCGTTTCACCGCGCGCACTGATTCCACAGCTAGTCAGCTTTCCCCTGGATCTCCCTGCGTTCCTCAGGGCAAGCGGCTAAGAGACAGCTTCTGCTCAGCGCCCGAAAAGGTGTTCTTAGTAGTAACACGGCAGGCGCCACCACTTTCAAGCAGGGAGCCCGGTTACGGTTTGTTTCGTTTTGTTTCCCTCCTCTCAAGCCCTTCAAAGACGGAACTACTTTTCTCTCTCTCACTCCGCGCCGGCGGCTGCGTCGCGACTGCGTCGGAGGTGACGTCACGACGCTGAGAGGTCGCCGCGCTGCATGGCTGCAGGGAAGAGTCGGAGTTAGGGAGAGGGGGAGGGCCGGCCCCTGAAGGGACTGTCTCGGTTAGGCCCCGGCGCGGCCTACGCCAGCGCTTTCCCTCTCTCGGCCGCCCCGCTCGGCCATGGCTGAACACTCGGCCTCCAGACATCCCGTGGCACCCATCGAGTCGGGTAAGAGGAGGCGGGAGCCGCCATGGACTCCTGTCTGGGCGCCGGAGCTCCCCAGCGGGCTTCCCTAGGGTCCCCTCACCGGGCCGGCCGTTTCCCTGCCGTTCCACCCCCAACTGGCGCGCTCTCTGCCCGCCCCGGCTCAGCTCTCCTTTTCCCTTCTTCCCGCAGAGCTCTATTTCCTCATCGCCCGGTACCTGTCGGCCGGTCCCTGCCGGAGAGCCGCCCAGGTGAGTGGAGGGCGCCTTCGGCCGCGCGCCGGGTGGTCGCGTTCTTGGCGGGCGGGAGGCGGCGGGGGCCGAGGGGTCCTGCCCGCTCCCTCCCTCGCCCGGATCTCTTAACCGGCTGTCTGGTCTGTTGCAGGTGCTGGTGCAGGAGCTGGAGCAGTACCAGGTCTGTGCTCGTCTCCCTCCCCCGCGCCCTCCCCCTCTCCTCCTCCCCAGCCCGCCCCCTCCCCCCCGCCTTGGCCCGGCCGGTCCCGGCCCGCGGCCTTAGACGCGTGTGCGTTGTGTTTTCCAGTTGTTGCCGAAGAGACTGGACTGGGAAGGCAACGAGCACGACTGGAAGTACGAGGACTTGGTGAGAGTCGCGGTTGTGCGTCGCGGTCGCGCCGGCTCCGAGACGGGCCCGGTCCTCCCCGCGGTGGGCAGCGCGCTGTGGTCTGTGGCCGCGCGGCCCAGTGCTGGGCGCTCGCTAGCCCGGGCGGGCATCGACCGGGAAAGGGCGTGGGGCTGCGGGTGCCGGGCGGCCGCCTCCCGTGCTCGGGGGCGTTCAGAGTGGGAGCTCTGGGCTCTCTGTTGGCGCCTGCCTCCTCCCTGGTGGGGGGCGCCCTTGCCACATAGAAAGCGTGGTCCGTGGGGTCACCAGGCCTCGGGCACTTGCTGCGCGTGACTCGCCCGGGGCCACGCGCCTGAGAAGTGTCCCAGGCAAGAGTGGAACCCGGGTTTTTCCGTGTCTGCACGATGCAGAAGCAGCCAGCTGGTTTTCGGTGCAGAGAGAGAGCCCTGGGCCTGGCGTCAGGAAGACCTGAGTTCAGATTCAGCCCCGGACACTAGCCGTAGGACCCTAGTCACTTCACCCTCTTTGCCTCAGTTTCCTTATCTGTGAACTGAACTGGAACCTGTCCAGTACCTTTGTCAAGAAAGCCCCCCATGGGTTCACAAAGACCTGGCCACGAGTGAAGAGCAAAGTCAGCCTCAGGTTGGGAAAACGGTTGATTTGTGAGTGGGAGGGGTGAGGAAGGGACAGAGTGACCAGATAAAGAAGCATCTGGGGACGTTCATTTTGTCCTCTCTTCATCCCAACCCTAGGTAAATCTCCTTTTTACAGAAATCTTTTATTGATGCGTTTTCGTCTGTCACTCATCTTAACTCTACTCTTTCCAGATTTCGACAAAGAAAAATTAAGAAACAAATGCGGTATAGTAATCATACTTGAAGATGAATACCATGTCCTTACCTAGTAGTCTTGCCTTGGTCTCTGCTGAGGGCAAGTTATGTTGAATTATCTGTTTTCCGGGACTATGGGAGTTGTAAAATTGCTTAGTGGGTTTCCCTAAAAAAAGTCAACTCCAGCTGTAAGGGAAGAGGCAGGGCAGTAATAAGCATTTAAATAGTTCCCACTCTGCATGAGCCACACTGCTAAACTCTTTTTGCACATATCACCTCTTTTGATCCTCAGAATAATCCTTCAGGGTAGATGTTCTTATCTCCATTTTAAAGTTGAGGAAACTGAGCCAAACAAATTAAGTGAAGTAGCTAGTAACTGGCTAAGGCTGAATTTGAACTCAGATTTTTTTTTTAAATTTAATTGATTTATTTATTTACTTTTAGTTTACAAGAGTCAGTTCCACAGTCCCCTGAGTTTCAAATTTTCTCCCCTTCCTCTCCCCTCACCCCCCCCCCCCCATGGTGGCTTGCAATCAAGTATAGGATCTGCGGATACTTTCACACTGGACATTAATCTGGTTGTATAGAAGGGTTGTAACCAATGAGTGAACAATGGGAAAAAAAGAAACAAAACCAAACATGGAAAAGAGCGATAGCATGTATTGGTTCAGTCTCCATTTAAACTCTGTTCTTTCTAGATCTTTTTCTGAACGTAGACATCTCCTTCCATCCTGAGACTTGCAGAGTTGTTTTATAACTGTGTGTTGCTGAGAAGAGTCCAGTTTATCAAAGTTGGTCGTCACACATACGATGTGTCTGTGATTGTGTACAAATTTTTCCTGGTTCTGCTCTTCTCACTTAGCATCAATTTGTATAAGGCTCTCCAGGTGAATATGACTGTCTCCTCCCCATTTCTTATAGCACAGTAGTATTCCATTACATTCATATACCACAACTTGCTCAGCCATTCCTCAGTGGATGGGCATCCCCTTAATTTCCAGTTTTTTGCCACCACAAAGAGAGCTGCAATAAATATTTTTGTACATACGGGTCTTCCTCCCACTTCTGTAATCTCTTTGGGATACAACCCCAGAAGTGGTATTACTGGGTCAAAGGGTATGCAATTATTTATAGCCCTTTGGGCATGAACTCAGATTTTCTTGAATCCAGGCCCAGCTTTCTTATTCACTGCACCATCTAACTGCATGGTTTGTGGGCTTACTGAATAAACTTATGATGTCTTGGATCTAGTGTTAGTAAATGAGTAGATGAACTCTACAGCTTACTAACATGGGTTCTGGTGAGAATAGGTTTTTCTACCATCCCCTAGGCTAGAGGGAGGGAACTAAGAGGTATTAGTTGCAGCTGTGCTGGTATTAGAAACTAATGGTGAAGAAGGATGTTCTGCGTTGCTCAGGGATTGGGTTTGAAGGCCCACTGCCATTGCCTTCTCCTGTTCCCTGCCTCCCTCTCAATCTGCTGCTTTGGAATCTGCTGTACCTACTGTAGTCTGACATACTACAATAACCAAAGTACCCAAGAGGGATGGGGTGGAGCAGTCATTATGGCCAAAGCTCCTTCCCAAGAACCTCCTATATAATCCTTTTTCTATCTAGGACTCTGTCTAGAGTTCTACAAGATTTAGACTATAACTCCAGCTTCTTTCAGGGACAAAATTTGGAAGATTTCTTATTCCAGAATTCTACAGAAGCTGTACCTACTCTGCTTTGTTTCTCTTGAGTAATGCTCTTAACCTGGAGTCTGAATTTGTTTTTTAAAAGTATTTCAATAAAAATAGTATATGAAAAGAGATCCATGGTTTCACCAAATTGCCAAAAAAGCATCCATGACACAAAAGATTGAGTCTCTGCTATAATCTTTACTTCTCAGTGAGCACCAAAGGGCCAAATTTAGAAATGTTGTTCTGGGACATGGTTCCACAAGTGGAAGATACATGTTCTACTCTGTTCACTGAATTGTTTGAGAAAAGCGACAATATGTTGTCAGCCACCTCAATCCGTTACTAGACTTATTGTTGTTAGGACCTCACTCAGTCTAACAGTGAGCCTGACCAGGAATCGAGCATGTTGCATAGATAGGATATTTTTTGGCTGTACATCATCCATGGCCATTATGGAATGAAGGAAAAGAACTGATGCTGAATGTGACTTCATTTAGGCCCCAGAGGGACCTGTTTTTTTCCTGCTGTTTGAAAGGTAACCCATTCCATACTTACATAGCACTGGATCCTTGAACATAGGGGCCACATTCAGTCAACTCTTCCCCTTTTTGTGGCTGTACTTTATGCTGCCATAATCCCTGTGATTCAGATTTGCAGGTCTGCTAAGGGGGAAAACTCCTCTACTTAATCTGTTAACTATTCATTAAACACCTACTAGGCATTAAGCTCTGAGCTGCCTGCTGGGGATAGAAAAGCAAAGGTGGGATAGTAACAATCATGGAGCTTACATTCTGTTAGAGCGGTGGTGCTCAACCTGTAGGTTATGTTCAGTTTGTAGCAATGAAAATACATCCTGCATATCAGATAGATTCATAACAGTAGCAAAATTACAGTTATGAACTAGCAATGAGAATAATTTTATGGTTGGGGGTACCACAACATGAGGAACTGTATTAAAGGGTCGGGGCATTAGGAAGGTTGAGAACTGCTGTGTTAGAGGGATATAACACCTAGTGGGTAGTACAGACCATGGAAGAGAGTTTGGAGCTAGGCAGTCACAGGGATGGGAGAACCAGCATAAAGCAGTGTCATGGACCCCTAGGGAGAAAAGGATATCAAGGGCGAGAGAATGACTAACAGTGTTCAAGTCTGCAGAGATGTTAGAAAGGATGAGAATAGACCATTGGATCTGGCAGTTAGATCATTGGTAACTTTGGGAGAGCACAGTCCCGGGTGAGTGATGAGGTTTGAAAGCCAGACTCTCACAGAGTGAGAGGAAAAGAAGGAAGAAAGGAAACAAGCCTTTATGAAGCCCATACCCTATGTTAGGCCCTGCGGTAAGTGACTTAGAGATAATTGATCCTCACAGTAACACCAAGAGGCAGGCCCTGCTCTTGTCCCTATTTTGCAGTTGAAGAAACAGGCACACAAGTTATGTGAATTGCCCAGACTCACATGGGTATATGTAAGTTTTTGAGGCTGAATTTGAAGGCTTCTTGACTCCTGGTCCAACGTATCCACTGTGTCACTTTGGTGAAAGGAATTGAGAGGGACCCATTGTAGATTGCCTTTTCAAGAGTTTAGCTGTAAAAGGGAAGGAGATGTGTGAGGTGATAGGTAGTGGAGATGGATGAATCAGGTGAGGTCTTTTTTTGAGGATGGAGGAAACATGGGCAGCAGAGAAAACAAAGAGGAAATTAAAGTAGATTGATACACTGGGATCAGTTGTGCACAGAGAGTGTCTGGTACTTGCCAGCGAGAATGGCAGCTACCACTTGATGTTAGAGGGGTGAAGAATCAGATAGTAACAGAAGATAGTGAGGTGAAAGGGAGGGGAAAAGGGAAAATTTTATTTTAGATTTTTTTCATCTTTTTTGCACTTTAGAAACTTGGCTTCTGGAAGACATTGTGTTCCTGTAACCTTCTCTGGTGCCACCATATAGTGTACCAAGAGGAGGGTACGGTATAGGTGTACTCCTTACTCACTGACATTTCCAAACAGTTGGACGGCATCATCCTATCTAGCTCCTCTTTTTTGTTCATCTATGGGAACCCCCTTCCCCCATTCATTCTTCCTCCTTTCTTAAGGAATTTAGTATATGCCCTACCATCTTCTCCCCATCTTTCACAGCCTTTTCCTATACCCTGAATCCTGCTCTCATACTTGAGGACTCAAGTATACTCAATAATATCCCCTCAAACACCTTTGCCCACTGATTAATTATCCTCACGTTCCATGACCATCACTCCCCTGTATCTGTCTTCAAGGATGGTCAAATTGTTGATCTCATTATCATTCACTTTATCTACATGATCTTGAACTCTGAAATTGCTGATTTCAACCTTCTACCATTATTTCTGCTTCCATTTTCCCAATTCAATTTAACACCAAGATGCTAAAATTACCAGTCATTCTGTTCCTCTGAAGCCATCATCCTTATTCTGACCTTTTTATTTTCTTCATTGTTTTGATCACATAGTTAACTAAACCTTGTCTTTTAAACTGAAATTTATTGTCCTCCAATCAAGTTACCTGTTATTACGTGCCAAAAAACAAACAAACCCACATTGGGTTAACCTTCACCAACTTCTCTACTTGCTTACTGGTGAGCGATGTTAGAGGAAACCACAGCTGTACCACATAGTTCAGCTGAAAATGTAATGGACCCTCACTAAAACATGGCAGTTGTCTTTCCCTCCTGCTTGATTCTTCACAGCTGCTGTTACAAAACTGTACTTCCCTATACCACACTACCTGTAAATTCTCTCAGTGTATGACCTCTCCTAGTTTATTCAGAAATTTGAAGTCATTCATTATGAGCTTCCTTTAATTCCCTAATCTACCTATCAGAACCTCTTAATCATTCCTGCTCTCTCTCTAGTCTCTAAAGAAGAGGTGACTCTTCTTGCTGAGACTAATCCCCCTACTTGAGTCCTTGTTCTATCTGTTGAAATGTAAGTATTTCCCGATTCCATGCTTATATTTGTCTCTTTGCAACATCTACCCATTTTTTCTCTTCTCTGGTCAGTCAGAACAAGGCTTGATTCCTCCCCTACATGACAGCCCTTCAGATACTTGGACACAGTTACCAGGCTAAATATGTAGTTTTTTCAATTGATGCTTATGTCATGGACCTAAAGCCTGTCACCTTCCTAGATACCGTCCTCTGTAAACTATGACAAGAAACTGAACACAGTATTCCACAAATGTGAGAAAGGCAGAATACAATGGGACTCGACTTCCTATTCCTGGAAGCTATGCCCATCAATGTAGCCCAAAGTGGAATTAATTTTCTTGGCTACCATATCACACTGATAACTGACACTGAGCTAAAATTAAAACTAGGTCTTTTTCACAGTTGTTATCCATTCATACCTCCCCATCTTGTACTTGCGAAGTTATTTTTTGTGCCAGAGTGTAAGACTTTACATATATTTCTCTTAAATTTCACCTTATATTGAGCCCAATTCTCTAGCCTGTCAAGACCTTTTTGCAATCCGTTGTGATAGCTATCCTTTTGAGCTCTCTTATCTGCAGATAAAATAAACATGTCTTTATCCATGTCATTGTTAGAAATGTTGAACGGCACTAAGCCAGGCTGGTGTCCTCTGCTAGAGATTTCTTGCCATGTTGGCCTTTAGCAATTATTCTTTGAGTCTGGCATTCAGTAGTTTCTGAATCAGTCATTTTCTTATGAATTAATCCATCTCTCTCCATCGTCAAAAGAATTATATGAGATACTTGATCAAAAACTTTGCTAAAATGTTTTTAATTTAAAAACTTTTAAAAATTAATTTTAAATGTAGATAGAAAAAGACAAAACACCATTTCCATGTATACAGTACTACATAAAAAGAAGATTCGATAAAAAATCATGAATTTCCATTTCACACAGTACTTTTTTTGAAATAAAATTTCACAATGTTTCAAGGCTACTTTGCTTTTCTGTGCTTTCTTCTAAATTTTCTTTTGTTCTCTGCTGTGTGAATTTTTTGTTTTTATTTTTTTCCCTTGTATTTTTTAATTTAGCATTTCATTTTTCCCCAATTACATGTAAAAACGATTTATAACATTCATTTTTAAACTTTGAGTTCCAGATTCTCTCCCTTCCTTCCTCTCCACCCCTCATTGAGAAGGCAGGCAGTTCGATACAGGTTATACATGTGTAGTCATGCAAAACATATCCATAATAGTCATGTTGTGAAAGAAAACATAGACATAAAAAAAAACGAGAAAAATAAAGTAAAAAAGAAAGTGTGCTTCAAATCTGTATTCAGACACCACCAGTTCTTTCTCTGGGCACAGAAAGCATTCCTCATCACGAGTCTTTCAGAGTTGTCTTAGATCGTTGCATTGCTGAGAATAGCTAAGTCATCTTACAGTCATTGCTGTTATGTTGTACATAGTATATTTCACTTTGTATCAGCCCATGCAAATCTTTTCAGGTTTTTCTGAGAGCATGCTGTTCATCATTTCTTATAGTACAATAGCATTCCATCGTAATCACAGACTGTAGCCATTGCTCAGCCATTCCCCAATTGATGGACATCCCCCAGAAAAGAGCTAAATATTTTTGTACATACAGGTGCTTTTCCTTTTCGTTTTTGTTTTTTTTAATCTTTTGGGGGGATAGCTCTAGTAGTGGTATTGCTAGGTTAAAGGGCCATATAAAACATGGTTTTATAGCCCTTTTGACAGTTTCAAATTGTCCTTCAGAAAAATAGTTGAATCCATTCACAACTCCGCCAACAATGCATTAATATCTCACTTTTCCCACATCCCCTCCAACATTTGTCATTTACCGTTTCTGTCCTATTAGCTAGTCTAGTAGGTCTAAGGTACTACCTCAGAATTGTTTTAATTTATATTTCTCCAATCAGTAGTGAGTTAGAGTATATTTTCATATGGCTGTAGATAGCTTTGATTACTTCATTAAAAACTGATCATATCTTTTGATCAGTTATCATTTGGGGAATGGCTCTTATTTTTGTAAATTTGACTCATTTCTCTATATGTTTGAGAAATGAGGCCTTTATCAGAGAAACTTGCTTCAAAATTTTATTTTCACAGTTATTATTGCTAACTGAATTTCTCTCCATCGTATTCCCCCACCCGTATTTGTTCTATTCTCTCTCTTTCACCCTGTCCCTCCTCAAAAGAGTTTTGCCTTTGACTTTCCCCTCTCGCAATCTGCCCTCCCTTCTATCACCCCCACGCTCCTTCTCTTATCTCCAACTTAACTGTAGGGTAAGATAGATTTCTGTACCCAATCGAGTATATATGTTATTCCCTCTTTGAGCCAGTTCTGTTGAGAACAGGTTCACTCACTCTTCTTCACCTTCCCCCCCCCCCTCACTGTAAAAACTTTTTCTTGCCTCTTTTATATGAGATAATTTACCCTCATTCTACCTCTCCTTTTCTCTTTCTTCAAGTATATCCCTCTCTGATCCCTTAATTTTATTTTTTAGATATCAGCCTTTCATTCAACTTATACCTGTGCCTTCTATCTATATAAACTTCTGACTATCCTTATAATGTGAGAGTTATTGATATCATCTTCACATGTAGGAATGAAAACAGTTTAACCTTATTGAGCCCCTTATGATTTCCCTTTCCTGTTTACCTTTTTATGCTTCTCTTGAGTCTTGTATTTGAAAGTCACATTTTCTATTCCGTTCTAGTCTTTTCATCAAGAATGCTTGAAAGTTCTATCTCATTGAATGTCCATTTTTTCCCCTTAAGGTTTATACTCAGTTTTACTGGATAGGTGATTCTTGGTTGTAATCCAAGGGTCATAAGCCCTTTGAAATAGCATATTCCTAACCCTTTGGTCCTTTAATGTAAAACCTCTAAATCTTGTCTCATATTGACTGTGGCTCCATGATACTTGAATTGTTGAATTGTTTCTGGCTGCTTGCTTGACCCGAGAGCTCTGGAATTTGGCTGTAATAATCCTGGGAGTTGTCATTGTGGGATCTCTTTCAGGAGGTGATCAACAAGTTCTTTTAATTTCTATTTTACCCTCCGGTTCTAGAATATCGGGGCAGTTTTCTGTGATAATTTCTTTTTTTTTAAATTAATTTATTTATTTTCTTGTTTACATCATTCATTTCCATGAGATTTTGAGTCACAAATTTTCTCCCGTCTTTCCCCCACCCATCACCCCAAAACAGCCACCCACTGTGTCCTCCCCCTCGCCCCTCTGACTTTCTGGTAGGGCAGGATGGAGCTCCCTGCCTCGGCGACGCTCTCCTGAAAGGTGGCGTCTCGGGTCTCGGTTGGGTCGCGGCCTCCAAGTAGGCCGCTCGTTTTTAAGCGCTCTCTCCTGGGCCAGCTTTTCAGCGAGGGGTTTTACATTGTCTTCTGTTTTTTCATCCTTTGGTTTGGTTTTATGGTTTCTTGAGTCCTCATACAGTCATTGGCTTCCATTTGCTCCACTCCAATTTTTAAGGAATTATTTTCTTCAGGGAGCTTTTGGGCCTTCTTTCCCATTTGGCCAATTCTGCTTTTTAAGGCATTTTCCTCATTGACTACTTTTTTTCCTGCCCACCCTGCTCTACTCCACGCCGGAGAAGGCTACCATTAGACACACCTAGGCGTGTGTGTGTGCGTGCGTGTGTGTGTGAGTAAAATCCTAATAGGCACATTTCTATTGATCACTTCTTTGGAGGTGGATTGCATCTTCTTTCATAGGTCCTTTGAAGTTGATTTGAATACTTAAAATTCACAAAATGAATTAGTTATTCAAATTTGTTCTTAGGACAGTGTTTCTGTTATATTGTACAATGTTTTCTCCTTTCATGTTCTCTTCATTTAACTCTTCCTTATTACATGCAAGTCTTTCCAAATTTTTCTAAAATCAATCAGCTCCTCATTTCTTACAGCATAGTAGTATTCTGTCCCAGTCATGTACCACAGCTTGTTTAGCCACTCCCCGTTAGGAGGACGTCCTCTTAATTTCCAGTTCTTTGCCACCATAAAGAGAATTGCTATATTTTAAAACATGTAAGATCTTTCCCATTTTTCCCTTATTACCTTGGGAAACAGACCTAATAGTGATATTGCTGGAACAGAGTATAAGGAGTTTAGTAACTCTTTGGGCATAATTCTAGATTGTTTTCCAAGATGACTGGATCAGGGGCATCTAGGTAACCCAGCGGATAGAGCACTGGCCCTGGATTCAGGAGGACTTGAGTTCCATTTTGACCTCAGACATTTGACACTTACTAGCTAGGCAAGTCACTTAACTGTAATTGCCTCGTGGAAACAACAGAATGATTGGGTCAGTTCACAGTTCAAGTATTTTATTACGTTTATATAGTAACTGGGTTTGTTTTGGCAGGCATACTCTCAGGTATTTTATACTGTCTACAGTTGTTTTAAAGGGGGTATCTCTACATAAAGGGTGATACCATAAGCCAATAGTTCTTAACCTGTGGGTCACGACCCCTTTGGGGTCAAACGACCTTTTCACAGGGGTCACCTTTTCACAGGGGCCGTGTAAGACCATCTGAAAAACACATATTTCCAATGGTCTTAGGAACCTCCTCTATCCGTCTCCAGATGGGTCTGCCCACATGCAGACACGCCCACATATGACTATTAAGGGGTGGCCACATTAGGAAGGTTGAGAACCACTGCCATAAGCAAATTAAGAGAGCATGGAATAGTTTATCTGTCAGATTTATGGGTAAGGAAAGAACTTAGGACCAAAGAAGCTGTAGAGAGCATGGCAAAATGTAAAATAGATCATTTTGATTATATAAAATTTAAAAGTTTTTGCACAAACAAAACCAATGCAAACAAAATTATAAGGAAAACAGACAACTGGGGGAAAATTTTTGCAACAAGTATCTCTGAGAAAGGCTTCATTTTTCAAATATATAGGAAGCTGAGTCAAATTTATAAAAATACAAGTCATTCCCCAATTGCTAAATGGTCAAAGGATATGAAAAGTTTTCAGACAAAGAAATCAAAGCTATATATAGTCATATGAAAAAATGCTCTAAATCACCAGCAGATTAAGACAACTCTGAGGTACCACCTCACACCCATCAGATCGTCTAATATGACAAAAAAAGGAAAATGTTGGATGTTGGAGGGGATGTGGGAAGATTGGGAACCCAATGAACTGTTAGTGGAATTGTCAACTAATCCAACCATTCTGGAGAACAGTTTGGAACTATGCCCAAAGGGCTATAAAACTGTATATATCCTTTGATCCAGCAATACCACTGCTAGGTCTGCATCCCCATGACATTCAGAAAAAGGGGAAAGGACCTGTTTGTACAAAAATATTTATAGCAACTGTTTTTGTATTGTATTGACTAAGAATTGGAAATCAAAGGGATGCCCATCATTGGGGAATGGCTAAACAAGCAATGTATATGATTGTAATGGAATTTTGTACTATAAGAAATGACAAGCAGGATTATTTCAGAAAAGCCTGGAAAGACTTAAATAAATTGATGCATAGTGAAGTGAACAGAATCAGGAAGATACTGTGCACAGTAGCAGCAATATCATTTGATGAAGAACTGTGAATGACTTAGCTATCCTGAGCAATACATTGATCCAAGACAATCCCAAAGAACTAACAATGAAACGTATCATCTGTCTTCAGAGAAGGTACTAATATTATCTGAATATAGACTTAAGCATGCTAGTTTTCAGTTTCATTTTTTTTCTTTTATTCGAATCTTCTTGTACAAAATGACTAAGATGGAAATGTTTTAATAATTGCACATGTAAAATCTCTATCTGATTGCTGACCGTCCCAGAGGGGGAGAGATAAAATTTGGAACTCAAAACTTAAAATGAAAATATTTCTAAAAAAATAAGATATCCCTTGCTATCTCTTCTTGCAGAGTTTTGTTGGTGATATATAGAAATGCTCACAGTTTCTGTAGGTTCATTTTATGCCCTGCCACTTTGCTAAAGTGACTGTTTCCACTAACTTTTCAGTTGAATCTTTAAGCATTTTCAGAAAAGAGATAGTTTTATTGCCTCATTGCCCATTCTCATTCCTTCAGTTTCTTTTTCTTCTCTTATTGCTATCGCTAGCTGGCATTTCTAGTACAATATTGAATAATATTAGTGACAATAGAAATCTCTGTTTCATTCCTGATTTTATTGGGAAGGGCTTTTACCTTATCCCCATTACAAATAATATTTGCTAATGGTTTTGGGTAGATGCTTCTTATCATTTTAAGGAAAAATTCCTTTATATCTCTATCAAGTGTTTTTAATGGACGTGAATATTGTGTTTTATTAAAAGGTTTTTCTGCATCTGTTGATATAATCGTATGATTTTTGTTACTGATATAAGCAGTTATGTTAAGCATTTTCCTTATGTTAGACTATCTAGGCATTCCTGGTGTAAATCCCTCTTGGTTACAGTGTATACAATCTTTTTAATATATTTTTGTGGTCTCCTAGTTATTATTTTATTGGGGCTTTTTGTGTCCATATTCATTAGTGAAATTGGTGTATAATTTTCTTTGTTTTTGCTCTTCCTGGTTTAGATATCAGTATTGTATTTATTTCAGAAAAAGTTTGGTGGGACCTCTTCTTTGCCTGTTATTCCAGATAATTTATTTAACGTTGGAATTGTTTGATCTTTAAATGTTTGGACTTGTAAATTCATCTGATCCTGATTCTTTTTTCTTAGGAAGATAGTTTATGGCCCGTTCAATTTATCTTTCTAACATAGGTTTACTTAGATATTCTATTTCCTTTTCTATTCATCTAGGCAGTTTATATTTTTGTAAATATTCTTCCATTTCACTTGATGTTAAATTTGTTGGGCAAAATATCTCCTTATAATTGCTTTGATTTCATCTTCTTTAATGGTATAATCACGCTTTTCATTTTTAATATTAATTAATGGCTTCATTTTCTTCCTATTTTCCAATGGTTTATCTATTTTTTTCCCCATAAATCAAACTCCTAGTTTTTTTTTTATTCAGTTGTTTTCTTACACTCAATTTTATTAATTTCAGCTTTAATTTTTAGAATTTCCAATTTGATATTTAATTGGTGATTTTAAATTTGTTTTTCTAATTTTTTTTCAAATTGCATTCCTAATTCATTAGTCTGCTTTCTCTGTTTTACTGATATGAACATTTAAAGATATAAATTTTCCTCTGATTACTACTTTTGCAGCATTCCATAGGTTTTCAATTGTCTTTAATATTGTCATTCTCTTTAATGAAATTATTGTTTCTATGATTTATTCTTTAGCAGCACTCATTCTTTAAAATTAGGTTGTTTAGTCTTCAATTAGTTTTCAATCTGTGTTTCCCTGGTCCCTTATTGAAGATAATTTGTATTGGATTGTGTTGTGAAAAGGATACATTTCTGCAGTTAACTATGTTACTCCCAGTTTTTACAGTGGGGGTTTACCAAGTCCTGAGCCATTGTCAAGGTAAAATTTTACTAGTCTACAAATTATTATTACTCAAAGATCTTTTTAATCTATAAACTTTAAAAAACAAAACCTAAAAAACTACCAAAATGAACTTTTCCCTCTCTCCCAGTTCCTACTTTAGTTGCTTCTGAAAACCCTAGTAGTAAAGGTAGACAGTTCATGGGCACAGAATTTGGACATTTTACTGGTCTGTATGTAATATAGTTTGAGTTTGAAAACAGTGGCCTTATATAAGAGTTCATATATTTAATTCATATATTAATAGCTTATGAAGTGCCTGCTTTAAATAATTCTCTAAAACAACTAGTTGAGATATAATAGTTTGATTTCTTCTTGTCATCCCATTTTTATATGGCCTTTGATATTGCTGGTCATAATGGCTCATGGAAAATTCTATCCATATTGTGTTGCCCAGAGAAGTTCACCAACATTGTATGTCAGTTCCATCATGGTGTGCTTGTTTGGATTCTGGATAATGGACAGTGATCTTGTGCTTTCCCAGTCACCAGTGAAGTGAAGCAGGGCTGTGTGCATGTTAGCATCATGTTTTCAGCCATGTTGTCAAGTGCTTTCTGTGATGATGAACGGGGCATCAAGGTTAGCTACCAAACTGATGGTAAATTCTGCAACTTGAAAAGGCTACAAGCCAAGACCAAAGCGGAGGGAGTGTTTGTACGTTCTTCTCTGTTTGAAGATGACTGTGCACTCAGTGCAGCCTCCGAGGGTGAGATGCAACAAAGTCTGGATCCATTCTCTGCTGCTTGTGCTAATTTTGGCCTAACAGTTAACACCAAGACAACTCAGGTGTTCCATCAGCCACCCCTGCACTATCTCTATGTGGAACTATCATTTATAGCAGTTGGAGAAGTTTTGAATGCTATGGATAAATTCGCTTACCTTGGTGTCGTGTACTTTCCAGGGATGTACGCGCTGATAATGAGGTTGACACATGTTGCCAGACCTGTCTCAGTGTTCGGGAGGCTCTGAAGGAAAGTATGGGAGAAAAGTAGTATTAGACTACCAAACTGAAGGTCTTCAGAGCTATGGTGCCGACCTCGTTGTTGTCTGCTTGTGAAACCTGGACAGTCTGCCAGCACCATGACAGGAAACTGGGTCGCTTCCATTGGAATTGTCTTAGGAGGATTCTGAGGATCACCTGCCAGGATGAAGTACCAGATAGTGAGGTCTTTTCTGGAGCTGAACTGCCAAGCATTCAAACTCTAAGGTTGAGTAATCAACTTCTGCCCAGTGAAGCTCCGCATGATCATTTATCTCACCCCAAATGGCAAATGGATCGTCTTCCTTCTCACAAAGCAAGGCTTTGTCTTTGCCAAATCACAGCTCATTTCTCATACCCTGACTTCCAGGGTTGTGTATTTCTTGAAAAAGCCATGTCCCTAACAAATTGATTACACCACAGCAAGAAAGAGGGCCATCTAGTCCATTGCTTTCTCTGCTTATTCTTGCCCTCCTTTCTCCTCCCTCCAGCTTCCATGGTGCCTTACTGATAGGGACAAATTGCTTTTCTAAATAGTTCTGGTTAACCTTCTTGAGCCTGCCCTTTTCCGCTCTTGATGCAGAGTTGTCTAGGCCCCCAGAGTCTTTGTCTTTTCTGAGAACTCCTATGAGTTTTTTGGGCTGATCCCTATGCACTTCTTGGTTCTGATGCAGATATGCTTGTATAGGTTCCTTGGCTTCCCTGGGGGCTTTGTGGGTCGTCGTGGGGTACTAGTCCCTGGAAGACAGGCTAAATCAGGTGATGGGCTTAGGCTTGGGCTACCTGCACCTCACAGAAGCCTGTTACCTGAGCTCCCACCTCATGGAGGGGTCACACTGCATTATGGCCCACCTATATGCCAGGCAGTTCACCTGGAGGAACTGCGTGTGGTTGAGATCAGTTCAGTATATTCCTGAGTTCACTGGCTGGAGGTGCTGGGCCTGGTCCAGGTTCCTCTGTAAACCCAGAAGGATCCAGTTGGTGAGTCCCCCAACTTCCTTAGCATTGCCTTCATCAGCACTGCCAAGCACCAACTCCTCTTTGCCCTGAAAGTACTGAACATGGTGCCTGAGAGAATAAGCTGAGACCTTGGCTCCTGCTACACACGTCTAAGATCATCTTCCTCCATTCCAGTATAACAGAAAAAAGCCTTGGAGCAACAGCAGAAGCTTCATCATGAAACTATACAATCACCGTCTCTTAGGCTGAGCTTTTTCCTCCCTAACTTTTTTTCCCTGCCCTTTTTTTCCCAAATTTTCTATGCCCCAGGGACTGAGAAAAGGCTTGAGATAATTCATTATCCCTTAGAGGTGTAGGGTTTCTCCTGTTTTCCCCTCATGACTGAAAATAAGTGCATTTCATTCCTATCTTCAGCCTGTACTTAGTTCTCTTTTCTTTGGCCTCATTGCAAAGCAGCAACAGAAATCCAGGCTGGCACTTCAGATTTGTGTAGAACAGCGGTTCTCAACCTATGGGTTGCAACCCCTTTGGAAAACACATATTTCCAATGGTCTTAGGAACCGAGACAGTGCTCCTCTATCCGGCTCCAAGTGGGTCTGCCCACATGCAGAAGGGTTACGGCATTAGGAAGGTTGAGAACCACTGGTGTAGAAGGACATATAAAGGCCACAGGATAAGGAGCAGCACCTGTCCAAGGTTTTGAGTGACCCATTTATTAGCTAGCTTCAATATTTGGCCTTTGGGGTCAAGGTCAAGACCTTAACATTTCTCTGCATGAATCTTGCAGAACCTTGGTTCACCCCAATAGCAGGGCTTCTTTCCCAGGAGGTGGTTTTGACAATTCCTTCCTAGAAAGAGTTTGGAGGATGAAGGACTTGTATTGTTTGATAGGTCCCTTGCTCTCTAACAGCATGGGAGAGGTGAAAATCTCCCTATAGCCATGTTGTAGAAGCCTGGAAGAAAGGGGATCCGCTAGATAATTTGTTGGCATTCTTGAGTTTCTAGATGAATGTGAAATAGAATTCCTAACCCGCCCCAGCAGAAAGAAGAAGGTGGCAGGCCCTAAGCAAAGATTTCTTACCGGAGATTTGACGTTGTCCTCTCTGATCCTGACAGGGCTTCCAAGGAGGGGCATGTCTTACCTGGTGATCTGGAAATCATTGAGACGGGAATGGTACAAAGGAGGTTTTGGTATTGTCTCTCTCATTGGGACAGACTCCATCAGAAGAGTAGTGACCTAGTATAGATACCTTACTAAATAAATGCCCCTGACCCATGATTATGATTGGTGACTGATACCAAAAGTATTAAAGTATCGTCTATGCTTTAACTCTCATGTTCCTGATGCTGCTTACCTTCATTGTTCTCTCTTTACCCCCAACATAATCCACCATTTGCAGGATGGGCACTTGATTTGTTCATGGGGCTAAAGCTGCAGCTCTCCACCTGGCTTCCTTGTTGCCTCAGGCATAAAAAAGGCTTGTAGGAGTCATTGTCCTTGTGACATGATGGTGTTCCATTGCTGTGCAAGTCAGCACACCCTTCTGACCAGCTGTGTTTTGTTATGGAGACAAGGGCCTTGCATCTCTTGAGTTTCTGTATTGCTCTTGATCCTAAATGAGAGAACACTGTGTCTTTGCTGAGTGTACTTTTCATCGTGTGGCTAAATGAACTGACACATGGCCTATGAGCATCTTACTTCATTCTAATCCCTAACGTTAATCACTGGGCTAGCAGGGTTGGCCTTGATCTACAACAGGGTAACAAGGTTTGTTGTATAGAAAGGTTTGTTGTATAGAAAAGGTTAGGCTTGTTCTTCATTACCCCAGAGAACAGAATTAGAATAGGTTGAAGTTGCAAAGATGCTGAGTTAGGCTTCGATATAAGGAAAATCTTACTAATAATGAACAACTGTGCAAAAAAGGAATCGGCCACTCTAGGAGCTTGGGACCCTGACACCCCCTCACTGGAGATTTTCAGGCAGGGGTTGGATGGTCACATGTTGAGTATAATAGAGTGGGAATTTTTGTTGAGGTACGTTTTAGACTAAAAGCCTCTGCCAACGAAAATGTTCTGTGTCTTATTCCTGCTAAATTATTCTTTTTAGTTTGGGCATTCCAACCCACTGATCTTTCTGGATTGTCATCCACCATTTTGGATGTTCTTTTAAACTTTGTCATATGTAGGTTTGATAAACACGCCTTCTATCGCATTTATCTAAAATGTTACATATCATGGGGTCCAGGACGCGTTCTTGAAGCACTCTCTTCTTCCATATTGATACTATTCTACTAAGGAGATACATTTGAGGGTAGTCAGTTCCAGATCCCACTAACTCTTGTCTCACCTGTAACTCTCCATTTGCATGGAATGAGAGACTTTGTCTAGTACTTTGCTGAAACTTTAAACGTATTGTGTTTCCTGTTTACAAGTCTATCAGATGAGATGAGATTAGTCTTGTCTGACCCATTCTTGATGAAGCCATGCTGTCTTTTCGTAATCACCGTTTAGTTCTTCAAATAGAACTTAATTCGTTAAGCTCAGCTTGCAGAGTTTGTGTGCTTTCCTTTTTGAAAACTAATGCAGATTTGTCTTTGTTCAGCTTTGTGGTCCCTTTCACTTCTGACATGATCGACACCCCCACTACCACCCTCCGCCAGTTACTTTAGTACGACCTTGTAGTTTTTCCTTGCTGATGATGTGGACCTTGTTGATAGGTACTAAGCACTGTAATATATTTTTGTCATTGTTAGCATTTCTCATAAGCCTCAGCTCCTGAGCTTTACTGTTCCTGGCGTTAGTCTTTTTTTTTTTTTTTTTGGAGGGGGAAAAGAAGGGCAATTGGGGTTGTGACTTGCCCAAGGTCACACAGCGAGTGTTAAGTGTCTGAGGCCGGATTTGAACTCCGGTCCTCCTGACTCGAGGGCCGGCTCTCTATTCCCTGTGCTCCTGGCATTACTCTTATGGGATTTTGTTAGTCATTGTATGAGATAATATTTGTAAAAAGCACTTAGCATAGGGCCTGGTGTTCTATCGATGCTTATTCCCTTACCCTTTTACACTTCAGTTTTATTTTTTCCTTCTCTCCATTTTCGTTATTGTCACTGTGTGTATTTATTATTTTTTAAGATACAAGGACACAACATTGCATTCATGTACCACAGTTTAACCATTCCCAGGGCATGTACTTGGTTTCCATCTCTTTGCTTCTGTAGAAGGTTCTGCTATAGATACTTAGTTGTGTTTGTTGGGACCTTTCTGTCTTCAACCTTTTTGAGGTACGTGCCTAGAAGTGGAGTCTCTGGAGTGAAGGGTCTGGACAGGCGGTCGTTTTATTTTGCTTAATTCTGGGTTCTTTTCCATGCCGGTCAGACTGACTCACCACACACAACCCTTCCAGAGTTGATTGTTGCCATTTTTTGTTGGAGTTGCCATTTGCTTGAGGTGTCAGGTGAACCTGAGCGTTGTTTTGATTTGTACTTTATTTTACTAGCGATTTAAAGCAGTCTTTGTGGTTTTTGTGAAGGCTGTTAGCTTATATCCTTTGATCCCTTGTTAGGCAATGCCTGTAGTGTACGTATTGCTTCCTCCCTGCATGTGTCTTGCACGAGACACTGATCAGAGAGTTGAGATGGCATTTTTGTCTCAGTCGGCAGCTCTTCTCATCTCAGTTGCACTGATTTTGTTCACGCAAAAGCTCTTTAGTTTCACATGCACGACTATGTGGGTGGTCTGTCCATTTGTGTGTGTTCTTTCGCTTTTCCTGTTGCTTTTATCCCTCACTTAAGGACAGTAGAACTGAAAGTAGATACTGGAACTACTAGTAGTGAATAACTGGTAACAAATGCCTATTTGAAAGTTGACAGCACTGGTTAATTTTATTTATGTCAGTTTCTCAGAGAGGCTTAATGAGAAGAGTCTCAGAAGGAGAGTGGAAAAAGAGCCTGTCGGGAAGAATGGAGATTCATGGTCCTTCTCGGATAAATAGGAGCTCTGTGATCCATTAGCGTAAGGTTCTCAGG
Organism: Pseudochirops corinnae; assembly: GCA_028646515.1. Lineage (NCBI taxonomy): Eukaryota > Metazoa > Chordata > Mammalia > Diprotodontia > Pseudocheiridae > Pseudochirops > Pseudochirops corinnae. Next base: position 1,571,657 of record CM053591.1, on the reverse strand, counting down.
ATACTTAATATCTCCAGAAAACTCTGAAACCGTAAGGGACAGTTGATGATCTGTATCATCAGAAGGAGGTTTTACACAGGTCTGCATTTCCCCAATTTTTTTTCAGTCACCTCTGAGTTAACTATGTTAATAGATAACAAAAAAAACCATAAATGAAGTCATGCCGGCCATTTTTTCAGTTCGGTGTAACGTGATATATAGATTTGTTCTTGATTTATAAAATCCAACATAATGTAAAAAACTGATGGTGAGAGAACACATGGGTGGAGAGTTTGCGGCCTCAAGGCCACAGGTGGCCCTTTAGGCCCTCAGTTGAGGCATTCCACTGAATCCAAACTTCAAAGAACAAATCCCCTTAACAAAAGGATTTGTTATTTATTTATTTTTTATGCCTGGGAATGTACCTGCCAAAGCAAACCCACTTACTACATGAATGTAATAAAATACTTTTATATGAACCAGATTTATATTAGTCTTTATATTGGGATTGTCTTGGATCATTGTATTGCTGAGAATAGCTAAGTTATTTACAGTTCTTTATCGTACAATGTTGCTTTTATGATGTACAATGTTCTCCTTATCCATAGATCTGAAAGATAAATTATTGCTTGCTCTCCTAATTTGCTTGTGGTATCACCTTTATACAGCTCTAAATGATATGCCCATTTTGACCTTATATCGGTACATGGTGTATAAGATCTTGATCTATACCTAGTTTCTGCCAACTGTTTTCCGTTTTTCTCAGTTATATCAGTTTTTAATAAACCACTTTTGTCTCTTAAAAATTTGCATTTAGCAATATTATTTATACAAAATAAGTAAAAACTAATTTTGGAAGGCAAAGACTAGCAGATGGGGTGGGAGAGAGAGGGACAGTGGGATTAACAAAGGTTTCGTGGGGAATGTGGTGGTAGAGTTTTAAGGTGTAGCTGAGAATTTTGAAGCTTATACATGCAGAGTTTATGGTTTATATTGTTGTTCAGTTGTTTTTCAGTCATATTTTTGACCCCATTTGTGATTTTCTTGGAAAAGATAATAGAGTTGGTTTACCTTTTCCATCTCTAGCTCATTTTACTGATGAAGAAACTGAGGAAAACAGGGTTAAGTGACTTGACCCAGGGTTACACTGCCAGTAAATGGCTACGGTTGGATGTGAACTCCGATCTTCTTCACTCCAGACCTGGTTCTTTATTCACTGTACCACCTTCTTTCTTTATTTTTTGTTACTTATTTTTTTTCCCCCAGGAAGGTCAATTTTTTTAAAAAAACTCTTTATTTTTGTATTTGTTTACTATTAGTTTACAAATTCAGTTCCACAATTTTTGAGTTCCAGATTTTCTCCCCCCACTAATCCTCCATGGCCCCATGCAATCTGATGTAGGTTCTACATATACCTTTACATTAAACATTAGTCAAGTGGTAAAGAATAATTATAGCCAATGGAAAGAGCAACAAGAAAGAAGAAACAAAATGGAAAAGAGAGCAAGTAGTTTGCTTCATTCTGCATTTAGACTCCATAATTCTTTCTCTAGATGTGGATAGCGTTTTCCATCATAAGTCCTTTGGAGTTGTCTTATAACTTCGCATTGCTGAGATGAGCCCAGTCTGTCAAAGTCAGGCATCACAGACAACGATGTGTCTATAAATTGTGTACAATGTTCTCCTGGTTCTGCTCCTCTCAGCATAAGTTTATATAAGTTTCTCCAGGTTATTATGAAGTCTGTCACTCCTCATTTCTAATAGCACAATGAAGTATTCCATTGCATTCATATACCACAGCTTGTTTACCCATTCCCTAATTGATGGGCATCCCCTTGATTTCTAGTTCTTTGCCAGCACAAAAAGAACTGCTATAAATATTTTTGTACATGTGGGTCCTTTTCCCACTTGTGTGATCTCTTTGGGATATAGCCCTAGAACTGGTATTGCTGGGTCAAAGGATATGCACATTTTTATAGCCCCTTGGGCATAGTTTCAAATTGCTCTCCAGAATGGTTGGATCAGTTCACGACTCCAACAATGCATTAGTGTTCCAATTTTTCCACATCTTTTTCAGCGTTTATCATTTTCCTGTTTTGTCATGTTAGCCATTCTGAACAGCGAGATGTGCAACCTAATAGTTTTGATTTGTATTTCTCTACTAGTGATTTAGAGCATTTTTTCATATGCTTATAGATAACTTTAATTTCTTCCTCTGAAAACTGCCTGTTCATATCCTTTGACCATTTGTAATTTGTAATTCTTGTGAATTTGACTCAGTTCTCTGTATATTTTAGAAATGAGGGCTTTATCAGAGCCCCTTGTAAAAATTCTTTTTTTAAAAAAATTATTTATTTATTTTTAGTTTTCAACATTCATTTCCACAAGATTTTGAGTTACAAATTTCTCTCGCTATCTTTCTCCAACCCCCCCCCCCAAAATAGCAAGCATACTGAATACCCCTTCCCCCAGTCTGTTCTCTCTTATATCCTCCCCCATCACTCCCCTTAACTTTCTAGTAGGGCAAGATGGGTTTCTATACCACAGTGCCTGTATATGTTATTTCTCAGTTGCATGTAAAAAAAAAAAATTTAAACATTTGTTTTTAAAACATTGAATTTCAGATGTTTTTCCCTTCTTCCCTCCTCACCCACCCCCACTGGGAAGGAAGATAAGCAATTCAATATAGGTTGTACATGTGTAGTTACCCAGATCGTTTTCATAGTAGTTATATTGTGAAAACTAACTATATTTCCCTGCATCCTATCCTGCCCCCCTCCTTTCACCCTTTTAAAAAATGTTTGCTTTTAACTACCTCTTCCCTCAGTCTGCCCTCCCTTCTATCCTCTCCTTTCTTATCCCCTTACCCCCATTTTCCTGTAGGGTAAGATACCCAATTGAATGTGTGTTATTCCCTCCTTAAGCCAAATTCAATGAGAATAAGGTCCCATTCCCTTTCACCTTCCTGTTCTTCCCCTCCATTGTAACAGTTTTATCTTGCCTCTTTTATGAGATAATTTACCCTAAGCTATCTCTCCCTTTCTCCTCCCAATAAATTCCTCTCACCTCCTAATTTTATTTTTTACATATCATCCCTTCATATTGAATTCATCCTGTGCCCTGTCTATGTATACATGAACATACATATGCCCACACTCACATATATGTTTATATACACATATAACCTCCTATACAAACATATATGTATGTATACATATCTATCTATATATAAATATATATACATAAACACACATATTCCCTTCAACTATCCTCATACTGAGAAAAGTCTTATGAGTTACAGTTATAGTTTTTCTTTGTAGGAATGCAAATAGTT
>CM053591.1:1525922-1567844 GCA_028646515.1 Pseudochirops corinnae | reverse complement strand
AAGGATGAATGACATAGGTCCAACATAGCTACTGGGAGTATAGGCTTGATTGTTTCAGGGGGTGCCAAATTTGGAAGCTAGACTGATTAGAGACCATCTCAGGAAGGAGTTATCTCCTTGATAAAGTTGCTCAAGCTTTCTAAAGCACAGCTGGCCCTAAGAACAAAGGCATTATGTATTTTCGTTACGAATACTTGAGTGATTCATTCATGGGAAACTATCTAGCAGACTTTGGGAAAAGACTTTGAGGCTGGGGGCAGGGGGAGGGGCAGAGTGAATGCCTTTATGGCTGAAGGAAAGTGTGACTTTTACAGCTTAATGGCGCAGGCTTGTTACAGACTGATGTGACATACATAGTTACCCAACCACAAGTGAGATTTTTACAAACTGGGGTACAAAAGCTCCACCAAAATGATAGAGAAGCACCCCTTCACAGGCATTGAGCTAACTGATAGGGATACAAAGGAAGGGAGAGTATTGAGCATTGCCCTCAAGGAGTTCCCCTTCTAAGGAGACAATATATAAAAAATTATACATAGAAGATATATGGGGTCAGTGCAAGATAGTCTTAGAGGGAAGCCTTGACAATGTGGTGGGAAAAGCAGGATTAAGTTGGAGGGAAGAAGCGGCAGAGGTGATGAGGGAGAGCATTGGATGCATACAGTACTCTTGTAGGAGACTGATTGTTAGGTGGGAGGAGGAGGAGAAGGTAGGAAAGGTAGCTGAGGTGATTGATAACCATCAGAGAGTGGAGAGAAATCACAAGAGATGTGAATTGACGGAAAATCTTTCAGATTTGTCACTTAAGATAGAATTAGAGATTTGGAAGCCAAATTACAGAAGATTTAGAATTAGTGAGAAGAAAGAAGTGATGGAGACACTGATTACTGAAGTTTTCTCAAAAATTTAGCTATGAAGAAAAGGAGAGATATAGAACAGTAGCGAATGAGCAGAACAAATGAGAGTTTTTCAGGGATGGGGGTGAATTGGCATGTTTGTAGGTAGTAGCCATTTACTGGAGAGTTTGAAGGTTAGTGGGAGAATGGGGCTGTTGGGTTAATCTTAAGAAAGACTAGATGGAATGGGATCAAGAAGATAGAGAGAGGGGTTTTCTTTAATAAGATGAACCATCTCTTCATATAAAAAGAATAAATAGTAAGAAAAGAAATCTGAGTAATGTGAGGGGAAGGAGGAGCTCTTAGTGGCCTCAGTTGTTTTTGTTTGTTTGTTTTTTAATTAAAGTTTGAGGCAAGGACCTTTGTTGTGGAAGGGGTGCTATGAGCGTCTCAGGAGGCTTTAGAAGGATTTGGTATAGCTCCTGTGGTGAGTGACGATTGATTAGTGAGACGTAAAAGGATTGTCTTGCTGCAGTAATGGCCTGGTTGAAATTGTGTAATACCTTTGGAGTGGGCTCTGGCAGTGTGGTTTTCTCAGTGCAGTAAATATTGGACATTTCAAAGTGCATGTCCTATAGATATCTAAAACTTTGCATGTCCAGTACTCCCTTATCCCTTAGTCTTGATTCCCTGACCCCCATAGATCCAGTCAGTTGCCAAATTTTTGTTTCTGTTTTTGCAGTATTTCTCATGTATGTCCCCTTTTTCTAACACAATCACTATCCTAGTTCAGCCTCTCATCGTTTCTCCCATGAACTTCTCTTCATTCAAATTCCAGCCTTCACATAGATGCTAAAGTGGTTTTCCTAAAGGTCTGACTATGTCATTCACTTAATAAGCTTCTGTGGTTTCCTAGTAAGGATCAAATGTAAACTCTCTTTAACTTTCAAAGCTTTTCATAACCTGTCCCCTTGCTACCTTTCCAGTCTTCTTGCATTATGCTCCTCTCTGTTTACTTTGTGATCTAGCTGTATTGAGCATTTTCTCTGGCTTTCTCCATGCTTTTCCCACCGCCACCCCACACTACTGACCTCCCTGGCAACCATTCTCAATTAAAATCATGCCGTCTGCCTTCCAGCCCCCTTAATTCTAGTGCCTTCCCTCTCTTAATTATCTCCCATTTATCTTGTATTATATCGTGCAGTATAAGCTTGCCTTCTCAATATTTGAGGACAGAGACCATCTTTTGCCCCTTTTTGTATCCCCAATGCTTACTGCAATGGCTGGTACTTGATTGGGCCTTAATAAATGTTTATTGGTGAATTGATTTCTGTTGACCTACTCGATGCTCATGATAAGAAACTGTTGTTTGTTACCATGCTTTCTCATTGAGCATTTCCATTCCTGGAATTCTCTTTACCCACCTAACCTCTTAGAATCTCTGGCATCCTTAAAGAATCAACCTCACTGAGGCATTGGGCAGGAGACCTTTTCTGGTTCCTCCCACATGCCAGTGCCTTCACCTTTGAGGTTGCTTTCCACCTGTTCTTTATGTATCTTGCATATGCTAATTTTATACACACACGCATATACATATATATGTTTTTTCTTTAGAATGTAAACTTTTAGAAGTTGGGGACTGTTTTTAAAATTTCTTTATGTGAGAGATGATCTGCAGTGAAGTTTCCCCATTCCTAACATCGTATTAGATTCTTATTTCTTCATTATACTTTGTAACTCAGTTCAGTATCATTTCCCTATGCATATGGGGTCATTGTGTATAAAGGAATGGTAATGTGAGAGGTAGCAAAGGGTTAAGTTTCTACAGAACTGCAAGAATTGCTGAAACAAGACTACTGATAAAAAGTACCAGCCAGTAGTCTGGGGAAGAGTTGGGTTCCCAGAGAACTCCTGGATAATACTAAAAATGAAATAACATAGAATAAAAGGAACTGGCAGCAGCAGGTGGATTTGACCGATTAGAAAGCAGACGATGGCCTTGGGACACTCAGGCCCACATAAGGACACATGTAGCTTGGACTGGTGGGGGTTCAGTATTCTGGAGTTGTTACTGCGCTTGCTTAATGAACCTCCTGTATTATGTATATTATCTAACAGAATTAGAGCCTCATTAGTAATAATTATGGTAAAGTGGGGTTAGGATTATGATAAAAAGAAATTCATGAGCTTCTGTAGCTTGCATTCCTTGGTTGGCACCAGCTTAGGTGCTCTGGGAGTGCCCTTTCTTGAGAAATACCTCCCTTCTTGTACTCCAGCTCTCTGAGTCTCCACAAATTACTGGTGACAACCTTCACCTCCCACACATTTGTATCCTCAGAGCTTAGCATGGTGTCTGGTCCATGGTAATTGTTTAATAAATGTTTATTTACCAAAAAATGCTTACTTTTTTCCATTGCCTAAATTTCCCTCTGTATCCTTGCCCCTCTTTCCCCTGAAAGCCGTCCCTCTTTTTTTTAAAAAGAGAGAGAATTAGCACAACTGACCAGTGCTTCAAATATACGTATACACACGTATCTGTGTGCACACAGACACACGCATCTGCACATGAATGTGCAACATCCCAAATCTTCTCACCTGAGTAAAGGGGTATATCTCTTCTTTTAGGCCCCACATGTTCTTTGTCATTTGGCAGCATTGACTTTTGATTTTTCTGTAGTTCTGCTTACATCATTGCATCAGTTCATGTAAGTCTTTTCACGCTTCTCTGTATATATAGTATTAATTGTTTCTTATATCATAGTAATAATATTCCATTAAATTTATGTACCATGATTTGTACATTGATTCTCCAAATGACGGGTGTTTCCTTTATTTCTAGTTCTTTGCTACCACAAAAAAGTATTGCTGTGAATATTTTGGTGTGTATGTGGATTTTCTTTTCTTATTACTGACCTCCTTGGAGTATATGCCTAGTAACGGAACCTCTAGTTCAAAGGGCATAACTATATTTAATGATTTTATGTCCATAATTTCAAATTGCTTTCCAAAACAGTTGTACTGAATCACAGCTCCAGCAGTGCACTGGTGTCCAGTGTTTGTTGGCTGAGTATGTAAGTTTTCTTTTTAATTTCTATTTTTCTAACATAGATGTTCTTCTGTGCAAAGTAGAGTTTGTGAGTTTTTTTCATATACCGCTTTCTGCCTAGTCAGACACGATGTCCAAATGTCCTTGTGTGCTTTCTATAAAATTCATTCTTTAGAATTTACAGTAGTTGTAATCAAAAACTAACAGCTTGATAGAAACAAAAAATATTTTCACCAGCCAAAATGCAAATAAAACTAGATTTTTTTTCAAGTGCTGAGGAATAATCTGTCAGTGATGGTTAATCTAATGACTGTAAATGAGAAGAACTTGCAATATGACTGTGCATTATTTAAAAGTTAACAAAGTCCTTAGTACATTAAAGTACTTTTTAGGCTAGTGGCTTTTGAACATTTTTGTTTTATAACTACTTCTTCAGCATTCTTCTCCTTTCCCTGCTTTTGAGAACAGGTTAGCAGTATTCCCCCAAACCATGAAACTTTCATAGGAGCTTTCATTTCTTTAGAATTGGATGAGGGTAAAGGAGTCTCAGTAGCCAGCAATAGACTTTGAGAGAATGAGATGTTTACGTGGAGGAAAAAAGGAAAAGATAAGTATAACAGTATAAGAGCCTATTCTTTGGTCTCTGGAACTTCTTTGGCATTCTCTCACAACAGTGAGTTTCAGAAATTTAGGTTTAAAAAGAGGTTAGGCCAATAAATTATAAGTATTCACTGCTAAACTTGTGTATGTGCTCTTCTGAAAAATCTTATAGTATGTTCTGTTTTCTCTTTTTTTTTGCTTTTTTTTTTCTGGAAAGGAGAAGGGAGGGCAGTTGGGGTTAAGTGACTTGGCCAAGGTCACACAGCTAGTTTTGTGTTAAGTATCTGAGGCTGCGCCACCCAGCCGCCCCTAGTATGCTCTTTTTTAAAACAAAAAAAAAAAGAAGGGTAACATGGTGCTTTACTTTGTCATTGAGTCCTTACAACAGATCTGTGAGGTAAATGCTTCTGGTATTATCCCACTTTTAAAAACGAGCACGATGAGGCTGTGTTATTAACATATTTTGCACAGATTCACAGATATTAAGTGTCTGAGGCCGGACTCTTAACTCAGTTCTAATCTTGAAGTCTAGCACACTGTGCACCATGCCGCAGTCTTGTATATTGCATTGGAAAGAATGTACACAAAAACATACACATGGAGGGTTTTTTTAATTGATTGCTACAATAATTACCTTGGGAAATGATTTAAAATTAGAGTTTTGAATTTTATTTTCAGTGTTCAGGTTGGATATGTTATGTAACAGAAGCATGTACGTTCCCTTAGTAGTAACAGCACTATCTGAAAATTGGCATACGATTTTAATACAAATTCTGTAAACTTAACTACTTTGTTAGGTTCTGAGCATATAGAGAGAAATCCCAAGACAATCTTTGCCTTCATGAAGCTTAACAATGGAGTAAAGGGGCAAAATGCACTCAGAGAACTGCCATATAATTTCAGTAATTTTCACGTGCTTGCGATCAGTCAGAGTGGGATGAGGACGTGGGGTACATTTTATGGAGGGAGCCACAGGCGAGCTGAACCTTGAGCGAAGGAGGGATATCAGCAGGCAGCGGTTCTGCCTGGGAAGCTCTTTTAGACGCCGTTTCCTATTCTGGGACGCGGTAGAGTACGAGGTAGGTGAAATAAGGCCAGCGGGGGAGGGGCTGGGGGGAGAATAAACATAATATGACACTTAAGCTGTGCCAGGCATTGTGCTAAATGCTCTTTACATGCATCTCGTGGGTCCTCACAGCAGTTCTGGGAAGGAGGTGTTATTATCCTTATTTTGCAGTTGAGGAAATTGATGTAAACGGGTGAAATGACTTTGCCAGAGCAGTAAAACTAGGATGTGTCCGCGGCTGGATTGGAACTCTGGTCTTCTTGACTCCGGGCCCTGTGTTCCATCCGCTGAACCATAGCTGCCCTTGTTGTAGTTGTTGTGTTTTTGAGGGGGTAAGGCAAGGCAGTCGGGGTTAAGTGACTTGCCCAAGGCCACACGGCTAGTAAGTGTTAAGTGTCTGAGGCTGGATTTGAACTCAGGTCCTCCTGACTCCAAGGCGGGTGCTCTATTCACTGCACCACCATAGCTGCCCTTGGAAACATAAATTGGAGCCATATTTAGGATGGCCTTGAATGCCAGGCTAATCTCTTTGTGTTTTATTTGGCAGGTTATGGAAAGGTACTGAAAGTTTTTGTTAAGAGAAGTGATATCTAGCCTATTGTTTTGAGCAGTGGGAAGGCTAGGTTTGAGAGAAAAGAGTTTCAAGATAGGGGTACTTGATTACAGTAGTCCAGATTAAGAGGGGTAATGACCTGAAGCTTAGTAGAATCAGTTAATCAAGAAATTTGTTAAGTACCAATTATCAATTATGAATTAATTTACTATGGCAGACGTGGGGAATTACAAAGGCAAAAATCACAAGTCCCTTCCCTCGAGGAGCTTGTGGGATACATACACACGTAATGAAAGTTAATACAGTCCAGCATTTGAAGAAAGATGTGTCGGTAGAGTTGATAGAATTTGGCAAACTACAGATAAGTCCTGATAAATATAAATATATCAAGTTCTGAATTCAGACTCTACGCTTTCAATTTTTGTCCCCATTAGGTCTTGTCAAATAAACATGTGGCACCTGATCACCTGTTGCAAATCTGCCAGCGTATTGGCCCGATACTGGATAAAGAAATTCCGCCCTGTATTTCCAGAGTTACGTCTTTGCTCGGTGCAGGAAGGCAGTCTTTGCTGCGTACGGCGAAAGGTACCTTGTTTTCAAAAGTTTGGGGTTGTGTTCAGTAGTTTTAGTAAGTTGCGTAATTTGTGAAGTGAGATAAACAGTGTAAGCAAATGATAACTTCCAGATTATGAGATAATTCTTGGTGTTTAGTTTGAACCTGAAATGATGGTGTTACTGGGCCCTTTCTAATGCTTTAAGATTTTCTGTCTTAAGTATACAATCTAAGGGATTAAAGAGGAGGCTATTGGACTCAAAGCTGAATTGTGTTTCTAAGACACATTTCTGGCATCTTTCTAAACTTGTAGGTAGGTCAGAGACATAACTCAGTTCAGCATCTTCACTATGTTTCTTTTAGCTTTATTAAAGTGATTGAAGTACTTCGACTTGAGATTCATGTTCTGATTATCCTTGACACATGATACCTCAGTGTCCTGATTTCCGAATTTCAAAAAAAGTCATTTTTTTCATCAGCACCAAAAGTTTAATGCCTTATGTGTTTTTTTTTTCAAAACTAGATCATCTTTCCCAAGGACTACTCTGGCATCATGAACAAAATTCTCATTCTTTTTCTTAGTTTTGCATAAATTACTTTTTTACCAATTAGCTAAATAATTATTTTCAAGGTTGTTAAATAGACAACGCACAAGAAACAATATAAATTAAAATGCTTGTTAAACTTTTATGAGCTTTGGTTTTTAACTATTTCAGATATCTATACGTTTACATGTGCGTGTGTTGCTATGTATATGACGTATATTTGGTATGTCCAAAGAGGTTTTTGTGTAGCTTGAAGCTTTAATACATTTAGAAGTATAAATACTGTTTTTCAGTTGTGCTTGATTCTTTGTGACTTCTTCTGGGGTTTTCCAAAGAATAGGGGTTTGATGCATAGATGACAGTTTGATACTGCCACAGAAGAAGAAGTCTAATGGAGATCAGGTGACTGAGATAACAATAGAGGTTAAAGCAAGTGGCCAAGCAGGAGATCCACCAGTGTGGGAAATGACATCTAGAAGCTGGTGCGTGTTCAGTGTGTGATGACAGGATGCTGTATGTTGTTAAAATTAAAATTAATTATTCAGAATTCACAAAACAAAATCACAGTAAGCTTAAATAATTAAACTTTAAGGTAAGTTTTTTGGTAAGTTTCGAGCATTTATACTTCCGAAGTTACTGAAGCTTAAAACTACACTAAGACTTTTGGGACGTTCTGCATAATGTCCAACTTAGTGTTATATGGAATAATTAGCTCAGACCTTTTACCTGATGTTTGAAGGAATCACTTGAATATTTTCACATACATTGCCAGCAAGTTAGCATCTAGTTTCAGGTTTAACACCTTCCAATCATTCCTTTAGTGAGATGGTCTGTGCCATGTTCTAGTCAACTCTAATTATCTAGCTTTTCTTGTTGAAATCTTACTCTTTAACTTCTGCATGAGTCCTAATTTTTCCTTTTAGAAAATTTTTTGGAGGAGGAGAAAGCAAGGCAATTGGGGTTAAGTGACTTGCCCAAGGTCACACAGTTTTGTGTATCAAGTGTCTGAGACTGGATTTGAACTCGCGTCCTCCTGACTCCAGGGCCGGTGCTCTGTTCACTGTGCCACCTGGTGGCCCCAGTTCATTGATTTAATTTGCCCAGGGTCATACAACTAAATGCCTGAAGCATACACACAGGTGAAAAAAAACTTCTTATGAGTTCAGCTGAAAATCTCCTGCAGAAGCATTAGTACTTTCTACCTTGAGCCTGTTTGAATTCTTTGTTTTAATTAATGGCTGTGATCTTGTAGAACAGTGCTGGTTTTTGTTTGTGACATTGCCTTTTGGCCCTGAGGCACCTGAGCTAAAAAAAACAAATTTTCCTTCTGGCTTTATGCAGATTGGCCTGCTACCCTGCAGTCTTTTAAAAGTTGTTTCCTAGTCATCCAGAGTTATATTTCTTCTGCTTCTCATTCAGTAAATGGTTCTTATCTATTCTTGCCCTTGCCCTGGAAATGCTCCATTTTGGCTCATTATATTTCATGGCTCTGTTGATGTACAAGTTCTTTACACATGCCCGTCACACCGTAATTGGGTTGGATGCCTCAGAGTCTGCTTCAGAGTCTGCTAGACTGGCTACGTTCCAAGGTGTTGTTAATTATGTCTTATTATGTTACTTGGCTCTGTACCCGTACCGTGAGAGATCGCTTACACGTGATTGGTCAGCATGGTGGTGGCAGTAATGAATCCATTTATGTAAAGCATAATTTCTCTGCTCTTCTGGGACATTTCCTCAGTGGAAGTTTTCTGTTTTACCATGCCTCTATTTTATCTTTCCTCTGCCTCATACTGAAGCTGCTACTCTTATAATCATGGTTTTTAAGAGAAATAATTTAAGAGAAAATATTTATCTGCTTCAAATTTTTATTGATTCTCTTGAGTATTAAGACTTTTCTATACTTAGAGGGATAAGAAGCGGAAATTTTATGGAATAGTTTTCAGACTGAAATCTTACATTCTTTGCTTTGTCATAGATAATGTTTTATAATCATATTGTTTAAATTTTAAGTTATCTATGGTTTTGAAGTACTTTTAAGTGTTTTTGGGGGGGGGAGGGAGGCAATTGGGGTTAAGTGACTTGCCCAGGGTCACACAGCTAGTAAATGTCAAGTGTCTGGTCAGAGGCCATATTTGACCTCAGGTCCTCCTGACTTCAGAGCTGGTGCTCTATCTCCTGTGTCACCTAACTGCCCCTACTTTTAAGTTTTTAATTACGAGAGACATTACATTATGGAAACTTCTAAAAAGACTTTCTCTTAGGAGTAACTTTCAAGGTTTTTTGACATCCAAAATTCATTTTAAAGATTGCCGTGATACAGTTTGGAAGGGCTCTGCTTTTGCTGCTCTTCATAGAGGAAGACCACCTGAAATGCCTGTAAATTATGGTTCCCCACCAAGTCTGGGTAAGTTTATCTTTCAGCCATTTCTTGAATTCCTTGATAAACTTGGATATATATAAACATACATGCATACATAGATCAGTAGCTATGTCATATGTGTGTGTGTTAAGATCAGTATAATAAGATTAGTTTTTAATAGTTAAAAACTGGTATTTTAAAGACAGTCTGATCATTCTTATCTGAACAAGACAAAGGAGGGTTGAATATATATATATATATATACACACATTTTCGTATAGAAATCCATTAAATTCACCAGGGAAACAAGTAGAAAAAAAGGGTTTTAAAACCTAGGGTAGGTTGAGAGAGGAACGGAAGTAGATCAGTTCAGTTACAGATTACTAGTGTTCATATACCTTCACTTTCACCACCTCTTCCTTTGCAAAGAGAGGAAAAGGTAAGGAAGACAACTTTGAAAGCCTCAAGAACTCTGACCAGAGCAATGACCGGTCCCTCTAAGATGGGTACTAATGGAATACGCTTTCCCATAACTCGGCAGAGAGGTGATGAGCTAGAGGGGGTGATGAGTCACATACTCTCCGTCTGGGGCAATGCATGGGTTTCGCTAACTTTGGTAGTGAAAGGGGCCTCCTCCCCATCCATCCTTCCTCACCACGGGGCCAAGTAGTCAGGGACTTAAGGAGGGTTGGTTGTAGAAGAGTAGAGACGGTGATGCCAAAAAAAGAAGACGAAGAATATCCGTGGAACGAGAGCAGCCGGGGAATGCAGGTGAGTTAGTGTTGGTGCCCTGTTTTGTTCAACTTAATATAGAGTTTAAAAATCTTTACTGTTCTTTGTATTTGGCATTTGCATTTTTGTTGATGTTAAATTTCTAACAAAAAAGAATAAAGGTATTTATAAGAGGTGTGACCTCATCGTCAGTACTGTAGATGTTTTGTTTTAAAATTTCATATTGATGCCTTTGGCTTTTACGTTTCAGTCCTTGGCCAATATCCCTCCTCACTCCATCCCACCATAGACACTGTCCATTCAGTCTGGACTCAGTTACTTGATGGTGACAGACCAGTTATGTAAGACAGATGAACAGCCCTTGGCTCCTCAGTCAGCAGGTGCAACATTTTCTGCCAGTAGGTTTCTCATTTGTTTTCTGAGAAAAGGGAAGTATTTCAGCATTTTTTCTGAGACTGTTTTTTTCAAGTACAAAAAGACCCAAACTGCATCCTAGTACCCTAATGATAGCTTTATGTGGAACAGTCTCTATTTTTATGACTTGAAGTATTTTGTTGTTATGTCTTACCGCATAGTAGTTGGAAAGAAAGTTGATTGCCTCCAGTTTAGGAGTTGAAAAATTTGTGCCAATAAGGAAACTGTTTTAAGATAAATATTTCCATTTTGATGTTTTTCCTAAATTTTTGTATGTCACTGGAGATAAAATGGCTTATTATTGATTACATAAAATTAAAAAGTTTTACACAAACTAAACCATTGCAGCCAAAATTAGAAAACTGGGTGAAAAATCTTTATGAGATATTTTCCTAATAGAGGTTTCATTTTTCAGATATGTTAGGAACTGATCCATATTTATTAAAGAATTATTCACCAGTTGAGATAGGAACTGATGTGTTTTCAGAGAAAGAAATCAAAGCTGTCAATAGTTACATGAAAAAATGCTCTAAGTCACTAGTAATTAGAGAAATGCAAATTAGACCAACTCTGAGGTACCTTACACCCAGCAGATGGGCTAAGATAACAGAAAAAGAAAATGACACATGTTAAAGGAGATATGGGAAAATAGGTACGAGAATCCACTGTTGGTACCTTTGGGTGAACTGATCCAACCTTTCTGGAGAACAATTTGGAACTTTGCCCAAAGGGCTATAAAACTTTGTATGCCCTTTGATCCTACTATACCATTCTAGGTCTGTATCCCAAAGTGATCAAAGAAAAATGAAAAGGTCTCATATTTACAAAAATGCTTATACCAGTTCTTTTTGTGGTAGCAGAGAATTGGATATTAAAGGATGCCCATCAGTTGGTGTGTGACTGAATGAAGACTAGGATATGAATGTGATGGGATACTATTGTGTGCTAAGAAATGATGCAGAGAAGGTTTAAGAAAGATCTAGGAACTTACATGAACTGACATAAAGAGAACAGAATCGAGAGAATAATTTACCCAGTAACTGCAATATTGTACAGATTATCACTTGTGACAGACTTAGTAACCCTGATCAGTACAATGATCTACCTCATTTTCAAAGGACTCATGATGAAACATACCGTCTACCTCGAGATCAAGAACTTAGGGGATTCGGGTATAGATCAAACCAGATCCCTCCCCTCAAAATGGCTCATGTGAAAATTGGTTTTGTATGACTTCCTATGTGTAATGGATATTGTATTCTTGCTTGCTTAGTGCTTAGGGGAGGGTGTAGAAGAAGGCAGAGAATTCGGAACTGAAAATAAAAGAGAATTTAAAAAATGAAATTTTGTATTTAAGACCCTTAACAATTTTAATTGTTTTATTTTGTAGTGGAGATAAATCGTGGAAAACAACTTACAGGATGTGCCTCATTTAGCATGGCATTTCCAGGAAGTATGTATCAGCATATAAAAATGCACAGGAGGATTCTGGGACATCTGTCTGCTGTTTACTGTGTTGCATTTGATAGGACAGGGCACAGAATCTTTACTGTGAGTTCATACCATAAACTTAATGTCTTAACCTTCTATAACAATTTGCTAATTGAGAATGGCAAAAAAAAAAAAATTTTTAATTGGATATAACAATTTGGAATTCTGTTAATTAAACCTTCCAGGTCTTTAAAGGAAAACTGGAGTGGGCATGTTTATATCTGAGTTTAGGTGTGTCAGGTGCTTTTTAAAACTTATTTGGGGTTGAATTTTAGAGAAGAGAAGTGGCTGGTGCTCTACATTGGAGATTAGTGGAAATGAAGGAGCTACTTAGTCCACCACTTTTTAGATGAGTCATACATTTTATTACATAAAGGAAATTTAAGACATCAATCGTCTAGAGCAGTTCCCACCTTCAGATAAATGAGAATATAGTGACAGCTTTTTTTTTTAACTGGTGACGTTACTGCTGAGTTCTGTGCAGATGAGCTTTGTAACCTTTAAAGCGAGACTTAGCCAGTCAGTTTCAGTCTGCAAAATACGATCAAATATTGTTAAAAGCAAACTTGGAATTCAGTCTTACTGGAACTTGCCATTCATTAACCAGAATTAGTGGGGCACAGAGGGGACAGTTTTCAGAGAGGCCATAGACTTGGACGGAGAAAAATTACATTTTCATTTTAGCTACCTTCTAACTGAAATTTAGTTTTTCCTTCAGTTGTGAATGTAGGCAGCACATGGTACACTGAGAAAGGGTCAATGGATTTCATTCCTGTCCTCCAAAAAGATGAAAAACTCTTGACTTAGGATTGGGAATTTGGGGGTAACTTTATGCTAATGATAAGATTTGACCTATTAATGTAACATCCCATGCTGGATATTGTGGCAGGTGAAAGATGACATGATTGAGGAAACCAAGTTTCAGTCTTCCCAGAATATCAGTTTACTAAGCAGTACGTGCCAGTTGCCTAACAAGGTGAAACTTAGGTCTGGACCCTGAGTGCAGGAGGTGACGGACTTTATACATTAAAAACAGTCAAATAAGAAAACAATACAATATTAGGTCATCTGATTCCTAATTGGATGAAAGATTAGGGTTTTTCCAAGTTGGAAAGAGGAGAATGAACAAATACAATTTTCCGAATTCAGAAAAAGAGGTGTCCCACTTCCCCCCAAGTGTCTGAACAATCAAAGGAACGTGGAAATATTAACTGATTGATCAGAATAGGGCCAGTTTTTAGATAAGCACTACTTGAGATGTGTAATTGTGAGAAAACTACATCGATCTTTGTATCTGACTAGCTTTCTGATCAGCATAACCTAGGACCTTAGTTAAGGGCCTTTAAATAGCAGGGCAGAGGTAGTTCAGTTTCCCAGCCACGGGCTAGCTTGGTTCAAACAATACAGTAAGATTTTCTTTTGATTTCCACAATTGAATACAATTTCTCACAGGACAGAATTTAAACGGGAGCCATAACTGAATAGAAAGGGAACTGAGCTAGCTCCAGAATTGAGTCACAAGACAGAGTCAGTGTGGCTCAGTCAGTTAACCACAGTTTTACCACTTGGATTAGCCTAATGCCTTCAGGTTCCTCGACACTAACCTAGAATCTCTGCAGAGCTATAAACCTTATAGAAGAACAATATCATGGCTCTAGTAATCTTTGTCTGTTCAGTGAGATTAAAGTTTCGTTATTTGGCATGCTGTTTGGAGAGACAATTACATTTTAAGAAGTTGGGGGAGGGAAATAATTGCATATTTAATTTTAGAAACAAATGATTTATTTTAAAATGACTTAAAACAGCTTAATTTGCTCATTTGAATTGACACGTTTACTTTGGGACTTTGTGTTTTTTAGGGTTCAGATGATTGTTTGGTAAAGATATGGTCTACGCATAATGGCAGATTGCTGGCTACATTAAGGGGCCATTCTGCAGAAATTTCTGATATGGCTGTGAATTATGAAAATACTATGATTGCTGCAGGAAGTTGTGATAAAATAATTAGAGTGTGGTGCTTGAGAACTTGCGCCCCAGTTGCTGTGCTTCAGGGGCACACTGGCTCAATTACATCTTTGCAGGTAAAATTGAATGTCTTTGCTTTTTTGCGTGAGCATAGTGTTGAGTAGGATGCTTTTCTAATCTGGCAGGGATGTGAAAGTATATAGTCTGTGAGGGCAGGGACTCTTTCTCTTTTTATCTTTGTGTTTCCACACATAGTTCAGTGCGTGGCACATAAAAGAGATTAATTAAATGCTTGTTGAATGAATAAACTGTCATATATGTGTATATATTCAATTGACTTCACTGTTTACATATTTTATTTTATATATATTTACATGTAAGATTTATATATAAGTTTTTCATTTTTAATTTTATTGCATACACATATAATAAAATTAAAATTGAGAATATATAAATAAAATTAAAAGTAAATTAATAGCTAAAAAGTCAGGTGAATGGTTAAATATTTTTTCTGTTTTGTAGCTTAGTAAGCATTTTTAAAGTTTTCCTGTTACTTTGAGAACTTAAATCTTTCTGAAGTAATAAAAATCGGGAATTTTGTTGTTGAGGAAATTAATTCATCGTGATTCAGAAGGGTGGCACAGGATGGATAACTCAATACGTTATGTGGAGTTGACACATTAGAAATTAGGACCAGATTTTATTAAAATACATTTCAGTGCTTTGAGGTCGATCAAGTCTGGTCCTATTTCAGAAGTAACATTTTTCCCTTGTTTAAATCTTCTGGATTTGGCAAAATTGTTGGAAAACTTCCTCAAAAAACTTTGACGTGGATACCCATGAGTCAACTCACATGATGCTAATCTGGAAAATTCCCTTTACCTTTATTAATAATTTAGGAGACTAAATTATTGAAGAATATGCTTAACTCCATTTATTGTCCTACGGAGTTCGTAATCCTTTATCATTTTTTTTTTTTTTTTTGTCTTTTTGGAGGGGGAAGGCAGGGCAATTGGGGTTAAGTGACTTGCCCAAGCTCACACAGCTAGTAGATCTGTAACTGTTCAAAAGAGTCTGGCCTGACCATCCACATTCAAAAAAACAAAACCAAAAACCTAAGTGACCGAAGAATATTTATTGCCCTGATTATGATAACGGTTTTCTGGACAACCTGTGGAGTCTCCTGTATATAGAGCAGATAATTCAGATGGTCCATAGTTTAGCAGAGAGATAAAAACTGACTGACTGCCTTCAGATAATTGCAGAGCTCCCTTAATAACTCCAATCTGTTCACAGAAACGAAAGCCCATCATCTTACTACTTATATTCTCCTGCTACGAGATAAGGAATTTGTCCTATAATAAAGTGTAGAAGTGTTTCATGGGTCACGGGCAGGTTAGAGCATATGATAAATGAGGAATTTCACAGAAAAACAGGAGCAAAGGGTGTCATCAGGGAAATTAGGGTAGAAAAGGAAGATGAGTTAGTCTAGGGCTTGGGACAAGGTGGACTTTCTGAGAGCTTCTTTGATTCAAGGAGAGAACAAGGAAGCCTTCTGATGTGTTAGGTGGACGTCCTGTGGCAAATTTATGGCAGGACACGGGCGAGAGTTACACAAAGTAGGATGGCCTGCATGGGTTGAGATGGGCATCATTTGAGGGGACATCCAAATCAATGAGAGCACAGATTCTTGTGAGTATTTGTTCATTGAGTACGCATTGCTCCCTGCTGAATGTTTTAAAACGTTCAACTTACTCTGCTTTGCAAGAATGTTTATTGCTTAGCGCATCCGGTTCAGACTCCTCTGCCTCGTTTTCAACACCTCCCACCCATGTGGCCTGTGCTCTCCCCTCAAGCTCGTTTCCAACTGTTTTCTGTACTACAGACCTTCCCTTCCAGTCAGACATGTTTCATTACTACCTCTACCACACTGATTCCTAGTTTTTGTCTGTTCAGTCCTTCATATTTTTGTTCCTCTCCTCCCTTTCTTCCTCTTATTAATAGCTTACTTTTCCTTCAAGCCATAGCCGAAATCCCTTCTGTCCTGTGGAATTTTCTTTGATGTCTCCATCCCATGTTAAACTTCTTTTCTTTTTTATGCCAAATGCAAATTGGCATTTTATTAACTTGTTTTTTTTATTTTAATGTATAAATATTTTACCTTTCCAGTTAGATTATAGACTCTACATGGTTAAGGTGTCATATGTCATTGTACTTTAGCATTTTATTATAGTTACCATAATTCCAGTCTTGAAGTGGGCACTTAATATTCAAGTTGGTGTTTTGTGGGCCTCTCGGACACGGTAGTTCTGGCGTTTATTGGCTGATGGCAAGTATTTCAGTTTGACGCCTGAAGGAAAGAACAGGGATGTAACCAGCCAAGTCAGTGCCCGATCTTCTGCTCTTACCGGCTCTGGACACCAGAAACTCCGTGTGTTGTATAATACTAATTTGTGGGGGAATTCGTAAAAAAGATTGGCACAGCGGGAGAGCTCGGAGCTGTGTGTGTTTTTCTTGGTGGTGGGTCTAATCTGTTTGGGGCTTCGGCTTTGTTTTTAATCATCCCCTCAACAGCATCTGACTTTTTGTTGATTGGCATTAAAGCCGCCACTCAGCTTAGCTCTTGCAGGTTGGTGCTCAAGGCAGCGCGTGGGGCAGGCATCAGCGACACAGAGACAGAAGCTCCTAAGAGCTCATTTCCTCACGGACTCCCAAAACGAGTTACGGTGAAGTTGGGCTTTTTTTAAGCGATGAAGTTACAGAAACTGAGCGCGTGTGTTGTTGTCTGTTTTAGTTTAGTCCCGAGGCTAACGGCTCTGAAAGATACATGGTGTCTACCGGTGCAGATGGGACAGTTTGCTTTTGGCAGTGGGACTTAAATTCCATGAAATTCAGGTTTGTGCCTTAGTTAAAAGATGACTGTGCATCGATGTTTTCCTCATAATATTGCCACAAGAGGCAAGATAAAGTGCTGGACTTGATGTTTGGGAATCTTGGATTCAAATGCTGCCTAAATCACGAAGAGGTGTGACTGTAGGCAAGTTTCTAGAAGCCCACGGTGTGTAAAATGAGGGAGTTGGATTCGATGGCCTAAGATCCCTTCCAGCACTAAATCTACAGTCCAGTGATTCTAAGATAGTTATAAATGGGGCCGTATGGGTGCCCCTTCTATTAATCCCTAAACTCTAAAATTCCAGTTTGGCCTTTCATACATCCGTACATCGTCTATACGTACCAGTTAAATGGTCTTTTCTGTAGACTTAGCATTAGGAAATTTTGATTGTTGGCACGTACAATTGTATTGTTTTAGAAAGTAATACTTTTAGAGCCCAGGTTTTTGTTTAAGCATATTGAAGTTATGATAGTGAATATCGATGTGCTAATTTAATTTTTTAACATTTTTTTTTTTAAAGTAATCGTCCTTTGAAATTCACTGAAAAACCTAGACCAGGGGTTCAAATGCTTTGTTCGTCTTTTAGTGTTGGTAAGGTAACTTATTTTAATGTTCTTTTTTATTAATTTACATTAATGACTTTTAATTTTGTACCCTAATTATTGAATGCCCTTAGTGTGCCAGACTGTGTGGGAAATTGTGGTATAGACCTGGGTGTTTAATTTCTGCTTGAAACTCTTCCCTTCCTTTTTTTTACTTTGTGCCCTAATAATGGCATCGTAATTGATGAAGGAATGGGAAGGATTATCTTGCTTTTTTTTCTCCTGCCAAAAAATGAGACTGGAGCAGCCCAGAAGGGAGATGCTGCAAAGCTGTGTGGTGCTAATTAGACAGCGTATTATGCCAAGGTTAGGCTTCATTTGATTGGGACCTTTGACTTGAAACGTTTTGTAATGAGCTACATAATTCTATTCTCTTCCACAGCAGAAACTATTTGAATAGTCTTGTTCTATTTCTTCATACTAAAGACTATGTTTGATTAACTATTAGCTTCTTAGAACAGCTGGAAGAAACCTTGAAGTTTTTTTTCTATGTAATTAAAAATAAAAATAACAGTCTGGAACTTCAGACAACTAGTCAGAAAGTGTGCTTGGCTTAAATACAGACCAAAATTCAGACAGGTGGCTTTTGTCTTTAGAAATTAGGCTTTTTGCCCCACAATTTCAAAGAAGGAACCTATGTGGTTATCACCCAAAACTACAGAATAATTGGTGAGGGTGGTAAACACTTTCAGATCCCATTAATGTTTTTAGTCTGCAGTGCATGATTGATTTTTTAAAATGGCAGCAATTAAAATGGTAAGAAATTCTGTTTGTTGAAAAGTGAATCTGAGAAATTTTTGTCAATTTTAGAAAAATTCTTGATAAGAATTTGATGTGGGTGTTTGTATGATGCATGTTAAGTATTACTAAAACAGTGTATTTCAGTGTTTTGTGGTTTTTGATTTTCAGGTGGCATGTTCTTAGCAACAGGTAGTACTGATCATGTAATCAGAATGTATTTTTTGGGCTTCGAAATGCCTGAAAAAATAGCAGAACTCGAAAGTCACACTGTAAGTACCATTTATGTCCTTAAATATATGTGTTAATTTATTAAAAATGTTAGTAAGGATTAAGATTTTTGCTAATCTGGCTATGAAGCTGCTGTTCATTATACATCAATTTCAGGTTCTAAGCCTTAAGGTAGGAGAGACATTAAGGTAACTTTTCCATTGAAGTTTAATTTTTGGGATAAGTGATAATTTCATTTTAAAAAGTCTTAGATTGTTATTTTAGCTAATTATAAATGTCTATTCTTTATAGGCCCTTATTAAACATAGATATGTGAGTTTGATCCATTTGTAAATACTTAGCGTCATGCTTTCTCTGGAGCAGTGGTTCTCAACCTGTAGGTTATGTTCAATTTGTAACAATAAAAATACCTCCTGCATATCAGATATTTATATTACGATTCATAACAGTAGCAAAATTACAGTTATGAAGTAGCAGCGAAAATAATTTTATGGTTGGGGGTCACCACAACATGAGGAACTGTATTAGAGGGTCACGGCATTAGGAAGGTTGAGAACCGCTGATCTACATCAGCTTTAGTTAGTGAAGGGAAAACTCGCTTACCTGTATTTTATAGTTCTTGCTTCTGCTCTTTATTTTGTAACTAAGAGGCAGAATTGTTATACATACTAAGTCATGAAAGAGGAGGAGATTCTTCCTGGAAGAATCTCTCATACTGGATTATTTTGGAAGTCATATGAGGAAAATATGTATTTGAATGAAAAGTTGAATAATTTAAGTACTTTTTCTTTTTCTAGGACAAAGTTGATAGCATCCAGTTTTCTAACAATGGTGATCGGTATGTTTTTTTCCTTTTAATTAAACTTACAACTAGATATATATTTGCGTGTGTGTGTGTGTGTGTGTGCGTGCGCGTGCGCACATATGTGCTGTTTATTTACAAATATGATAAAATCCAGGCAAACCCTAGTGGAATTTAATGTTAATTTATTCTGATCTCTTTCTCTTTGACTGAAAATTAAGTTCTTCTAAGATCTTACATACTTTTGTATCTTCTTCTCATCTGCTCCCCTCTTCTACCACACTCCTGTCTCTACCCAATTGGCTTCTGTCAGCAGTCTTACTGAAGGACTTATTTACATTTATAGTCACAGTATCTTAGTATCTAGACTTTTGTGACACCTTGTATTTATTTTTCCTAGTTAGTGTTTACACTTTTTTACAAATATATCGTGCTTTTTAATATATGTCTTGACTATTTAAATTTTATTTAATTTTTTATACCTTCATTTCTCCAAGGAGTTGTGTTTTCCTCTAACTGGGACTTATTTAACCTTTTTTTTAAAGACAAAGAAAAGAAGCTTTCAGTTAAGCCACAGCATGAAATTAATCCAATAGTTAAGCTATAATATGAAATTAATCCATATACACAAGACCTATGTATCAATATGAGAGTTTTTGCTTCTTTGTCTTCCCCTAGATCTCTCTGATTCTATGTTTTTTTACCTTTAATTTCCTCTATATTGAGTTTTCGTAGTCACTATTTGAGTTTGTAGTTGTTTTCACTACTTTTGCCCACATGAGCATTAGAAAGAGCAGTTTTAGATGAACTTTAATCAAGTTAATTAACTCTAATTAGAAAATTTGAAGTAAAGGTAGAGTAACTTCATATTCTGATGAGATTTAACATCCCACATGAATTAAGTTGTAATTCTTTTGTTAATAGAATATTTCTGTTATTACCTAGCGTGGTAACAACCTACTACCTAGCTGAATTTGGAGGCGGTTTAACTGTTAAGAAATATACCAAACACTTTTCCCATATACCCCCCAGCAGGCTACAGAAAGGATTTAATAGAGTTAAATAGAGTTATGAACTTGCATTTTCAGTTTTTTGGGAAAAGTGAGAAGCCTGTGATCTTTAATACACTTTGTTCATATCCATGTTTTCCTTAGAACTTAATCCATGATTGTGAGTATCAACATCAGATGAACCAGATATAACAATCAGTTTGGGTTAATCAGGAAAGATTTTAAGAGAAAATATCATTTAAGGTAATCCTTGAAAGATTAGTAAGATTTTTGACAAGTGACAGTGGAGAATGAGGCTTTTGAGTTATAGGAAATTGTGTAAATTAAGGTATGGCACTGGAAAAGCCTAAGACTTATTTGGGGAACATGGAGTAACCCAATTTGGTTGTGTAGCACAGCAACTGTGAAGGTGAAATAGGAAGGGGATATTGGAGGTAGCTAACAGTGCAAAGCCAGCGTGAGATATTTATCTCTAAATAGGTGGTGGTGGGAAGCCATTGGAGACTGGGGGGAGGGACCAGAAGAAACCTGTGTGTTTTGAAGACTTGAGATAGGGAGACCGGTTAGTAGGCGGTTACGGTGGCACTGGCAGAGGTGAGGCAGAAGTGAATAAGAAACTGCGTGGAGATGGTATAAACAGTATCTGCCAACGAGATGTTTAGGAAGGATAGAGATAACTCAAAGGTTTCTCTGAAGTTAAGAGCAGTTTAATGGGAAAGATGAACTCACTTTTAGATATATGGAGTTTTTTAAGTGACAGTGGAGTGAGAAATGTCCACAGGTGCTTGACAAACACTGACGTGCTTTATGTGTGTCAGGTGGTGGTGTCAATACACCAAACAAGCCGTTAAAAATGGTAGTCTGGTTGTGGATCTGTGGTCGTCTCCGTAGAAGTGATACTTGAAGCGCTGCAAATAAATGAGATCATTAAGGTAGAGGCAGGCCAAAGAACGCCTTGGGGAAGGCCTGTTACTTTGTTAGAAAAGAAGAGGTTACAAACCTTTATATAAAAGAATAGTAACTTGAAGAAATGGGTTTAAGAGAAGATTTTCCCCACTTCAACGCGTTTAGCCACTAAAGTGAATTTTTTTTTTTTGCTCTTTTGGAGGCGGAAGAACAGGGCAGTTGGGGTTAAGTGACTTGCCCAAGGTCACATGGCTAGTAAGTATTGAGTGTCTGAGGCTGAATTTTGAACTCAGGTCCTCCTGACTCCGGGGCCGGTGCTCTATTCACTGCGTCACCCAGCCGCACCTACAGTAATTTGTCTAAGGCGCACAAGTCTGATCATGTCGCTCCCCCTACTCAGTAAATTCCAGTGACTCCTTCTTGCCTCCAGGATCAAATACAAAATACTATTTTTGGCATTTGAAGCTTTCCATAATAATACCTA
This sequence comes from Pseudochirops corinnae, assembly GCA_028646515.1. NCBI lineage: Eukaryota > Metazoa > Chordata > Mammalia > Diprotodontia > Pseudocheiridae > Pseudochirops > Pseudochirops corinnae. The sequence goes on along the minus strand of CM053591.1, from coordinate 1,546,018 downwards.
GCCCTCTTCTGTCTTACCCGTCTTCTTATATTTGACTTACTTCCATATACCCTTCTATCCAGTAACACTGACATGCTGGCTGTTCCACAAAGAAGAGACTTCATCTCTACACTCTGGACGTTTTCTCTGGCAGTCTCCCATGCCTAGAATGACCTCCCTCCTCAGCTTTGCTTTCTGACTTCCTGGTTTCCTTTAAGTCCCAATTAAAATCCCATCTTTTTTTTATAGGAAGCCTTTCCCAAACCCTCTTCAATTCTAGTACTTTCCCTCTCTCAGTTATTTCCTATTTCCTCTCTATATAGCTTGCTTGTTGTGTCCCCCCTTAGATTGGGAGCTTCTTGTGGGTAGGGACTGTCTTTTAATACAGTTCCTGGCATGGAGTATGCTTAAAATGTTTGTTGACTGATTTTAAGATAAGGGAGGCAGAAAGGAAGGAACACCTTCCTTTTAACATTTAGAAGAGGCTGAGTGATGGGGATGGGATCAGTAACATAAGTAGGGGTCACAGGTTTTCTGGATAGGAGAACTAAGTTATGTTTACGAGGGACAATCATAAGTATAGTTAGGGAATTGAAGAGAGATGAGTGGCCACTGTTGGAAATTCATGCATGCAAAGCATTGTGCACTAAGAATACAAAGAAAAAATCAGACAGTCCCTGTTCTCATTATAGTGAGGGAGAAAACACATAAGGAAGGCTTTAGCTTCAAATCAGGTAGAAAAGTCACATGTTCTTAGCAGGTATTAATGCCTCTTATTTAGTATCATCATACTGATAAAAAAATCATGTCATTTTTTAATGTTGAACCATTTGCGAGTGCCAAGGCCTGTGGTGGCAAGAGCTTTATTTTCTGGACTTTAGCTGGAGCAGTTGCCAGACGTGGCCTCCTAGGATAATGGTTGAAAGCAGTGCCACTCCCATGGCTCTTGGATCCAGGGTCTTGGGCTGTCTCCGGCAGAATCAGAAAGATGTTAGTCAAGGTGATGGTAGTGGTCTGTCTAGCCTGGCACGTACTGCCCTTATTATCTCACTCTCGTGGTTTTCTGTTTTATCTAGAAGGGACAGCAAATAAAAAGATTGCTGAATTTCAGCTAAGACAATGTTGCATTAATTTATAATTAATAAGCTCCATGAGGTGTTTATGAGCATATCTAGCAGCAGTTGGCAGCCTGGAACATAGATAGGAAGCTGGGGATTACCCAGTGTTGGAAATTAGCGGGGTAATAATAGTAGAAAGTCAAAACAGGTGAGGGATTTTATGGTAATCTTATTGAAAATGGTTAATTTGGACAGGCTGGATACCAGGAGGAAAGGAAAGATGGGTAATAGACATGGAATTATCATACAGCTGATTCTTAGGGTGGCAAGGGACCTCAGAGAACGTCTAGTCCAGTTTGTACATAAATGATTAATAGTTTCCCAGATAAGCAGTCAGTGCTGCCTTTTCTAGAAGATTTCTAGCAAGGAGGAACATACTATCTTCCTTTCTATTTTTAGATGGCTCTAACTCTTGTAAAGTTTTTCCTTACATCAAGCCTAAGTGCTTCTCTGCAAATTCTACTCATTGTTACTTGGCTAGTATGTCCTCTGAGGTCAAGTAGAATAGATAGAATCCTTTTTCTACAATTCAACTTTCTAGACACTTGGTGACAAATTGTCTAATCTTTTCCTCTCCAGGCCACACATGCCCCATTTGATCCTTATGTGACATGATCTTGTCCTTGCTAAGTTAAGTTTCACCTTATTAGGTTCAGCTCAAATCTTGTCGAAGTCCAGGTAAACTACTATATTAGGAATATTCCTGTGATCTACCAAGAAGCCATGTTAACTGTAGTGATCACTGCTTTCCTTTCCAAATGTTAGCAAACCATCCCTTTACTAATATATTACAGAATTTTGCAAAAAAAGAGAAGTATTCATATTCCAATTCTGCAAATGAGGAAATGAGATTCAGAGGAGAGCATGACCTGTTCTTGGTGCTGGCTCTTTGTTATCACTGCTTTTTTATTTTGAACTTAATATCTACAGACAAACAAAGAACAGAAAAGGATTGTCTGTGATACTGAAATAGGTGTGGCAGTACATACTTGTCATTGTAGCCACCAGAGAACCTAGCAGACATCTTGAACTCAGAAGAAATTATCTCCAAGAATATGCAGATTGGGTGTTCATGCCGAGTCAGCGTCAGTGTGGTGACCCTGGTAGCCTGGGAAGCCACCAGCAAGGAGGGAGGGAAGAAAGGGAGCCAAGCATGAATTTGGATACGAGTTTTTAAAGTGTATGTTAAACTTAAGACAGTAATAACAAAACTGTCGTGTTTCTGTTTCCCCGTAGGAACGTCCTTTTGCTGTCTTCTGTGTATTCAAAACATATTTCATTGAGGCTTTTTTCCCATCACTTAACTACCCACCAGTTCAAGGTCTACCTTCACGGTCTCCCCACCCCCCAAAAACCTCCTTTATACTCAGTAAATTGAGTCAGGCTGGAAGAAATCATCAGCTGTGTCCGTGGAGCTCTGTCTGCCCCCACTCGCCTCCTCGGCGTGAGACGTGGGAAGTGTGTTTCATCGTCAGTCTCCGCGGCCGCTCTCTTCTCTGGTCAGAGTCTGAAGCGTTTCAGAGCTGTTTTCCTTGACGTTATTATGACCATCATAGAAATTAATTGTTGTCTGGTTCTGCTTCCTAATTTTACAGCAAGTCTTCCCAGATTTCTTTGACTCTGTCTTTCATAATTTCTTACATTGTAATAATACTACATTACTTTTCCTATAGCAAAAATTATTCAGCCATGACATAATTGCTGTCTCCAGTTCTTTGATACGACAACAAATAGATCTTAGTTTTATAGTTATCATTGATGGTTGCTATTTCTTTATTAACATATTCTAAATTTTTTTTCAGGAAAAAGTCAAGCTCTCTGGACTCTAATTTGTAGACTTGCATCGAAATTGGGTGTTTACCCTTCACTTTTGTAGCCCTCTGCCATTTTACGGAAGGAGCAGTGACGATAGCTAAACAATCCTAGCCTCCAGTGGGTTCTTCTAGTATTCTTTCTTCTTATATACAGTGTGACTTCACCCTTTTCCTTCTTTCTTTAACTTTCTGCTTCTTTTGAATAAGGCTTCCTCTTTTTCAGCCATATTCTGGTCGTCAGCCCCATTCGATCAAATACCACAAATATCTGACGATGTCAGAGTAATGTAACGGCATGAGTATCTCCAGGCCACCATATCTTGTTCATTTACATATAGACACTGAGAATCTGGGCAGTGTTACGGGATTATCTCTTGAATTTCGTGTCTGATTTCTTGCTGTCTCTGTTGCTGTACTTAGGCAGCTAAGTGGTATAGCGGCTAAAGCACCAGGCCAGAAGGGAGGAAGACCTGAGTTCAGATGTGACCTCAGACGCTTAGGAGACGTGTGGCCCTGGGCAAGTCACTTAACCTCTGCTTATCTCAGTCTCGCCTTCTGTAAAATGGGGCTTCCTGGGTTGTTATGAGGATCAAATGAGATAATCATTGTAATTAAGCACTTAGCAGAGTGTTTGGCCCACAGTAAGCACCGTGTGGATGTCAGCTGTTGTGGCTACTGCTATTTATGGGAACTACTGCTTTACACGGGCAATTCCCTCCCCTCCTTTTGCCTTTGGAAGCCCTCTGGTTGGGATTTCAAGACCAGAGAAGTGCATTCTTACCAGCCCTCATTAGCCATGGTCCAGAAATCCAAATCTCTATTCTCAGGCAAAGTTTTCTCAGCTATTCATTTACTTCTCTCATTTGCCTTGACTTTATTGGTAGCAGTGATACAGACACTTCCCTCTACCCTTTAGGACTTCAGATTTTTAGCTGAGACATGATAATCTTTATCAATATTGTCTAGAGTTCTTCTGACAGTGTCGTTTGTGCCCACAAAAAGCACCAGGAATATGCAATAATCGGTTTTGACAAGATCTAGGAGGTTCTTCATTACACCTTGGTAACATGCCCCAGAAACCGAGCAGGTCTTGATGTTTGTGTGTGATAAAAATGTCAGGGGCGGAGAGGAACACAGATTCTGTGGAAATAAAGACTTGGGAGTTGGAGATCGAGATTAGGGGATTCAGGAGTGAGACAAGGATAAAGCTGTTTAGTGTTGTGGAGTGATGGAATGGAGCATTGATTTTAGTTAGGTGACTTGGATTAAAAATCATGCATCCGATGATGAATGCTATGTGATGTCGGTCTGCCGGTCACTTAATTTGCCAGAGCTTCAGTGTTCTCATTTATGAAATGAGATGGTGAAACTAGAGAGCTCTTTGAGATTCCTTTTTACTCCAGATTTGTGGTGCTAGGAAGTTGAGTATGTATCATCGCTTCCATTTGGTGGAAGTGGCGGGAGAAAGGTGGCGATCTAAATTTAGGAAGTGTGAGGTCTGGTTATTGGAAACGCATTGCCATGGATGTTTAAGTAGCTCAGGATGTCGGAGAGAGGCTGAGTGGAGTACCGTGAAGTGGATGTGAGACTGAGAAAGCCAGAAAACTGCTTCGGGGAGACGGCTGGAACCAGGTCGGAGCAAGGAGGGTTCTGCACAGCGTCAAGTTTATTTCAAAAATTCTCTTTAAATGTTTGGTTTTGACTTGGTTTAATTTGATGTTGTTTCGGCACTTCTGACAAATACCAAACAGTCCTCCCCTGAAAAAGTACATTTTCCAAAGAATAACCGATTTATTGCTAATCAACAAAAAGGATGTGTATGTGTGTCCTCTGGCATGGCATTAACCGTAGAATTTTATTGGTGTTTGCTCTGGATTGACTCGATTCACCATGTGTGCGTATACGTTTTGTCTGTTGTTCTTTTGGTTCTACTCTCTTTGCTTTGCGTGATGTTACGCACATCTTCCCATGTTTTCTGAAACATTCTTCATCGTCATCACTCCTTTAAGGAGCAAAGACATTGTCATGTTCAGGTACCACAGTTTGTACGGCTATTCTCCAATCCTTGTTGCACTGATTTTCGTTTGAGCCTTTTGTTTTCTCAAGTAGTACTGTTATGAGTATTAATTTACATGTGAGTGTAGGCTTTGTTGTCTTTTTAGTAACCACCTTAGAGATTAACTCTTGCACTTTAGTATCTGGGTCAGTGGATATGAACAGTTTGATTTACAAACTTTTCTGGCATGATTCTAAATTGTTTTCCAGAATGGCTTAAACATTCGTAGTGCTATCAGTAATGAAGCAGGTTGTGGTTACTTGAATTTTAGAGGAGTAGTGATTGAGATACAGCTTTTGTATTTTTGGTGAGGTTTAATGCAATTGTGCTATCACATTTAAAGAAAAAAAGATTTCTTGAGATATAGTATAAGGAAGGAAGGCAGACAGGCAGTGGGGCACAGCTGAGAGTATTATTTGGAGGCCTAGAACATAGTTTCAAGCTCAAAGTTGGCTGCATATTACTTATGAGAACTTTAGAAAATCACTTTGTCTCCCTAGCCTTGCTTTTCTCACCTGTAAAGTGAGGGAGTGGCCTGGGTGACTTCTGCAATCTCTTCTGATTCTAAACCTGTTGTCCTGTGAAAATAATTTTTCATTTGTACTCTTAATTATGTGCAATATGCTTTAGTGTGGTTTAAAGCAGTTGCAGATTTTGTTAGGCAGAAGAGTGCAGTAAGTAAAAGAACCCATGAAGACAAAGATTGTTTCATTTTCGTCTTTGCATTCCAGTGCCTCGCACGCTGCCTGGCACTTTGCTTGTGGCTGGGGTGCTCTAATCCTGTCCCCTTACTATTGCTTCTTCATACTTGAGTGATGCTGATCAGGACTTCATCTCCTACAACTCATTATGTACATTGGGGGAGTGAGTGAGTTTTCTAAGGTTTCTTTCAGCTCTAAATCTATCTTCCTATGATCTTCAGTGCAGTGAAAATTACTCTCAAATGTGTGGGTATAATGCCTTTCTTAATATTTGTTTTTAGCTTCTTAAGTGGTAGCAGAGATGGAACAGCAAGAATTTGGAAATTTGAGCAGCCAGAGTGGAAGAGTATTTTACTGGATATGGCAACAAGATTGTCATGGTAAGTTGGGGTGACTTATTGATCAGGTAGAGGAAAAGATTGGTTTAAAGGGGTTCATAGGGTACTTTCTTCATAGGCTAAGTTTTATTAAATTAATTATTATATTCAAAAATTTGCCTAATAACTGTGATGGATTATAATCAGAAAAAATTGGGTATGATAATAAAAGAAATGTTTTTCCCCCCAGTATTTTCTTGGATCTGTGATCTCATCCATTCTGGCATTTCCTCTATGACAGTGGTTCTCAACCTGTAGGCCAGGACCCCTTTGGGGGTCAAACAGCTCTTTCACAGAGGTCGCCTAAGACCATCGGAAAACACACATTTCCAGTGGTCTTAGGAACCGAGACACCACTCTTCTATTCGTCTTCAGGTGGGTCTGCCCCAGATATGCCCACATACGAGTATTAAAGGGTTGTGGCATTAGGAAGGTTGAGAACCACTGCTCTATGAGGAGATTTCAGAATTGCCCTACATTCTCACCCTCTGATTCTTACCTGTATACTTCCAGAGAGCTTTCACAGAGGCTGTGTATGGCTCCACTAAGTCAAATACCCTTCTCTCTCTCTCTCTGTCTCTCTCTCTCTCTCTCTCTGTCTCTCTCTGTCTCTCTCTGTCTCTCTCTCTCTCTCTCTCTCTTTCTCTCTTTCTCTCTCTCTTACTCTTTCTCTTGTTCTTGTATTCAACAAGCAGTAGACAGTAGGATTTTGTATTCTTTGTATATGTGAGTCAGTTGTGTGAGTCTAAAGATATGGAAATATTGGTTATGAAAGACTGGATTATTTGTTTTTGTTTGGGGTGGGGGGTTGGTTTGTGTTTTATTGATTTCTTGGTCTCTGACAAGTCTTTTAAGCTCCCTGGACTAAGAGGAGCCAAGAGGTGTGTTAATCCCAAATTCAGTTGCCTCTTAGTGTTATTTTCATTCACATTTTTTGGTTATTCTGTACATTGTTACTTTTTTATCATTGCAGGAATTAATTCAAGTCTTCCCATTTAAATTTTTTTCTAAATGCTGTCATTTTTTGTGTCATCAAAACATTCCTTTATATTTACATACCATAATTTGTTCATTTCCCACTTGTTTCATGTGTGAATAGTTTGGTGTATATGGAAGTATCTGCTCTAGTTTTCATAAATTCTCTTGCTAGTATAGGTTGTTTTCAGAAAAAGAAGAAATTAGACATGTGAACCAATAGTTCCTGGCCTTTTGGGAGATAATATCCATGCATTTTTCTCCATTTTGGGGGTTGCTTACCTTTTCTGGAATACCTTCTGAAAGATTTTCTTAGTGCTTTTAAGACTTAATTGTTTCAAGCATTGGTTTTCATGATATTTACTTAATTGGTTCAGTTGTTTTTCCTTATATAAATCTTAAGCATAAAGTGGCTTAAGTGTCTGAGATTTTGGGGTCCTGTGAAGAAAACAGAAACATTTTGGAAATGATACATTTTTTTTCCTCTAACGTGTACGTGTTATCCTTTGACAGTTAATCTATAAATGATGTGGCTCAGTTGAGTGTTGATTTAGTCATTCTTTAGATTTGTTTTCACTTTGCCTGTGTGATAAGTGATATTATTTTTAATCTTCTGCCCTTATATATAGTGGTTTATACACACACACACACACACACACACACAGAAAATGAATAGGAAATAATTCACAAAAGGAAGACATTAGAATTAAGAAGCATTGCAAAAGGCTTCTTATAAAAGATGGAGTTTTATTTGGTTCATTATGAAAATGACCTATACCTATAGGAGATGAGAAGGGAGACCATTTCAGGCATGGGGGACAGACCAAAGAAATGCCTCGAGATTACAGGAGTGTTTTTTTCATGGAACAGCCAGGAAGCCAGTGTGACTGGATTGAAGAGTATGTGGCAGGGAGTAAGATGTGAGAAGACTGGAAAAGCAAGAGGAGGCTAAAGGGCTTTGAATGACAGAGGATTTTGTTTTCAGTCACAGAGTTAATAGGTTTTGTTTTTAGACACTGTAGCACCAGTGCAATAGTTACAGTGCCCACGATCATGATCAAGACTGACTATAAATATCCCATGACTTTCTATTGAAAAATATACCAGACTCTCCAGATAGAGGACAGAACTGAAGCATTTGTTCAGACACCAGAAAACCCAGTCCCAAAACCAGTGAGCTGATTCCACCATAGTACCAAAGATATTCAGAAGTCATAATAACACTGAGAGCCACAGCATCCTTCAGCCTTCCCACAAACCAATACGAGATCAATATTTCCTCAGGATCCTATATGACTCCTTGCCTGAGATCCTCCTCTCTCCCCGACCGTCTGGCTAGCTCTGACCACCTGCTTCCTGTGGGCTCTGCTTCCCTTCAGCAAACTCCTCCCACCACAGGCTCCGTGTGACCACATTCAGCCTGTCAGGGGGCAGAGTTCACTTTCAAAGTAGGGGAGGTCTTCAAACTCCCTGCTAGGTCTGTTAATGGGCAGGGAAGATCTTCCAGTTCCCATTCCGATTACAGACATATCAATGAAAACCATTTTTGCCAACTCGTTTGCCTTTCGGAGGAAAACCTGTGAACCATCCTTACATTCAGCTAAAACTTCTTGCTTATTTCAAGACCATCCATATTAATATGATTTGGTTCATCCATTATTAAGCATTTTTTTTGTCATTAAACAAATCTCAATATTCAGTTTAGATCAGACATTTATTAATTTCCTGCTGTACACCAGGTACTGTGTTAGGCACTGGGGATGCTGAGACAAAAGCAATGATGTTCCCGTCTTCATGCATCTTGCTTTCTGCTTGTGATTTCAGTAGAGTGGGAACCTCCTCGTCAGGAAATAGTCTGCATTAATGTAAATAAGCAAATATTCTTCAGCTTCTTACATTAAATAGTGAGTTGCAGTGTGCACATATGTCCGAGGACATTCAGACTGATTTTTGAAGGGAACTGCTAGCAACAAGGGAGACCCAGGAGGCCGCAGTTGAAACAGTGGGGGTAGGAGAGGTGAGGAAGGAGAGCATTTCGGGATAGGGGAGACAGGGCAGCCCGTGCACTGGGCACGGAGTGGGAGATGGAGCATGACACTCAGGTGACAGCGAGGAGATGGATTCGTGTGGAATATGGACTGTGGGAGGGCAGTTGCAGGAAGCACTTCCAGCTCCACTGGATTGGCGCGAGGTTGTGAAGGGCCTTGCATACAGAAGAGTTTATCTTTGGTCTTAGAAGCAGTAGGAAGTCACAGAAACGTTCTGGGTGGAAGAGTGTGCCAGGGCTATTTCTGTGCCTGAGAAATGCCCATTTGGCAGCTTCGTGGAGCTGAAGAGGCCTTGTGAGTCTTGTGTGTAGACTGCAGAATTGGCTTTACTATGGGGTGATGAAGACCCAACATAAGTAGCTAAATTCACATGAGAAACTAGATAAAGATAGAATTCACGATGCCTGGCGGTGGGTTTTATACGTAGGGCAAGAAAGACCGAAGAGTGGAGGATGACTGAGAGGCTTCTGGAGCCTGGGGCCGCATTTGACCTTGTTGACTACCTTCTCCTGATGACTGCGGTCCTCTCTGGGTGTTTGTTGGTTCGTTTGGCGTCTTACATGTATGTACCATCACCAGTTCACGTTTCATGTCATGGCCGCTGACTAGGGCTATTTTCCAAGGCACTGCCCTCAGTCCTCTTCTCTTTTCTCTCTCTATTTTTTCACTTGATAATCTTCCTTGGCTCACAGTTTAGTGATCATCTTCGTGCCAGTCTTTCCCAGATCTGTAAATCTAGCCCTGGTCTTTCTCTCAAGCTCTGCTCTCACATGAACAACTGCCTTTTGGACACCTCTGCATATAGTTATGTGTGTTAAAATCCGAGTCCAAAATGGAACTTTATGTTTACCTTCAAGCCTCTCCTTTTTCCAATTTCCCCATTACTGGTGAAAGGAAAACAGACTCACCTGCCACCTTGGGACAATTCCAGTGGGCAGTTAGGCAGCACAGTGACTGGAAGCAGGAAGACCTGAGTTTGAATGTTGCTTCAGACACCAGCTATGTAACCCTGGGCAAGTCAGTTAACCTGTAGGCTTCAGTTTTCTCATCCATAAAATGTGGGTAATAAGGGCGCCCACCTCACAGGATTACTGTGAGGTGGTAAGAAGTAACATGTGTGATAAAAGGCGTTGCAAGCCTTAACACACGCCCTGCTGTTTGTCTGAAGCTTACTCACTGGTCATTAAAGCATGTCCCACTTTTCTGTGAGGCTTCTGAGTTTGAGATGTGATAGTAGCATCAGGTCATAATTTCACTGGTGACTAGACACCTTTAAACTGTGCATCAAAGGTGCGAGTAATTTTTCTCAAAAAGTTAGAGTGTTTCCCAGCAATTCATAGCTCTGTCAATAATATGGCTATTGTTGAAACATCCCCCTTCTGTTCCCCTCAATCTGCGTCCTCCCCAGCATCTTACTCTAAAGCAGCCCACCCTTTCTTTCTTTTTGGAGGAGGGAAGGTAGGGCAGTTGGGGCTAAGTGACTTGCCCAAGGCCATACAGCTAGTTTTTGTGGTAAGTGTCTGAGGTCAGTTTTGAACTCGGGTCCTCCTGACTGCAGGGGCTGATGCTCCATGCACTGCGCCCCCTAGCTGCCCCGATGTGGAATGACCTTTCCCAGTACTGCCTTCTTCTTGCCCTCACCGAGCCCTGGTTCTCTCCTCACGGATTTTCCCCGGCATTAGCTGCACCTTCACACACCCCTCTCTCCTTGTCTCCCCGAATCACTGGCTGTGGTAGAGTTGGAATATTGCCTGCTCCTCAGCTTTCAGGCTCTGACTTTGTCTCCATCACTCAGGAACCTCTTCTTTGAGGTTCATCCAGTCAAGATCCCGATAGCTGTGGATCTGTCAGCCTCCAAGGTACTCTGAATGAACTCATGGATTCAGTTTCTAGCTCTTAGTCTTTCCTACCCGACTACTATAGTGATGCTCCTTCAGTCACCTCAGTTTCTTCATTTCCCATGATCTGTTCCACCTCACCTCACTGCACACAGAGTTGGTCTTGCCCTTCTGCCTTGCTGTCACTCACAGATATGTTTAACACATTCATGAACTCTGAAATTCCCTTCTTTGATCGGTCTTCTGTCATTTCTCTTCTCTCACTGTCTTGCAAGCCCTGTCCGTGTTCCGGTTCCTGTCATGACCTCCAATCTCTCCCTCCCTCACTTCTTTCCCAGACTGTCATAGCTGCACTGCCTACGGTCTCTTCCCTTGCTCATCTTAACCCCTTAGTGGACCATTTCAGCTTTACACTTGCCCTGTCACGTGTCAGCCCTGCCATCCACTGCCCTTCTCCCGACTCACGTGCTGCGGAATGAAGAAACCCTGCCGTCTGGATCCGTTCTGGCTTTCTGTCGCGTGACGTTAATTGGGCCCTTACTGTAGTGCGCTTTCCTAACCGATTCGCGATCCCCCTGCTCACTAGAGCTATTTCTCGGATCCTTTTCACTCCTCCTCAAACCTCCCGTGACTGTCCCTGCACCTGCCCTCTCACCAAGAGCGTCGTCTCATATTTCACCTAAAAATTGTGGTCGTTTGCTGAACTGCCTCATCTCTCCTCCTCATCTCCCATCACTCAGGTTACTTTATGCCTCTGTCTCTTTCAATCCTGGTTCTCATGGAGAGATGGCCCTTCTCCTTGCAAAGGCCAAGCCCTCTACACACACAGGTGAGGTCATTTTCATCGTTTCTAGCACAGCCCTCCCTTCCTCCAGTCCCTTCATCCTAACTGTCTCATTTCGATCTCTCCCTGCCTGTTGGCTTCTTCCCTGCTGCCTACAAACCTACCCACCTCTCCCCCATCTTCAGAAAACTCACTTTATCCCTCATGTCATCCTATGTCTCTTTTCCCTTTCACGGCTACTGTCAGTGTCTCTTCTTTCTTTCCTGTCTATTAGCCCTCTGATGTCTGGCTTCTGACCTCATCGTTCATTCTCCAAACTTTTCTCTCCAAAGTTACCACCAGTATATTCTGATGAAACCCAATCTAAAGTCCTTCTCTTAATCCCCGTCCTTCCCGACCTCTCTGTGCATAACTGCCCATGACCCTCTTCTCTTTGATGCTTTCTTCTCTAGGTTTTTGTAACACTTCGTTCTCTTGGTTCCTACCAGACTGCCTTCTTTGTCCCGTTCACATCCGGTCACTGGGATGCAGCCACAAGACTCCATCCTGGACTTCCTCCCCTTCTCCTTTTATACTGCTTCACTTGGCGATCTCATAAGCTCTTAGGGAGTCAGTTATCATTTTTGTGCCGGTGGTTCTTACATTTATTTATCCAGTCCTAACCTGTCTGATGGCCTCCAGACTTACATGTCGAACTGCCTGTTGACCATCTAAAACTGGCTGCCCTGTAGACTTCTTTTCAGCTTATACAAAATTGAACCCTGTCTTTACTCCCATATTCCCCTTTCCCACCTTCCCTATTGCTGTGGAGGGCATCATCATCTTTTCAGTCACCTCCACTTGTCTTTCTCTTCTTTACTTAATTATCTTCCATAGCCAGTCATTTGTCAAGTCCTACCCCCTTTTCTCCTCTGAAACTTCAGCCACCTTGGTTCTAGCTCTCAGGCATGGCCTTTTTCAGCAGCCTGCGGATTTGAATCAGTGTTTCAGATCTCTCCCCTCTGTAGCTGCTCTCAGTTCATTTTCTGAAATTCTGGTGTGAACATGTCATGCCTCTTCAGTAAACTCCAATGGCTCCTTTTTGCCTCTGGGATCAAATAGATAATCTTATCTCTCTTTGTCTTTTAACACCCTCCATACCCTTGACACTTCCTATCTCTCTAGTCTTCATATAGTTTCAATTGAAGTCTCATTTTCAGCATGAAGCCTTTCCCTGATCTTCATTTTAATATCTTCCCAATGAGATTACCCTCATTCATCCTTTATATGCTTTGTTTGCTCGTATAGACTGTGAGCTCCTTGAGAGCAAGGCCAGCTTTTTTTTTTATTCTTCTTTCTTTGTATCCCCAGACACAAATGCCTGGTACACAGTAGGGGGCTTAAGAAATTCTAGTTAGCTTGTTGGTGGAGAAAATGTCAGCTCCTGGAGGCCAGAGACTTCATGGTATGCATTTAGAAATGCTTTTTGATGTTTTAGAACAAAGGAAGGATACCGTCTGCTGAAATCTCATTCGTTAGATTGGTTGGCTCTAGGAGAAAAAGAACGAGTTCCATTTTCTACATGTTGAAATTCCTGTGGCACTTACCTACAGTTAGATTAATCCTTATATACAATCTAAAAACTGTTGCTTGGTACACTCTATTCCCACCTAACCTTTTTTTTTCTTCTTTCCCACTGAACGGTTAAGAAGATGATTCTTGTTTTTCTTGGTTTCTTTGGTTGTTGTGGCCATGAAATTCCATTGTGTCACACACAGCCTTCTGGTAATGAGCCTCTCAGTTATCCTAAAAAAGGTGGACAACGTTTCCAGGGATGTGCTTGTGTCCTTTCTTCGAGGTTAAGTAGAACCTGCCATAGCGAGGGTCAGTGTCCCCTTGGTTGTGCTGTGAGGCATCACAGTAGGATCTTTGAAGAGGAATGGAACTGACTTTTTTCCTAAGCATGTGTTAGCTTCGTATCTACAATTTTATTGGTGTGTAGGGAATTGCTCCATGCAGATTGTGTTGCAGATAAAAAGCTACTCTGCAGTTTGCAGTTTTGTTGACCCTTGCTTCTAGCCCTCCGGCCTACCTGCACGTTTTACATGCAGCCTGTGTAATTTTGTAGGAAGTCTTATAAATTTTTATCTTATCTCAGCCAGGTCCCTAATTCAGCAGGACCTTCTCTTTACTCCTCTTTGATTGGCTCTTCCTAATCTGGTTCACACTCCCCACAGGTTTTTTTTTTAATGCCTTCTGTTTTCTTTGGAATTATCTCATAACATCTTCTTCTTCTCACTCCCTCCCCTCTACGCTCCAATCAGAGTATTTTGCCTCAATACTTTACTTAGAAAATAGTTTACTCGTTGAGGGCTCCCACTTCACTCTGCTCTTTCTCAGAAAATACTTGTACATCATTCCCCACTACTTTCTCTTTTTAGATAACATATAAACAACATATGTACAGTAACGCATAACATATATTGAAATGAAACATAAATAATATGCATATAATAAGAGCAGTGTCTTTTCCTTTCATCAGGACCAGCCTCTCGGACCTTTTCCATCCTCTCCAGGCTGCTCTAACAGATTGTTCTCTAAAGTCTGTGTTTCTTTCTAACTTTCTACTGGCAGTGGAGGACACCACCATCCTTCCGTTCACTTAGATTCTCAATTTTAGTATCCTCCTTGATTCTTCAAATGTCTTTGAATCTACATAATTAATTGCCAAGTTTTGTTGATTAAATTCATGTTATTCACCTTACCTATCCATGTTTCTCACCCTAGTTCAGACCTGCGTTATCTTTTACTTGGACTATTGGAATAGTTTCCTAATACGTCTATTTTCTCAAATCTCTCTACATTTTATCCATCCTGTACATAGTTGTCAGAATGACTTTTTTAGTAAAGCACAGATTTGTCCATGTTCCCTTCTCAATAAAATATTGCTAGAGTGACTCCATTTCCTCCCAAATAGTATACAAATAGCTTTTATCATTGACCAAAGTCTTTCATGATCTTACCTCCATCGTGCCTCATATTACGTTAAACATTGTTGAACTAATCAGTGAATGAATGAGTTCTGAAAATGTGTTTATGAAGCTTTCATTCTTGTGCTAAGTTCTGGGGATGCAAGCAGAAGGGTTAAAAAGACAGTCTCCGCTCCCAGGGAGCTCACACTGTAAAGGGGGCAGCCGCAGCACGTGGAAGTTTTCAGGTACGAACCAGATGGAGTGGTTCCATGGCCCTGAGAGTGAACCGTGCGGGCAGATGGCAGTGCCTCTTCTTTAATGACGTTGCCACCCAGAAAATGATGTTAGTTTCTGAAGTTAAGCCATTTGATCATGTTGAAGACTTTTTTTGGCAAGAACTTTTTTCCTGGATCTTCAGTAGCTTTAGCCCCTGTAGGGGCACTTACTGGCTGTATTTGCACAAAGTGCTAGTTTTGGCTGCTGTTCCAGAAGTATTGCTGTTCTCAAGGCTTTGGGTTCAAGGTCTTGGGGTTTGTTCCTCAAATTCTGAGGGAGATGATCACTACAGTAGTGGTAGGGGAGTGGGGGTTCTACTTGCCTTTTGTTCCCTTCTTAATGATCTATTACGTGCCACATATTGTCCTAACAGTATGGAATATTGCTTTCTTGTCTCATTATATCTCACACTTTGTTACAGTCATAGTGACCTTACGTGCTCTACCTCCCATTACATCTCATCAGTTTTCCTTGTAACTTTTCACAGACTGTCCCCCAAATCTTAAATACATTTCCTTATCACCTCTGCATCTTAGAGTCCTTTATTTCCTTTCAAACTGCAGCTCCAGTTCCCCATCCTACATGAAGCTTCTTCTGATCTCCTTTTCCTCCCATGCTCTTAGTAGTGCCTTTCACTGCCAATGACAATTCATATCAGGTAGCATTGAAACCCAAGTATTCCTGATTCTGAGGCATCCCTTTTATCGACTGTGCCATGCTGTTACCCAAGCAAATATTTCAGACCTTAAAAATAAGTATGGTGGTCATTATATTTTCAGGGGCTTAATCTGAGAACCATGTCTATGTTGGACAGTTTTTTCATAATCCAGTTTTTGGAGTTTTCTTTCTAGTCCATATATTTTGAGTATTCTCAGTGTTTGCAGTTTTTAATTTCTTTTTCTTTTTTGGAGGCGGGAAGGCAGGGCACTTGGGGTTAAGTGACTTGCCCAAGGTCACACTGCTACTGAGTGTTGAGTGTCTGTGGTTGGATTTGAACTCAGGTCCTCCTGACTCCAGGGCTGGTGCTCTATTCACTGCACCACCTAGCCACCCCAGTTCTTAATTTCTTAATGATGGATTTTTTAAATGGAAAAGTAATTTACAGTTATTTATGCTAAGTAAAAGATAGCCACGTATAGCATAACCATGCCTTCTTTTCCTGGAATTAACTCATAAATTGCTCTGAAGCAGTTTTTATAGAAGTTCCAAAGTTTGGGCAGTGGTAGCATCATTGGAATAATAATCTAAAGTTGTGACGATGACTACTATTACCACTTCTGCTACTAAAGTTGTGCCTTTGAAGGCTAGCACTCGTTTGTGAGCCATGTTTGTTGGCTTTTAAAAAGGCTTATGATGGCATCATAAAGCTTTTGTTTCCTTTTACCCTCACTTATGTTTAAGTCCTTCTCTTCACCATTGTGCTGTGGAGGCGGCTGAAAGTTTTAGCAAGTTATGCTGGTGGGACCTAAGCTTGGTATCTATACCTAATGAGGCTACTGCTTAGAAGTATGAGATTTGTATTCATTGCCTTTCTAGCGTGGTACGTTAGAGATATATTTCACCAAGTTCTCTCCCATTTATGCATCAAAATTATTTCCTTGAAAAATGTCGTAGATTAGTGTATTTGATTTTCAGATTATAAACAGCAAGTGAAAATTAAAATAGAGATATATTTGCTAAATGTGTTCCACACTGCTATGCATTATGCAAGAGATCCAGTGTAGTATCCGAGCTATCCAGAGCTATTTCTTATGGTTGCTGATGTCTTCCAGATGCTCGTTTGTGAATGACTAATGTGTCCTTCCCATTACCTTACCCAGGACCCTTCTTGAAAATGACTTCTAGTTGGTTCTTAATCTTGGCCATTATCTGGTCTTCACTCTGTTCTTCATTTGCCTCCCTGATGGAAACTCCCTGTTGGTGGCTGTCTTGCTGCCCAAGGTTAGAATGTGACTGACCTGCGTACTTTAAACTTCCTTGGGAAGAATGGTGCATGCCCCCTACAAGTGGAGTTAACTTTGCTCTATTAACCTAGGTGGTACTGCTTCCGATTTGAAAATGTAGTGATCTAGGGATTATGTGTCAGTCCTTAAGACAGTGTCCAGTTTGTGAAGCAAACTTCTGAGGTCCACAGTATGTCCCTTCAGTCTCCTTCAGAAATGTAGAAGGTATGCTGGTGAATTGCCTTCTTGGATCAGATGTAAATATTCTTAGTTTGTGTTGTTCTGTCAGTTTAAGTGGGCTCCTGGGCTGCTTTATACGTGACAGAGATTAACCTGATGTTGGGAAATTTCAGAGCCTTTTCACCCATGATAAATACTTTTTAGGCTGAGATAAGAGGGGGTGCTGTTACTTTTAGTACTATAAAGAAGTAGTCACTTTTTGGAGGGGTTCTCCACCTTGATCAGAGACTACTTTATCTGGATAGAACCTACTGTCTTGCCATCTTCTGCTTTCATAAATCACTATATGGTAAGGGAGCGTCATCTTACTCCTCACTTGAAATAAGACCACTCGGGTATTTAGCCCACTCACATCTGAAGCCAGTAGTTCAGACTTTGACTGGATTCCCTGGAGCACATATATCCCTTTTTTTTGTTTGTTTGGTTTTTGTTGAGTCTCTGCTGTGGTGTTCTGGTGAGCTAGATATTATAACATAAGCTATTCTGCTAAGGGTTTCCAATATGTAAGAAAGCAGAGAAGTAGCCAGGTACTTCAGTGATGAGGTCTCTTTTGGAAACAACTGGTGTTCACCAACTTTAAAATTAGTGGCCTGGCATGTCATTCATCTGTCCACATTTATCCCTGGTCCTGGAACTCTGATCATCATACAGCCCCTGTTGAACTCTGGGGACATTTAAATTTTATGGACCTTAACCTAACTCAGGCATCTGTATGATGGTAGAAATGAGGGGCTAGAGTTAGTTGGAGGGAGAAAATGGATCTAGAAACACAGCAAGAAATGATGGTGTAGTAAGAAGGCAATTACCTGCAGAATCAGAGGACCTAGATCCGAGCGCTCCCTTTACCTGCACTTACTCGTTTGGTGACCTCAAGCAGATAATGTGTATAATCTCTAGTTTTTTTATATACTTTCCATGAAGACAGTGACTTATACTGCATCTGTCCCCTGCAGCCGTTCTTTTGAGCAAAGTGCTTTCTAAAGCAAAATCTAGTTATTATTAAATACTAATATTCAAAGAATGTGCTATATAAGTTCTAAAGGTGCACTAGTTAGGCTATTGTTTTAAGCCAGTTTCAGTTAGAACTTAATGGTTACTGTTATCACTATGTTGTATTTCTCAAAGGCTGCCAACTAGGAAGAAATTTTTTCCTGAGGCTCTTCTTGGAGATAAAACCCAGATGACCAAAACCTAAAAAGGAAAAAGGGAAGATATAATTTCCTAGGTGGCGTAGTGAATAGTCTTGGACCTGGAGTAAAGAGGACTTGAGTTCAAATTTGACTTTAGTGAACCTGAGGAAGTCAGTAACCGCTGTCTGCCTCGGTTTCCTCATCTGTAAAATGGGATAATAATAGTAATACACACCTTACAGGATTGTGAGACTAAACTGAGAGGATATTTGTAAAGCATTTAGCAAGTCTTAGTTTGCCATATAAATACGAGCTATTCTCATTGATTTTTGCCTTTCATCTCTTTAAAGGACTTACTTCTTCAGGACTTTTACCCAGCTGTGATGGTTAATAGTTAAGAAGACTGAGTTGTCTACAGTACTATACGAAGTTTAAGCCTTTCCTGAATTTCTTTCGTTATTTTACTGCTAGTTTAAGAGCGTACGTTGTAGTATTATTTTATCATCTGAATGAATATTTGAATTTATAAGTGTTGTATTTGATTTTTCTTAGTGACTCGTGTTCAGAAGAAGAAAAATTCATGAAACCCAAAGTAACAATGATAGCTTGGAACCGAAATGATGCCTTTGTTGTCACAGCTGTCAATGACCATGTACTCAAAGTATGGAATTCTCATACTGGACAGCTGCTTCATAACTTGGTGGTATGTGAATTTTGAATCTTATTTTAAAATGTCAGAGTAATCTAATGTAAATAAGCTATTTAGATTTAATAATATATAAAGTAGAGAAAATGTACAGACTTGCTATAGACATGTAATAGTTTGAATAGTTAGAATTTTCATTTTAATGTACATGAATATGCATGTTATAGTTACAGAAATTGTGTTCTGTAACCGACTTCTACATTTATATTTTCTTAATGCCAGCTTTGCAAAAGCAACACAGAAATGAACACTTGAAATCTTTGTTAAAAACTGTATTGTTAAACTTGAAAATCTCTTTAATACGTTGTTTTAAATATTCAATGAAGGGTCATACAGATGAAGTCTTTGTTTTGGAGACACATCCCTTTGATTCCAGGATTATGCTGTCTGCAGGTCATGATGGAAACATATTTATCTGGGATATTACAAAAGGCGTTAAGACAAAGCATTACTTCAATATCGTAAGTTTCTTCTTAATAATATGTGGCAAAACCACCTGTACCAGAGCTGTGTGTGTTCACATGGTTGTTTGTATTTTTGTTTTTTAATTAAAATAACTATTGAAAACTAAATACTTTTTCTCCCTCAACTGATGTTTGTATAGTTATCATTTTGGTAAAAACTTAAAAATGTGTTTAATCAAAACATTTTCTTACCTGGCATATCCATGTTTCAGGCTAACCTATACAGATAGTTATTTAGGTGCCGTCCATTCTTAAATTATGATCAGGGGCTAGTCAGATGCTGGTGCTTGTTCTGTTCAGTGTCTTCACAGTAAATCTCTTGTGGGAAATGTTTTCTTTTCTAATATTATTATATTCCTCTTCTGTCAAGGAGAAGGACCACTTTCATGTGAGATAGGAGTTCATGAGGAGATAGTGGGGTGGCATTAGGCTGTTGTGAGATGGGCAGAGAAGGAGAGGGAGTGTTTAGCATGAATGGTTCAGTTAAGTATGAGATTGTTCTCCGACTGGGACACAAGGGGTGAGTGGAGAGGTTTTGTGGTTATCCGTGTATACCAGCAAGCACCCTAGCATACCTAGGGCGGCTACTAGCACAGGTTCTTAGATCTGCTTTTCTAAAGGAAAGCAACTCAAAAGGCGTTAACAATCTCACTTTAATCAAACATATCATGTACCTAGTTCAGGGGGAAAAGTCAG
>CM053591.1:1473011-1525422 GCA_028646515.1 Pseudochirops corinnae | reverse complement strand
GGCACCACAGGCTCCACGTGACCACATTGAGCCTATTAGGGAACAGAGTATACTTTCAAATATCCAAGGGTGCTCAGAGTCATGTAGCCACTTTAGCAAAGGGCCTAGGGGCAGGGAAGATCTTCAGATTCCCATAACACCGTGGTGATTGGGGTAGTGAGTCTTTTAGGAAGGTGTAAAAGGAGGACCCGGTTGAGATTATATAAGTGCGTAGCAGGCCCAGTTGTCATAGTTTCATGCTTTTCCTTTGGTTCCTTTCAGTAGCATGTAAATCAGAACTGAGGAAAAATCCAGGACATGAGGATTTTGTGAGTAATCCACGATTGTGGCTTGGCAAGGTATTGTGTAATAAGGAAACATAGAACTCAGTGCAAAGAATACTGTTAAGCAGTATGTGAAGTAATCCAAAGTTGGGACTTGACAAAATACAGTTGATTAGGTGAAGCAGTCGAGGGAGTGCCAGACATGGAGCCCGCCCGTATAAAGGTTAGGAGCTAGGGACTAGAGAAAGCCCATGATCCAGGTACTGAATTCATTGAGGAAGGGGAGAATGGGCTAGAAGTCTTTGGATAACAGCTACCACAATCTTGACAAACAGGAGAGGTTGTAGTGGTTGAGGGATAGTCTGGAAGTATTGGTGGGAGAGCAAGGAAAATAGAGGATTCCCCCCCACCCCCCATGATCTCTTAATGCCCTCCCACTTCCAACTCCTCTTCCTCTTGTTTCCTGATTGAGTTGGTTGTACATCCACACCAAATTCTGTGCGTGCATTTAGCTTGCTTTTGTCTGTTTCAGAAAAAAAAGAGTTTCATTTGAGTTTGAATTTTCATATATTTTTATGTTCCCTGGTTATGAAGAGTAGCATGTCGCACCTCCTTTTCTCTTGTTTTTTATGCTGTTGTATTCCTCCTCTTATCCTTGGGGTGAAGGGTAATATCCAGACCCTTACCCTAGGGCATATTAAGCTAGTTGTTCCTTAAAAAGTATTAAATCCATTTTGTAAACTCGGTTAGCCCAGGATAGTGAATGTTCAGGCTAATGGCATCACTGGTCACCTGAGAAGGACAAGACGGCCACCTTTGACAGTGGATGTGTCCTTAATGTCTGAAAGTCTTTCTCTTGATAAGAAAAAAATCTTTTTCTGGTAGCTGGTAAATGGCCTAGAGTGTCTCATTTAATTCCGATATTGAACCTAAACTACACGTGAGCCTAACCTAAGTTTGGGCCAGCACAGACCACTTGGAGTACTCCTGCAGGATTGGAGTGTGATACAGCCCTTGAGATGAGTTTTGAGCATGTGCAGAGATGAGCCTGGATTGGCCTTCATTCTTACGGAAGTCAGTGCCTCGAGATGGCTGTCGCTTTCTGTGGGCTATCCCCCCACTACTAGGAGACCAAAGAGTAAACTTGCCTGTAGCTGTTCAGCAAAGAAAGACTGTTTGAGACGTTCTATGATGAATTTGTTTTAGGTCTTTCAGTTATGTTATGTCAGGTCTTTGTGCCCGCCCATATGTCTCCTCCAAGTTCTACTAGGGAATTTCCTCACAACTTATACTTTAATAGCAACTCAGAGATTTAATAACACCATTAACAACAACAATAATAGCTGGCATTTATTGTAGCAGACACTTTAAGTTTGCAAATATGTTTTATATATTAACTAATTTATCCTATCTTTATGTGACTGATGTTCAGCATCACTCAGTTGCCTTAGGAAAGCCGACTAGAAGAAGTGTCTACCTTTAAGGGAGTTCGTATTTGTGTAAACTGTTTGGTTTTGACCTTTTGTTTAAATAAGAGTGCAACTGAGCCAGCAGTCCTGAGTCCTGTAACTGAAGCGGTTCTCAGCCTGTGGGTTGCAACCCCTTTGGGGGTCGAAAGACCCTTTCACAGGGGTCGCCTAAGACCATCGGAAAACACATATTTCTGACGGTCTTAGGAACCAAGACACCACTCCTCTATCTATCTCTAGGCAGGTCCACCGACATGTAGATACACCCACATACAACTATTAGAGGTTCGTGGCATTAGGAAGGTTGACAACCGCTGGTGTATGGACTTCAGTCCTATCTCACATGACCTTCTTCTTGCCAAGACAAACTCTTCTCTGCATGCACAAGTGATCCGATTTCATCCTCTCTTTTCCAGCAGATTGACACCTCTATCATCTTTGCTCCTTCTCATATTTTCAGTGTCTTCCTGTCTTTTGGCTGCTTCTCTATTGCCTATAGACATGTTTCTCTCATCCTACAAAAATCTTCACTTGAACTCTCCTTCCTTTCTACTCTCATTTCTACTCTCCTTCCTTTCCCTGACTTTTAACTCTCTATAGTCTGACCTAAGCATTCAGCAGAAAACGCTCTTTCCAAGGTTCACAGTGATCTCTTAATTGCCAAATCCATTGGTCTTTTCTCAGTCTTCATCTTTCTTGAGTTCTCTTCTGCCTTTGACATTATCAATCAGCTCTTTTCCGTGATACTTTGTTCTCTTGAGATTTTTGTGAAACTCCTCCCTCATGGTTCTCTTCCTGCCCATCTGACCGCACATCATCTCAGTTTCCTCTGATGGATTTTCACATAGGTCATGCTTACCTAACCATAAGTGTCCCACAGGGGCTCTGTCCTGGGTCCTCTTCTCTTCCTCTGTACTATTTTACTTGGTGACCTCATCAGCTTCCATGGATTTAGTTAATTATCCGTAGACTGGTGATTCTGTATTGATGAATCTCAGATCTATTTGTCCAGCCCTAATCTCTCCGCTGTCCCCTAGCCTTTCATCTCAAATTACACATTGGATATCTAAAGTTGAATGTCCTATAAATATTTCCCCCCACCCCCGCCAAAGAAAAATCCTTTCCCACACCTAACTTCCCCGTGGAACTCACTCCTTTCTTCCCAGTCACCCACTGGCAGCCTGGGTGTCATCCTCAACTACTGAGTGCACTCCCTTCCCCTTTGTTGGATCAATATGTTACCAAAGCCTGTTGGTTTTACTTCCGTAACATCCTCCTCTTTCTCTCTGAAATCCCTTGGTGCACTTCTTCCTTACCTCATGCCAGGACCATTCCATTTGCCTGGATCGGTTTCCAGGCTTCAGGCCTCTCTGTGCTCCAGTCTATCTTCCACTCAGTTGTCTTCACAACTTCCACAAAGTTGTCTTGTTAAAGTGTGAATCTGATCATGTCCTTATTTTCTCCAAGATCAAATATAAAGTCATCTCTTTGACTTTTAAAACCCTCCTCTGTCATTTGGCCCCTTTGTAACTTTGCAGTTACCCTGTACACTTGACTATCTTACAGTCTTCTTATATCTTAAGATTCCCCTTCCCCCTTCTCTGTGACAGTGATCTCTGTGGTATTTCTAACATAAGAGATTGCATCTTCTAACTCCTGACACTGTCACAGGCTGTCCCCCATTCCTCCTTTTCTCTGCCTCTTGACTTCCTTTGTTTCCTTCAAGTCCTGCCTTTTGAAAAGTCTTTTCCGTTCCTCCTTAGTCTAAGTGCCTTAGCTCCAAGATTATCTCCTATTTGCTCTGTAAATGTCATGTTTTTACGTAATTGTTTGCAGTTTGTCTCTTCTATTATTAGAGTGCAAGTTCTTTGAGGGTAGAGACCGTCTTTTACCTTTCTTTTTATCATCAGTGATTAACACTGATTAACAATCACCCTAACACTTAAAAATGCTGGGCAGCTAGGTGGCACCGTGGATAGAGGGCCAGACCTGGAGTCAGGAAGACTCTTCATGAGTTCAAATCTGGTATGACCCTTACTAGCTGTGAGACTCTTGGCTAGTCATTTAGCCCTGTTTGCCTCAGTTTCTTCATCTGTAAAATGAACTAGAGAAGGAAAGGGCAAACCATTCCAGTATCTCTGCCAAGAAAACCCCCCATGGGATCATGAAGAATTGGACATGACTGAAGTGATTGATCTGACTGACTCGGAGGGATCCATGCTGTTGTGGAATGGTGGCAGGGAGAAGGGCAGAGGAAAAATCGGACAAGTGGCCGCTCTATAAGATACTGTCTCCTTCTACCTCCCCGTTGTCCCCTGCTTCTTGTGTTCACTCATGTCTAGGGATGGGGAGAGAAAGGCAAAGAATTTTACATGATTAGACAGGACTTCCTTCCCATTGACATTTTTGGAGCCTAATAGATTCAGGGAGCTGTGGTTCTAGCTGAGTCTGGGTGCATTTCCTCTACAGTCTCCTTTCGGGGAGTGGCCCAGATCCTGAAGCTGCTGCATGACAGGGCCGCTTCAAGACTGGCCTTACATGCCGCCTCATTGTCTGCAGCTGTCACTGTCTTAAACCGCCTGCCCAGGTCTTGTCTCTAACATTGTGTGATTCCTGGTACTTCTCAAGTTGAACTGAGGGGCCGGGAGGAAGAGAATGCTTCCCTTCTGTGTTTCCTTTTGGGGATGGAGTGGGGGAAAGAGTGTGGCAACTTTGACGAACATTGTGATGTTAAAGATAAAAAGACCTCAACTTGGTATTATAACTGCTCTGCTGCACGCACTGCCCATGTTTAGCAAGTCGCATCAGTTCATCGGGTCACCTGCGTCTTGTGAGTCTGCGTGACTGTGAGAATGGTGGCACCCTCTACTGAAAGAGGAGAATTTTAAAAGAAATAAGGGGGGCTCGGAGTGGAGAAGGGGATAGACAGAATGCTTTGAGTACTTTTAGAAGTTTGTTCCATTGTGTTGATGTCTGTGATCAGATTGATAGGTTTTAGGGTTACGTGTCGCTAGCACTGTATTTTTTGCCAGTCATTGCTCCCATCAGTGTTTATTATATCATTTTTCCCTAGGTTTGTTTCAGTTATCTGTGTTCTGTTCTGCTGGTCAGTTTTTCAGCTTGTTTTTTTTTTTCTTTACTAGGTAGGTTTCTTGAGAATTGCTTTATGATGTGGGAGGGAAGTTCATTAATAACGGTCTAAAAATGATTTATTTCTAAAAACTTAAAATGACTGCTATTAACTGTTAAAGTGCTTTGAAACTTTACAATTCTGTATTTTGTTTGAAAATATGAATTGACTAATAGTTAATGTAAAACCTGGTTTGTTTGGTTTTTTTAATATTCCAAAGTGTAGCCCATAAACTTAAAATTTTTAATTGAAAAAACAGTTGTTGGATGAAATTTCTTGTCAGTATTTCCTCCAATATTTTCAACTTGTGTTTTCTAGATTGAAGGACAAGGCCACGGAGCTGTATTTGACTGTAAATTTTCATCAGATGGACAGCATTTTGCTTGTACAGATTCTCATGGACATCTGCTTATATTTGGATTTGGATGCAGTCAACCTTATGAGAAGGTCACTTAAAATTGATATACAAAGTAATTTTTAATAGAATTATAGTCATATGGTATAAGCTTAGATTTTCTTTTATTTCAGCACTCCTAAGACATTCAGAGTGTGTTTTAACACTATATTTTGCAAGTCTGTTTCTAGGAAGATAAGCTCTTGATTTATGGAGAATGTTTTTTATCCTGATATTTGTGATTAAACTTTTTCTTATCATTCAGACTCTTTCACTTCCATTACATGCCAAAAAGAAATCTTTGTTCTTCTAGATTCCTGATCAGATGTTCTTTCATACTGACTACCGACCACTGATTCGTGATTCAAATAATTACGTGTTAGATGAGCAGACCCAACAGGCTCCTCATCTCATGCCTCCTCCATTTTTGGTGGATGTAGATGGCAATCCTCACCCAACTAAGTATCAGAGATTAGTACCAGGTCGAGAGAACTCTGCAGATGAGCATTTGGTTCCACAGCTCGGATATGTGGCAACAAGTAAGATGAAAAAGGCTTTTCATTTTTAAACAACCTCGCTCTTTCTTTTTTCCTTTCTTGCGTTTATGTAGCTCTTTAAGGTTTGAAAAATGCTGCACAAATAATTATCTCATTTGATCCTCACAACAACCCTGAGAAATTAAGTGCAATAATTATCCTCATTAAGAGATGAGGAAATTGAAACAGACAGGCTAGGTGACTTGCCCAGGGTCACACAACTCACATATACCTGAAATTGGATACAAACTCAGGTCTTCCTGATTCTAGGCCAAGCACACTATCTACCGCCCAGGATCACAGAGTTGTTACTAAAATGTCTAAGGCAGGACTTGCACTCAAGTCTTCTTAACTCCAAATTTAGTCCTCTGTCCACTGTGCCATCCAACTACCTGTCTTGTTTTTAGGACTACATCTTTCCTTTCAACTAAATCAGAAAACATTCGGTTTTCTAAAAAATTAATTGGGTGAAGAAATAACATCCATTTAGCGTGATCCTTTTAAACTTGACATTTCAGTTTTGCAGATGTAATGTGTTTACTCATCTGTGAAGTATCTCAGTAGTTCAAGCACTGACTCGTGCCAGTTAATAGAAATGATCATCCATACTTGGAGTTTTTGCATGTCCATTTTGAAAAAAAATTTGCTGTCTTTTGTTTTTATATTTCATACATTTCCCGGCAGATCCTTCCCTCTCAGCCATTACTTAAAATAGAGAATAATAAAGGAAACAAAAAAAGGAAAACTAAGCAGTATATCCAGAAATTCTGACATATGCTGTGTTCTGTATCCATCATCTCCCACCTCAGCAAGGGACAGTTGCCTTGTCACGTCTCTCTTTGGGGGGATAGACTTGATCATTTTACTTTGACAGCATTGAGTTTTGGTTGTTTCATTCCTTACATTTATATTGTCTAGTTTACCAGGTTCTGCTTACATCATTCTTCATTAGTTTGTGTCTTCCCCTGCTTCTGCACAGTCTTCATAGTCATCATTTCTTATAGCCCATTATTACATTCATTTACCACATTATATCCACACACCACAACTTTTTTGGGGGGGGAGGGGGTCATTCTCCAGTCTGTGGATATCTACTTTGTTTTTAGGTATTTGCTGCTACAAAAAGTTGTGCTGTGAATATTTTGATGTGTTAGTCTTTCTTTATCACTTACATCATTGGGAGGTACGTCCCTAGCAGCAGGATCTTTGAGTCAGGGTAACAGACAGTAGTGGGATTTGGGTCAAAAGATATGAATGGTAACTTTTTTTAACATAATTCTAAATTTTTTTCAGAACATTTAGACTAATTTACAGCTTTACCAATTGGGTCCTTGTCTTCTCCCACACTCCCTCCAATACTTTTCTTTTATCTTCTTAAATAGTTTGAGGACTATGAAATGAAACCTCTGAGTTATTTTATTCATTTGTATTTCTGTTACAAATGGTTTAGGTCATTTTATTTCACTTGATTGGGTTAACAGTTTTCTTTTTCTTTTTCTTTTTTTTTAAAGAACTTCATATCCTTTGACAAGTTGTCTGTTAGAGTTTGTGTAACTTAAGATATTTGAAACTAGCATCTAGAGTTATTCATTTGTCTTTGAATTCTATTAAACAAATTGCATTTTTCTGATTACACATTAACAGTTCTTTCACTTTGTACCTGCAAGGTGATGGAGAGGTCATTGAACAGGTGATAAGCCAACATACCAGTGATCTGGATGAGCAAAACCCAGAAGCCAGGGTTGTTCTTGATGGAATGATAAGACAGTTGCAACAACAGCAAGATCAGAGAATAGGAGCAAATCAAGATGCTTTCCGAAATGATCTTCCAGATGGGGAAGAAACACCAAGAAGAGGTAAATAAATATAGGAAGGAATATTATTTTTGTTATATGTAAAGTAAAATTGAAATAAGACAGTTTATTCATTGATAAGATTGTCCACATTGGAAAACCTTCACATCTTGATTTATATAGGTGCTTAAGAAGATTTGTGGAGTTGTATTCTCCATGTATACACTGAAACAAATTCACCAAAGTACCTGTAATTGACTTTAATTAAAAGAACTAATTAAACGTGAAGTTATTTGACAAGTGAGCATTTTCAAGTCTTCAAGAGTTTTTGTTGGTTGATAGTAATTCTTACCTGCTGAGGAGGGAGTTTATTTCATTTCCAAATAGTTTTAAATGTTGGTGATGAGCATTGTACAAGAATTACAATTCTGAAACATTAATTTTGAAGAATACTTGAAAAAGTAAATCTGCAATGCTAGTTGTTTGTCATATTACTCAAACCTCTTTTGCACATTGTGAAGTTTTTAAAATAGAATTAATTTAAAATAGAATTTAAAGACATAATTTTCAATGTGGAATTTATCATATTGGACAGTGGTAGCTCCCAGCATTGACTTCCTAGATTTTTTTTTTTTTTTATAAATACCAGGAGTAAATTCAGGCAGGTGAAAACTTAATATCTCATTGGCTAGACTGTGAAGTCATAGTCTGGTTAGTTGTTGGAGTAAATCCCTGTAATTTATAGAAAATTTGAGAGAGTCTAGAATCAGAAAAGCGCTGCAGAGCCTCAGTAGTGCTACCAAAGCATTTCTAGTACTATTTTTAGTTCTTTGTCTGGACTTGGTATCTTCGTTAGTGGAGAG
Source organism: Pseudochirops corinnae (assembly GCA_028646515.1). Classification (NCBI taxonomy): domain Eukaryota; kingdom Metazoa; phylum Chordata; class Mammalia; order Diprotodontia; family Pseudocheiridae; genus Pseudochirops; species Pseudochirops corinnae. The sequence continues at coordinate 1,516,974 of CM053591.1, read as the reverse complement.
CCTCTTTAGAGGGTCTGCCACAGTCTGAGAGTCTTGGAGCAGTGAGAGGTGCCACAGCAGAGAGCAGTGGCCTTGAGAGACTGAGACTTGCCCAGGGCCAGTTCTTTTCAGAGACTTCTCTTGAACCGAGAGTTTTTTCAACTCCCAAGCCAGCCCTCTGTCAGCACATTGCCCCTTAATTAATGGGAGAGCATCCTGTTTTAATGACTTGTCAGATTATTAGTATATTAAACAAAATAAGTGTAACGTTTTACCTTAATGGCCTGCCTAGGCACTAGCTTTTTTTTTTTTTCTTTTCTTGGTAAAATGTTTTAACATACTTGACTGGATACAGAAACCACAGAGTGTAGTTCCAGAAAATTATTAAACATGACAACACAATAGAGTGTTTATGACTTTATGCAGCTTGTCTATTTTCATAATTTTTATTTCCTCGCTAGTAAGAAAGGATACATTATAATTCTTCTATGCAACATGACTAATGTGAAAATGTGTTTAATAGGAATGTATGTGTGGAGCCCGTGTTAGATTGCAAGCCATCTTGGAGAGGGAGGAGAGGGAGAAGATTTAAAACTTGAGAAAGTGATTGTTGAAGACTACAAATAACTTATTTAATTTTAAAAAATTAAAATGATGTATTGACATTAAAAAAAAAAGAAAGGCTATGTGCTTTAACTTCAAGAAAGCAGTCTCAATGCTGTCCTTTGTAGTTAGCCTTTCAGTGCTCTACAATATGGTCTAAATTTACATAGTTTATAGATATGTATCTTGTTCTTTGGAAACACCTTCTTTAGTCTCCATCACTCAGATCATCTTTCTATGTTACTTTTAGTTACTCAGAAATTTAATCAATAGCATTTTATTCTACCCTTTGTTTCCTATATTCTTGCTTTCCTAACTATGAACTGCTATAAAGTTTTTTGTTGTTTTTTATTAATGTGGCAAGATCTTGGTTTTCCCGCTGTTCATGGTTTCAGGAGCAAACCTAGTTGGATGAAAGGTTATGAAAAGTTGTGCAGTTTTCTTTTTGTATTACATGTTGCTTTCGAAAGCCAGAGAGATCAGTTCATAGTTCTGCCAGCAGCAAATTAGCCTACCCATTTTTCCGTGTTGTACTGACATTGAGTTTTAACATTTTTCCGTCTTTGCCAGTTCGATGGATGACTATAAAGTGATATCTTACCCATAGGGGTGGATCCTTTAGGGAGGTTTATATGAAGACATGGACAAGAACTGCGAATAATTAGAATGTGTGGGTAGATTACTACTGTATCAGTGGAGGGAGTACTTATATATGTCAGATCACAGATCCGTTAGAGAATTGAAATAAGTTGATGTGTCAGAATTGCCCTAATTTGTATTTCTTTAATTTTTTCTGATTCTGAATGCTTTGAAATGAATATTTTCCGAAGCTCTTTGTTTCGTTTTGATTTTTTCAGTCACTCTTCTTTTGGCAAATGGTTCTTAATATTACAGATTTGTGTCAATTCCCCATAAATTTTGGATATTGATGTACAGTACCAGAGGTGATCAATACAAACTTTTTCTAGTCTGCATCTTTTTTTTCCTGATATAGATTCATACAATTATATCTGACCACCTGAAGCCATGTAGTACAAATTGCTTATTTTGCAGATTCATTAGCATCTATTAATCAAGCATTAATTAATCATTTAATAAGTACTTGATATGTGCATGGCACTGTGCTAGGTGATGGAGATACATATACAAAGTAGGAGGAATGAAGATTTTAAGATATTGTGTGTGTACACACACATATATAAATGTTTATATAGGATAAATATAAAGGGAACAGGAATTTGTGACTGGAGCTATGATTTTGTTGGCATAGGGAAGTTGTAGATGAAGAAAATCTCTGTTAGTGGAAGTCCAAGTCTTGTTAGAGAGTTATTGAGGGCCTAGAGATGCTGTATAACTTGTCTGACCACTGTGTCACAGTCAAGGCTTGAATTCAAGTCTTCCTGACTTTGAGGTGAACTCTAGCCACTATGCTAAAAAAGAACAAATCCTTTCCCCCAAGATGGTGCAAAAGGCGAAGAAGGAAGCCATTGTTCCCCCCCCCCCCCCCCAAGACAGAAGCCAAGTCCAGGGCCTTGAAGGTCAAGAAGGTGGTGTTGAAAGGTGTCCACTGTCACAAAAAGAAGATCTGAACATCCCCCACTTTCCAGTGACCCAAGACACTAAGACTTGGAAGGCAGCCCAAACATCCTCAGAAAAATGCCCCTCGGAGAAACAGGCTTGATCATTATGCCATCATTGTTTCCCTTGACCACCGAGTCTGCTATGAAGAAGATTGAGAACAACACCCCCCTAATCTTCCTTGTGGACATCAAGGCCAACAAGCATCAGACCACCAGGCAGTAAAGAAGCTGTATGACATTGACATGGCCAAGGTCAGCACACTGATCTGGACTGATGGACAGAAGGAGGCCTGTGTCCGACTTGCCCCAGACTATGATGCTTTAGATGTTGCCAACAAAACTGGAGTCTTCTAACCTGTGTCCAGCTGTCCCACTCCACCCACAATAAAAAGTTTTCCAGTAAAAAGTGTGTGTGTGTGTGTGTGTGTGTGTGTGTGTGTGTAAGAAAACAAATGGCAGGTGTTTAAAGACAGTTGTTTGGGACAGATGGTAGTAGCAGTTGAGTTGATGAGGAAGTTCCATCTTGTAGGAAAGGGCAGATTTTAAGAAGAAAAGCACGAATGAGGAGAGGAGACTGAAGATCAGATTTCTCAGGTAGCAGTGCTAGAGCTGGCATCCAGGTCTCGTGGTGCCAGGTCCAGTGCTCTTTCTGGTCAGAGTCTCGTGCTTTTGCCTCCCTGCCATACACCTCCGACATTTATGTATAGTGATATTTACATACAGTGCTCTAAAGTATGCCTGATGCTTTATGGGAATGAACTTGTCTCATAGCAACCCTAGGAGGAAGTTAAGCACAGTTTATTACTTTTTAAAGCAATTGAACAATCAGTGGATTAGAGAGTCGCTGACTCATGATTATACCACTAAAAAAAATATCAGAGGGAGCAGTTGAACCTAGATCTTTGTATCTCTAAGTCTGGCTGTCTAAAGACTCTTCCTATCCCTCCCCCCACAAAAAAAACGGTAACAGTGACAAAATTTACTTGTAATGATATGTTAAGATGTGCAAAAAATGAAATAAAAACATTGGTTTGCTACTTACTTTTACCTTTAAAATACATACCATCAGCACCCTACAGACTTAGAGGAGCTAGGAATTGCTTTATCAGTTTTGGAAAATAATTTGAAATTGTTGATATACTTCGGCTCAGAGATTCCATTTTGAGACCATTTCCCAAGGGTGCTATGGACAGCAGGATTTTCTGTTAACTGCAAAAAGATGCAAAATTATTAGTGATAAAAAGATTATACATGTCTAACTTTTGGAGACTAGTGAATAAACTTATATAGGAATTTAAGGGAATATTACTGCTTTATAAAGAATGTTGAATATGAAGAATTTAGAGAATCACAGGAAGATCTTTAAGAAGTGATGCAGCATGAAGAAAAAGCCAAAACAATCATATTCCTAACTCCTATAATAGAAATAAAATGAATATTGAGGAGCAACAAAAACTCTAGTCAGATATAGTGGTCAGTGTAAATGCCATAACATTAAAGCATTCTTGTGGTCTCTTTGCTTTTAGTTGTAAAAGATGAACCCTTGCGTTCTATAATTTTATGTGACTTTTAATATTTAGATCATTTATTAATTTTTAATTTTTTGTTGTGGTTAGTTACTTCTTAAGAATCCCTATTTCTTTGCAAGAAAAACTTTTGTCAGTCTCCTGTATGACCATAATGCATCTAAGAGTCATTTAGAAAAAAACAAATTAGCTTTACAGAAATTAGATAAATAGCTAGCTTCGTTGAAGTACATCACTTCAGTTTAGCAAAAATTCCCCTCATTTTGAAAAAGAAACTGTCTTATATTATTGGGAACTGTAATATTTAGTTAAGTAGCATGTTAGGACCGGTTAAGTGGCACAGTGGATAGAGCACCAGGCTTGCAGTCAGGAAGTCTCATCTAGGCCAGTTAGTTAACCCTGACTGCCTCAGTTCCTCATTTGTAAAATGGACTGGAGAGGAAAGTCTTTTCCAAGAAAGTCCCAAGGAAGGTCACGAAGAATCAGAGATAACTACACAACAAAGCATGTTGGGAGCATTCATTGTGTTTCCCTGGCAAAATCTTTTTTCACTCAGGAAACTTTATCTGGCTTTATTTACTTTTAATATCTATGTTATAAGTGGGCCAAATAGTAAGTATTTTAAAGCAAGAGCATATACATAAAATAGGTCATAGCTATGTGTAAATTTATTGATTAGCATGATAAAACTTTAGAAAAATGTGGAAGTCCCTAGAGAACTATAAAAATAACAGTTCTTCAGGAATAGAAAGGAAAGATGCAAAATTGTAAGATAGCAACAGCAGATCCTTTGGGCTGATGAGTGGGCCTATACAATTAAATGTTGAATTTATATATATGTAGTTCTTTTTTTTTCCAATTTATTTATTTTTAATTTTCAACATTCATTTCCACAAGATTTCAAGTTACACATTTTCACCCCATCTGTCCTCTACCCTCTACCCCAAGATAGTGAGCCTACTGAATACCCCTTCCCCCAGTTTCTTCTCTCTTATATCCTCCACCATCGCCCCCTAACTTTCTAGTAGGGCAAGATAGATTTCTATAACCCAATTTTTTTTTTTAATATTTGTTTTTAAAACTGACTTCCAGATTCTTTCCCTTCTTCCTTCCTCAACCACCCCCACTGGGAAGACAAGCAATTCAATATAGGTTGTACATGTATAGTTAAATGCAAAACATTCTCATGGTAGTTATGTTGTGAAAGACTAACTATATTTCCCTCCATCCTATCCAGCCCTCCACTTACTCTGTTTTCTCCTTTGACCCTGTCCCTTTTCAAAAGTGATTGCTTCTAACTACCCTCTCCCCCAATCTGCCCTCCCTTCTATCATCCACCCCTTTTATCCCCTCCCCTTCACCCTCCTGCTCTTCCCTTCTATTGCAACAGTTTTGTCTTGCCTCTTTATCTGAGAAAATTTACCCTATCCTATCTCTCCCTTTCTCCTCTGAATATATTCCTCTCTTCTTTAATTTTATTTTTTGGATATCATCCCTTCCTATTCAACTGATCCTGTGCCCTCTGTCTATGTATGCATGTATACACATATACTCACACTCACGTATATATTTATATACACATACACCCTTCTACATACATATATTTGTATGTATACATATATATATACACATATATATTCCCTTCAACTATCCTCTTACTGAGAAGTCTCATGAGTTACAGTTATTGTTTTTCCATGTAGCAATATAAATAGTTCAACTTTAATAAGTTCCTTATGATTTCTTTTTCCTGTTTACTTTCTCATGCTTCTCTTGCTTCTTGTATTTGAAAGTAAAATTTTCTGTTCAGCTCTGGTTTTTTCCTCAAGAATGCTTGAACGTCCTCTATTTCATTGAATGACCATATTTTTCCCTGTAGCATTCTACTCAGTTTTGCTGGGTAGGTGATTCTTGGTTTTAGTCCCAGCTTCTTTGACCTCTGAAATGTTATATTCCAAGTTCTTCAACCCCTTAATGTAGAAGCTGCTAGATCTTGTGTTATCCTGATTGTGTTTCCACAATACTCAAATTATTTCTTCCTGACTCCTTGTAATATTTTCTCCTTGACCTGGGAACTCTGGAATTTGGTTATAATATTCCTAGGAGTTTTCTTTTTGGGATCTTTTTCAAGAGATGATAGGTGAATTCTTTCAGTTTCTCTTTTGCCCTTTGGTTGTAGATATCAGGGCAGTTTTGCTTGATAATTTCTTGAAAGATGGTGTCTAGGCTCTTGTTTTGATCATGGCTTTCAGGTGGTCCAGTAACTTTTAAATTGTCCCTCCTGGATCTATTTTCCAGGTCAGTGGTTTTTCCAATGAGATATTTCACATTGCTTTCTATTTTTTTTTTCATTTGTTTGGAACTGTTTAATAGTATCTTGATTTCTCATAAAATTATTAGCTTCCAATTGCTTCAGTCTAATTTTGAAGGAATCATCCTCTTCAGTGAGTTTTTGAAATTTCTTTACCATCTGGCAAATTCGGCTTTTTAAGGCATTTTTCTCCCCATTGGCTTTTTGGACCTCTTTTGCCATTTTTTGCTAGTCTACTTTTTAAAGTGTTACTTTCTTCAGTCAGGCTATTGACTCACTTTTCATGATTTTCTTGCATCATCATTTCTTTTCTTTTTTTTTGAAGGGGGGAAGTTAGGGCAATTGGGGTTAAGTGACTTGCCCAAGGTCACACGGCTAGTTTTTGTATTAAGTGTCTGAGGCCAGATTTGAACTCAGGTCCTCCTCTGACTCCAGGACCAGAGCTGTATTCACTGTGCCACCTAGCCACCCCCATTCTCATTTCTCTTCCCAATTTTTCCTCTATTTCTCTTATTTGATTTTCAAAATCCTTCTTGAGCTCTTCCTTGGCCTGTAACCAGTTCATATTTTTCTTGGAAGCTTTTGACTTTGTTGTGTTCTTCTTGTTCCATGTTTTGATCCTTTTTTGTCCCCCAAAAAAGATTCTGTAGTCTGATTGTGCTTCCTCTGCTTATCTTGCCAGCCAGTTACTAGACTTTTGAGTTCTTTGTCATGGTAGAACTCTACTTCCAGATTGGAGAGAGCTGTGTCCCAAATTGCTGGGGTTTTCACACTTGTCAGAGCTGTTGTCAGAACTACGAGGAGGGCACCATCTCTACAGCTGCCACAAGCTCTGGCACACTGGTGTTCCTCACCCCAGAACCACCACCCAGGACTGCAACCCAGATCCAAGCAGGTCAAAGCAAGAGTGATTACCCTCTGAATAGTCTCTTGGTCCCCTTAAGTAAGACCTGCAGGCCAGGAGTTCTGGGGTAGCCAAGCGGGAGTAGCAGCAGCCTCTGCTGCCCTAGGGGCAGGGGCCGAACCGCACTCTTCTCTCACTTAGTGCCAACTGAGTTCCCCACTGACCTTTTACTTTCTCTTTGGCATTTATGTGTTGAAAACTCTGGAAACCACCACAGCTGCCAGTGATTCACTGTCCTGAAGTCTGCTCTGGCCAGTTGGGGCCTGCGCAGCTCATGTGGGACTGCACTGGGCTCCCAGATGGTGCAATAGACCCTTCCTGTCCACCTGCCAGGCTGCCTTCAGCGGGAGATTTGTTTCTTCCTGTCCCTTTGTGGGTTCTGTAACTCTAAAGTTTGTTTAGAGTCATGTTTTACGGGTATTGGAGGTGGTGGGAGCAGGCGCTCAGACAAGTTCCTGGTTTTATGCCTCCGTCTTGTTTCTACCCTGTCTGTATATGTAGTTCTTATTGAATGCTCATTTTCTCCTCTCCCCTTTTCTCCCCTACCCTCGGCTTGTAACTCTGGCCCTTGAGAGTCACGATGCCTTCCCATCATCTGGTGGTCAGTGTTTCTTTTGATGCTCTGCATTTTAGGACAACAGATATCATCCACCACCGTACCGTGTCTGTACTGTAAGCCTTCTAGCTTGCTGCAAGAACTTGTTCTTTTCTGGTATTATGTATACTTGAAGAACCCAGAGTGTAGAAGCAACAAAGAAATATTAGAATAGAATTCTTTTTAGATGTTGATGAAGATTTTTTTTCTGTGATTTTTAAAAGTATTGATTTTAAGAGTAATTATACATATTGTTTCTGGTATATATTAATCAAAAACATCCTGTGGTGAAAAATCAAGATTGTAGCATTAGTTTATGAATTGCCATTATGTAGTACTGAATTTAGTAATAATGCTTATTTCCTTAAGTATTACAGTAAATTGAGGTTTATTGTCAGACAAATAACGATTTTCTAATTTTGATTTTATATGTACACACACACATGTATGTCTGTATCTGTAAAATTCAATAAATTTAGTTTTGGCGTGCCTCTCTATAGAAAATTTCCATTCTCTTCATAATTATTTTACCCTATGATATAGTAATTCACACTTTTTTTTTTTCATTTAATCCATTCCATTAGGTTTTAGAAGACCAAGTTTAGATGTCCAGTCTCCTCCAAATATTGGTTTGCGTCGTAGTGGCCAAGTGGAAGGTGTACGTCAGATGCATCAGAATGCTCCACGTAGTCAGATTGCCACAGAACGTGATCTGCAAGCTTGGAAACGAAGAGTAGTTGTTCCAGAGGTGCCATTGAGCATATTTAGGTTTGTTTAAAATTTTAATTTGTTATATTGTTTTAGAGTAGGGAGTAAATGCACATATGTGTATTTTTATATTTAAGAATAATTTTGAAACTTTTATATTTTTGAAGAAACTTAGGGTATGTATCTACATACATTGTATGTTTTAAACAGAACAGTGTAATATAATTATCTAGTTATGCCTTTGGAATGCTTACTTTTACAGTTCCCCCTTAAGATTGGGGAAATTGTACAGAATCACATCCTACAAGAGCCATTGAATGAATATATAGACATGGGTAGATAGGCCATGTGACAGGTGTTTGGCTTGGAGTCAGGAAGCCCTGTGTTCAAATCCTTATGAGGACTGGAGTGGTGAGTGACTGAACCTCTGTGCGTCCCAGGCCCATATTTGTGTAGGACTCACATACCAGAGGAGTGCTCATCTTTATTAGTTGAGGAGTTCTTACACTGTAAATTCCACATTTTGATGAAGTCACTTTTTCATGTATGTGCCATATAAACCTGTTTTCATAATTTTTATTTTGAAATTCTTTAAAAATAGGTGGTAAGTGAATTTTAAAGATATATCCAAACTGTTGAAAAGAGAGCTCTCAAGTGGAAGGGTATTTTTAAAAATGTGGATTTGAAGTTTTTCAGTGTTTCTTATTATTTTAGGACGTGCAGAATTGTCAATGTCATTTTTAAACTAGATCTCTCCTTTTGGAAAGTAAAAGATAACTGCGGACCGGCGGTGTAGTATGCTTAATTGGATAGTAAGGATAATGGTCTGGCTGTTCCTTTGATCGAGCTAAGCTTCAGGCCAAGTAGTGCTTTGTTTACTTATCCACTTCTGTTTTCTCCTCTTACTTCTTAAGTTTTGCTGATGGATTATAACTAAGTATCCAAATGGAGAATGTGGAATGGTAGCATTTTGTAATGACATTAGCAAATAGTACAGGAGAGATAGCAGATTTGTTAAGTAGAATTTATTTTCTTGTCCTAAATTACTTGTAGAGTTTGTTTTCTCCCACAGGGAAAAAGAAATATGCTCTTCAGAAATTCATGGACAAGAGCCTAATTTGTTTCTTTGCTGATAGTTCAATGAGCCATGAATAGAGAATTTCCTTGAGCATTGTTCTCAAGACCAATTAGAAGGCAAAGGAATGGTGTGTTTTTCCCTGTCTGACAAAGTAGACATATTAGCTGTACTTAAAGGGGTCTTGATATTTAGAATTAAATTCTGGTTTGTCTGTTTGTTTTTTTATTTTGACTAATGTTCAGTTTCCCTTTTAACTTAGAGGAATCTTACGTTGTTGTTTTTTTTTCCTAGTTGAGTCTTGTATTTTACATCACAATATTTGTAAAACATATAATTATGTCTTTAAGAACTTTTGGGAATGTTTGAAGGCAGAGCACCAAAACTAAATGTTGATAAACCCTTTACAGAAAGCTGGAAGATTATAGAATTGGAAAAGGTGAGGAGGAGAAAAATCTATATATAACTGAAAGAAAAAAGAAGCCTTTTCAGCTGACTCAAAAGGTATGATACATAATTAAAGTCTATTTTGGGGAATGGAACAAGATGAAAATTTATAAATCCAGATTTGAATGAAACTTTACATTTTAAATGTTTTTCTGAATGTATTGTGAAGACAGACTACACAGAGAATCACACAGAAATTTTAGAGTTAAGTCTATAAGGGCCAGGCTATACCTGATTGAAAATTCAAAGTTGTTGATAAAAATGTCGGAACAGCACTTTGGAAGCGCTGCCCAGCACATCCCCCCAAGCGCAGGTCCCTGGAGCAATCTGCAGGACACCTCCTTCCTAACTGGCATGGAGCCATTAGTGACATTCAGCGATCTCTAAAGAATCTAATTTTGCTATTTTCTAGCCTACAAAGTTCTGTTCCCCCCAGGAGAATAGCATGAGAGTATCAGATACTTTGTTAAAGTTTAGATAAACTCACTAAAGCTTTTTTCTGATCTTCCAAGTTATGAAATGCCCTGTCCAAACAGGGTGGTGTGATGTGTTTTTGATTAATCCACGCTCTCTTAATGACCTCTTCCTCCTTTTCTAGATACTCGCTATTTATTTAGCAGGATTTTGTAGCATTTTACCTGCAGCACGTAGCAAGCTTGTAGTCGTATATTTTGCCAAGTATGCTTTTTCCCTTTTTTGAAAATGTATTAGTTTATCCTTTTTCAGTCCTTCTGGACCTTTCCTCTGGTAGTCTTTAGAAGTGTTGACAGTCACTTGGTGACACTCACCAGGTGGTGGTGTCCTCTTGTTCCTTGAAGAAGTAACCAGCAGACCTTTTCAGGTACTTACCGTGTACCAGGAACTGGTGGGTGCTTGTGGGGTGAAGAGAAAAGTACTTAACTTCTGAGGAGATAGCGACAAGAGATAATATTCATGTCATGCTGTTAGTTTCACGTACATACAAAATAAAAGGATTAATAATGAGTTGGTGGTCGGGAACAGTTTTGTGTAAAAAGTGGCTTTTGAATTTTTGAGTTTGAAGAAAACTCTTAAGAGACAGAGGTGAAGAGAGAATGCCTCTGGGCATGGGGGGCAGCCATTGTTAAGGTCCAAAGATAGGGGATGGAGTGTTGTGTTTGGGAGGAAAATGACATTTGTCTGGATCTGCTTGTGTTTAAAATTGAATAAAAGCGTCGCAGTATTGGAAAGGTAGGCTGGAGCCAGAGTGTGGAAGGCTTTAAATGCCAATTAGAGATTCTGCTAGAAATAGGGAGCCAGCAGTGTTTGAGTAGGGGGTGACGTAATCAGACCTGCATTTTAGAACATTCACTTTGTTCTAAACTAAAACTAAACTAAAAATGGAACAATCACTATATGAAGGATGGGAGAAGACTTGAGCAATTATTGCCATGCTTGTTGTCGTTGTAATTGTACTGCTTGTTGCATAGAAAATTGAGGAGGGTCTGAGTTACAGTGATGGCTGTATGAGAAGATAGGGGATCATAACCCAAAGATAGGTGGTAAAGGCAGAAAAGGAGAGGGTTTTGGAGATAACCAGATATGTGGGGTTAGCTTTAATGAGGAAACAAAAAGGATAATGTGGTGCCCTGGATGCACCCTTGTAGACAAGTGTGAAAGAGCGCTGTCTTTGGAAGAAAAGATAATGTTCAGTTTTCAATATATTGAATTTAAGATGCCTGTGGGGCATCCGACTTGAAATGTCCAGTGGGTGATGGTGGGACTGGAATTCAAGAGAGAGTCTGGAGTTAAATATGTACATGTAGGACATGTAGGATCTATACTAGACGTGATAACGGAACCTCTAGGAACTGGTGAGGTCACCAAGAGAGAGTATAAAGGGAAGAGAGAAGAGGCCTTTGCATAGTCTTAGGGAGTGTGCACCTATGTTGTTCAGTCGTTTCCATCACTTCCGAGTCTTCGTGCCCCCATTGGGGAAGTTTTCTTGGCAAAGAAACTGGAGTAGTTTGCCATTTTCTTCTCCAGCTTATTTTACAAATGAGGAACTGAGGCAAACAGTCTTGCCCCGGGTCACACAGCTGGCAAGTATCTGAGGCCAGATTTGAACTTGGGTTTTCTGGAGCCCAAACCTGTTGCTCTGCCCACTGCGTCACCTGGCTGCCCCCTGCCTGCAGTCACAGGTAGGATGGACTGTGATTCAGCAAAGGAAGCTGACAAAGAACTGTCATTTCTTACACAGCCGTGTTGGATGATTTTGCAACAACATTTGATGTTCAATATAATTAATGCCGCCACTTAAAAGCTTAAATCTGTCCATGGTGAATATTTTATTCAGCAGTAGAATGGGGAAATACTGTTCATAGTGGTGAGCATTTCATTTTGTAATTAAAAAAGTGAAATTGACTGTTTTTAATAAACAAAAAATTTTATTTTTGTAATTTCTATTTTTATTACATCATGATCTTTCCCCCAATATTGAATTCCTGTTCCTAGTGCATCTTCCTACGTGATAGCAGTAAACAAAACAGTTACAACCAAGTAATACAGTGCTACATAAATTAGCTTACGCTGCATCAGTTTATAATGTTTCCCATGTATCTCTGAGATTATGTTTTTGTAGCTTCCTGTGGTATAATGCTATATCATTCCATTCACAGACTGTAGTTGTCTCATTCCCCATGAAGGGGTACTCACTCTTTTGGGGGGGGGAGGGCACACAGCAGCCATTTTAGAATCAGCTCTCTCTTTGTTGGAGAATTAGTGACTAGCTGGAGCAGAGATCAAAATCAATGCTAAATTAGAAAAAATGGCTAACAGTGAGAAGGCAGTCTCTGAGACAGCTTGTTTAAATAAAGTGTCTACTCCACAAATGGGAAATAAATAAGAATATTGATGAGGCCCACCACTGGCTATCCTAATTTCTTTTGCTTGCCGGGCAGTTGGGGTTAAGTGACTTGCCCAAGGTCACACGGCTAGTAGGTGGTAAGTGTCTGAGGCTCGATTTCAACTCCGGTCCTCCTGACTTCAGGGCCAATGCTTGATTCACTGCGCTCCCTAGCCACCCTTATCATAATTTCTTAGAGAAATTCTATGTAAAACATTTTGTTTCTACAGAGAAAAGTCCCTCCAAATCATCCCACCCAGCAAAGTGTGGACCTCTTAAGCATGGATATGTAATCAAGACTAAGATGGCTTTTCAGGAGTGCATGCTCATTTACAGGACATTAAGAACTTAGCGTAGCATGTGACACAGTAGGCCCTTATTAAATGTTCATTGACTAATTTGTTACATCAAACCTTGTTTTAATACAAGGCCTCCTCTATGAGATCTGTGGTCATTTGAAAGAAATAAGCTTTTTAAATTCACACCTGAAAAGAAAGTAGACTCAAAACATAGCCTACGTTACAACATATAGACAAAGTAACTTATAGCTAACTTTTTATAGGATTGGGGATAAATAATAAATTGGTGCTGGCAATCCAAGTGGGTGGCATTTGGGAAACAGCCATTCGCGTGATCTAATGCTGCTTCTCGGCCAAAATTCTTTTTACAACAGTCTTCTCCTAGTGAGTTTGTAAGTACTTGCAGATCTATTTTAGGTGATCCAGAAGACCATGGAAAAATGCATGATGGATACCAGCAGTCTTTATATTGTGTTAACCATGATAATTTGCATTCTGAATGGCATAAACCAGTGCTTCTTAAACTGTGGGTTGTGACTTCACATGGGTTTGTGAAAAATTTGCCAGCAGTAAAAGGTTTCTGAATGTGCAACTAAAAATTAATTCAAAATCAAGCACATAATGAATCTGAGGTGTTTCTGGCCAAGCTTTGCCATGTTACATCATGCAGCTTCACTGCAATCTTGGTTCTGAACGCAAAGGATGGACACTTTGCACTACGGGCACACCCTTAGGCTACCTAACACCAAAAATTTAAGAAGTCCTGGTGTAGTTTCAGTGAAGCACATGTGTGACTCATGACTGGGAAAGATGTCCTCGGGTGCAGCCTTTTGACTGAGTTCAAGTTTACAGAACAAATCCTTTTATTAAGGGGATTTGTTCAGTCAGTTCATGGATTCAGTCAAAAGGGGTCTCACTTGAGGACCTAGAGGGCTACATGTGGCCTTGAGGGCCACAGGTTCCCCACCCCAGGATTAGACTGTTACTTACGTAAAGATCTAAATCCCTTGCGTGCAGAGTGGGTGTTTAATGAAGTGTTTGAGATGAGCTAACGGCACGCTGAGTAACCGCACCTTTTTCTCCTAACTTCCCAAAACATTTTTCGGGTTTTCTTACTGATCTGTAAGCTCATTACTTCATTCGCTTTTAAAATAAAATATTTTTCTGACTATTGTAATCTCTAGGCAATTTTTTTAAAATGTAGGGCTTTGCTGATTTCCAACTGTAGACTCAAATATTATGCAACACCGTGAAGAAGAAGCAATTTGAAATGTGAGCAATGCAGTCTAGGCAGGATACCCTGAAGGACCATGGGAAATTCTTCTCTTTTTTCAGTAAATGATAGAATACTTGCTAAGTTTGTGAAATTAAAAGGTGACTGCAGTCATGAAGGGTCAACAGGCTTTTGTTTAAAAGTTTTCATAAATACTCAGCTGCTGTGCTCTTAAGTGAACTTTTTCCTTTCCGTATCTTTGCTCTTAAAGGACTTGTTGCATTATCTCGGTGTCAGGCTGTATTATGAGCTTTTCAGTCTTCGGGAGAGCTTATTACACCTTTTATTTTGGGGGAACCCTCAACATTGCTTAGATTCACTCTATTTAGAAACGAATAATTCAGACAAGAAACAAAGGAGAATGTTGTGAATTGGATCTGATGCAAGTGCAGCCTATCATTTGTGTCTCTCTTTAGTCTTTTCCAACCCATCTTTTCTGCCTTATTCTCCTCTTCAGATACTCTGTTACAGCTATACTGGATTTTATATACACCATACTATCCTTTTCATATGGACATTGCATCTTTTTCTTGTCTTCACACAGGCAGGCTACCAGGACAGTGTCAGGATCATACTATAAGCTCAGATCAGTTTCCACTTACTCCCTGTTGTACTTCCTTTTGTCTCTCCTCAGATGACCGTATATCCATTTACTTGCAGTTATCTACACTTCTTAGTAGTATATAAAGTTCTAAAGGAGTTTCATTGTTGTCATTGTAGTTGTACATAATAGGAGCTTGAAATTTTTTTGTAGAGTTGAATCATGTATGTCACTTGCTAATCTCGTTAGCTGCCATGGATTAATTGATCATCTATATGGCAGTGGTTCCCAGCTCTGTATTATATAGCCTTCTCTCCGCTCTGTGGCTGACCCTTTCAGTACTTCCTGTTCCCATCTTCAGAATAAAACTGAGACTTGTTATCCCCTTATTTAATGCCCGCCATCTGGATCACGACTTGCCTTTCCAGCATCTTTTTACTATTTCCTTTCTCACCTCGTTACACTGTAATATTCTCTGTTTTTAGCTCTTTCCACTTTTTATTGCCTTTACCTTTGCTTAGAATATACTTCCTGTTTCTATGAGTCTTAAATGCATCACGATTGAGTTCTAGACTTGAATAAACTATATATAGCAGACTTTGATTCCAGTAGGATTTAGGTAGGATTTAACGATCAGTCTAAAAATACTTTTAACATATTTTGGGTTGGTGGAAAAATTCACAGTTTATGGGAGAAAAAGGAGGTAAATGTGTTTTTTGAAAACATGGATTTACAAGAATATTTTTCCATAGTATGTAAAGTGATTTTCCCCCATAATTGACTTATAGCTAATTTTTTGTTAGAAATGCTACTTATGATCTCTTTAAATAGTAAATAAGAAGTAAAAACGTTTAGTATTCTTAGTATCTTAAGTATTTACTTTTACTCAGTCTTTGATTCTCATTTCTTTTTATTTTCTTATGTATGTATCTATGCATATTAGATGGTCCCAGTGGCCCAGTCCAGACAGAGAATTTTTAGATCTAAAAATTCAAATTATGAAAATAATTTTCGTCGCTTTGAGTCATCATCTGAGGAAGAAAATGAATCTCTTAGTTTCGTAAGACAGGTAAGTAATGGAATGTTGAACTGTATAACTAATTTTGAATAATGTTCCTTTATTTTTACTTTGGACCAGCCAGATATTTGAGGTCAGATTTGCAAATCCAAAGAAATAAGAATATTTTGAATTCAGTCATTGTTAGTTTTTCATGGTTGATTGAATAACCAAAACAAGTGCTATAGTTAAATGTTTGTTGACTATTTATATGCGCACACGCACATGCACATGCGTGCACACACACACGTGTATAAATAATATGTGTATTACTGACAATTTTGAAATTGCATGGTTACATTTAAATAATTTCTTAAACTTTAGTAATTTTTAGATCATTTGGCATTTCTGGGGAATTGAGGTAAAATTTTCTGTTTTACTGTCACCAAAACTTTTGGAAGCGTTTTCTTGGCACTTCTTCCACCCCCACGCTCCTTTAAATAGCATCGTCTGAACACATACTGAAAAGAGTTTAGTGACTAGTTGATAAGTCACATTCATTATGAATGTTTATTTTGTGCCTTGCAGTTGGACTTTTGCTTCTGTTTTGCTTGTATTGTTTCTTTACTAATTCCACATGGTGATTTTTTTCTTTAATTTAAATACAGAGTATTCCCAAAGTCTTAGTGCAGGTATAAGCTATAAAGCTCTTAACCCAAAACTGCACTAAGCCTTTACCCTCTCTTTATTAATTCCTTTTCTTATTGTCATTATCATGTGAAGTTTGTCACAAAGGAATAACTGAAGTGGCTGGTTCAGGGACTTTGTCTAACAATGGATGCAACCCTTTGTGCCTGTGGTCCTTCCATGTCTCTTCGGAATAAAGGGAGAATGTGGTGTGATCTTGGGCAGTGTCTGCTCACTGCCCTCCTGCTCTGTTCTTTACTCCTCCCCCAGGAAGGGTGATCTAGAACTAAGGTAGTGGGTGGTAGAACTGCTAAACAGCACACATGCTGAGCTCAAGGCCAGAACCGGAGTCCCCTAGGGTCTCTTTCTGAACCCTTTTTCAGTTCCCTTCACATCCCTGGTTCCTAGACCCTGGTGCCACTATAATCTCTGCCATTACTCACTGCTGCTGCCTGCCTCTTCTGCCACGCATTCTCAGCCAGCCCCAACCCCAGTTTCCACAGACCTCTCTTTTTTTGTCTTTTTAAGCTACTTATTTTGACTTTTTCTTGGCTTTCCCGCTCACAATTCTGTTTGATATTTCCCGTGGTGGTTTTGTAGGATGCTTGACATTGGTGACCTTTCACTCTTGCCATCTTGACTCCACGTCTTGCACTCCCCGCCCCGTCTTCTGAATAGACAAACATGGAAGATCACAACCTAGACATTATACTTGACTTGTCATCCTCCTTTTCTCCTTGTATCCAGTCAGTTGCCAAATCTTGTTTCTACCTCTGCTGCCTGTTGTATTTGTCCCCTTCTCCCTACTCACCACCTAGAGTCTAATTAAGATGGTTATCAACTCTTCTTTCAAATGTAACAATAACCTCTTAATTGCTGATAACTATCAGAGCTCTTGGTTCAGCCTCAACCTTTCTGGGATCTCCAGATGCCCATCATGCAGTCTCAAGCTAGACTTCCCTTCGTAAAGCGCCTTAAAATTCACCATGTCCAGAGCTGAGCTCTTTCTCTTCCTCCCCAGAACCTCCTCTCTAAAAAATTTTCTTTTGCTGCATTAAATTTTCATTTCATTCATTTTCAGTTTCAATCTCAATTCATTCATTATATTTCATTGACAGAATTATCTGTTATTAATCATTTTCTTTTGCTACTGTCTGCAATGGGAATTGAATATTGTTGGAGGCAGTCAGTATATAGTATATATGACGCGTACCTTACAGGGCTGTTGTATTGAAAGGACTAACTCTATACAATATTGCTTAAGTTTAAATAGGTGGTGGTCTTAATTCTGATTGGAGGTAACCAGTTTATCTTCTTTTGTGGATATCAGATTTACTGTTATTACGAGGACCAGTATCACTTACTAAAGGCTTCCTTGTGCCACACACTGGGGATACAAAGACCAAAATGTAACATTTTCAGTCTATAGGGATTTTAAAATCTACATTAGAGAACAATCTGTACAAGTCTAGGTAAATAAAAAAGGTGTCCAGATGCTTCCTAACTTGTTTCTTGGCCATTCTTCCATCACACAATAAAATTATTGCGTATTTTGTATTCCCCACCCCCATTTTTTGAATCAGGACACTTCAACTCCAGATCAAAGTGAAGATTCTGGCAGTTCTGAAGAAGAGGAGGAAGAAGAGGAAGAAGAATGGAAAAGTGAAGAAAAAAGTGAGAGTGACACCGACAATTCCAGGTACCTCAGAGAATTACAGTCTCAGAGCTTGAGGGCCGTCTTATTGGGTCTGGGGCTTCTTTAGTGTTTTCCACTCACAGCCCCATTTTGCAGTTGTAAGGGCCAAGCGTGAATGCTTGGTGTTCAGAACCAGGGCTGCAGTGAAGTTGCGACACTGCCAGAGACACCTTGGACTTATTATATGTTTAATTTTTAATTAGTTTTTGGTTGTTGTACATTCAGAACCTTTTTACTGTTGCCAGGTTTTTCACACCCCCGTCTGGGTCTGTGCATAAATAGGAAGCCCTTAAACACCATCATCAACTGGGTGTTCAGTCTACATTTTAAGACCCACAATAGGAGAAGGGAATAGGCATTTATGTAACACCTGTGCTCAGTGGTGTTTATAGATGTTCTATTAGGTGGTTATCACAGCCCTGCAAGGTGGTGCTGTAATCTTTATTTCACAGTTGAGGAAACCGGGGCAAATGAAGGTTAAATAACTTGCTCAGGGTCACAGAGCCAGTGAGTATCTCGGGTCTTCCTGCCACTGGCTGTCTCAGAAATCATTCGTGAAATGCCCACCACGTTCCAGTCACTGTGCTGAGCTCTGGGGACACCAGAAGAGACAGTCCTTGCCCTGAAGAAGTCTACATTCCCTGTTGAAGGAAATTGTCTAAGATCAGGGAATTATATTTTGTTTTGGAAAGTCGAAGAGAGGATGAGTGGAGACAGCAAAGTTAACTGACCCAGCCCTTCTCGAAGCATTGTTGGTATTGACTAGGTGACTGCTTCTAGACAGAGTCAGTGAGTTAGGGGGCATAGAAATGTGAATGACTATAAATGGAAGGTCTGATAGGATGCAGGTCACATGTGTTGGCTCCTTTGATTTGACAACCCTTCAGGGTCATCCATCCCACTTCTGGGCAGCTCTCATCCTTAATGATCTTTTCACTTGCGTTAGGCTGAAACTGGCCTTTCTGCAGCTTCCATCTTGTGTTATTTTGCATTCTTAGGTGGAGTAGCATAAGGGAGGCAATGCTGAATTTGAAATCAGGGACTCGTTTTGAATCCCAGCTCTACAGTTTATTAGCTGTGCAATCTTAGACAAATCACTTAACATGTTTAGGCCTTAATTTTCTCACCTGTACAGTGAATGTGTTGGAATACATGTTCTTTAAGGTCTTTTATAGTTCTAAGGTAATGATCTTAGGAAATCTCAGTTTTGTTTTGTTTTGTTTTAATATGGTTGCCCTTCTGATACTTGAACTAATTAATCAGCAAATACCTATTTAGGGCTAGGAATTGTGTTAAGTGTTGTAGATGAGAAGACAAAAGGGAACATTTGCTGCCCTCAAGGAACTTAAATTCGATTGCATCATAGCTTCCCCAGGTCTTCTGTCCTCCAACTTAGAACACCTCCAGTTCCTTCAGTTTGTTTACCTACTGGTCCAGACCCTTACGCCATATTGGTTGCCTTCCTCTGAACATTCTTTCCAAGGAACTGCATTGAGTTACTAGAGAAAGTGGTCTCACCAGATTTTGAGACTGTAACAAGATGATTACTTCTCATTCTGGCCATGATGCCTAAGATCAAGTTAGCTGCTTTGTATGTCGTGTATTGGGTTTGGGGTTTCTTTAATTTACTGATTGACATCTTGGATTGCTTTCTGGAAGTAATTGCCAAGAGGTTGATGGATTTTCTTCACATGTACTAGGGATAGTAATTGGACCTGTGATGCGATCAGAGTAGTCAGCTGCTTTTGAGGAACTTGTACCAATGAGGATCAGCACCTTCTCTGTCTGAGAAAGCTGCTTAGGACACTGAGAGATGGACACTGCCTTCTCCAGTGTCACACAGTTAGTACATGGAAGAGGCAGGACTTGAACCCAGCTCTTCCTTGTGCTGATACCAGCTTTCTGTCTATGTTCTTATTACTATTATGGTTAAACTCTGGCATTGTTTCCTTTGGAAATTTAAAAGATCAATTCAGAACAAATCATACATTTTTATGTCAAGGGTCTTACTGGTTTCATTTAGTTAATAAATTTTTTTTATAGTGATTCTTCTGCCAGATGTTCTGATTGGAGGGCTGATGTCGGCATTAATCTTCAACCCCCTTTAAGAGCCTCATCTCGCCGTAGAATTATACGGTATTGCAGTAGTTCAGAAGATGAAGTATCTGTTGAGAAGTTATCTACTCCAAAGAGAATGCGAAAAAGGAGGAGAAAATGTGAACCTAAGAAGTCGGTATGAAAAAAAAAAATCTGTGCTTTCTATAAATTTCTTATTTTACCACTTTAATTTTTCTCCTTCCAATTGAGGGAGGAAAACCGATCCAAAGTTGTTGTAGTATGTGCATAGTTAAGAAAAACAAATTTCTGCATTGGCTCTGTCCAGAATGTGTTTCCCTTTGGATATTGAGTCCATCACCCCTCTATCAGGAGATGACCACCATGGTTCATTTTTAATCCTCCGGAATCCGGGGATTGATGGGAAATCCTCAGTCTTTCAGAATTGTTAGCCTTCACAGTGCTCTCCTGTTTCTGCTTATTTCCCTTTGCATCAGTTCTTTGCCACTTTTAAAAGAAGCTGATCTAATTATTTTTTAGTATTAAGGTCTTTTTAATCTTTCTTTGATCTGCTTGTGATATAGATCAAGTAGTGGGATCAGTGGATATATGACTGTACAGTTCAGTGACTTGAGGTCATTATTCTAGATTACTTTCCAGAATGACTAAAAAAAAAAAATCACAGCTACACCACAGTATGAATCGTGTTTACGCTTTCCCCAAATCCTCTGTGTTTTGTCATTTTTTTAAAATCAGCTTTACCAATTGACAGGTATGAGAGAGAAGTTCACAGTAGCTTTAATGTGCGTTTTTTTAGAATGGTTAATGTTTTGGAGCAGCTTTTTCTATGGTTATTGATAGGCTGGATTTCTTCCCTTGAAAGTGTTTTAACTATTTTATCAAGGGGAGTGACTTGTTTCTTACAAATTTAAATCATTATCTTATAATGTTATCTTATAAGTTAGATTATTATTAGAGAAACTTATTCCAAAGATTTTTTTCTCCAGTCAGTTTTTCCCTTCTAATTTTAGCTGTACTGGTTTAGTTTATGCAAAATCTTTTTATTTTATGTAATCATAGTTGTCCATTTGGTCTTCTGTGATCCTCTCTAACCCTTACTTATTCGTGAGACTTTCCCCTATCCGTAGATCTGACAGGTAAAATGTCTTCCTTTTCTTCCTCTGATTTGTTTATGATGTGACCTTTTATATCTGAATCATGTATGAAGCTTATCATGTTATTGGGTATGAGGTATTGCTCCAAACACAATTTCTGCCACGCTGCTGTCCAGTTTTCCAGCATTTTTTGTCAAGGAATAAGTCCTCAACTCTAGTAGTTGAGGATGATTACTACTCTGTTGTTGTATAATTTGGGAGCTATTACTGCTAGAGCCCCTTTCCCATTTTTTTAATTTTTATTTCTCTTGAGATTCTTGACTTTTGGCTCCATCAGATTAATTTTAGTATTATTTCCTGGTATTTTGATTGTTTTGATGCTAAATAAAT
This sequence comes from Pseudochirops corinnae, assembly GCA_028646515.1. Lineage (NCBI taxonomy): Eukaryota > Metazoa > Chordata > Mammalia > Diprotodontia > Pseudocheiridae > Pseudochirops > Pseudochirops corinnae. Next base: position 1,495,333 of record CM053591.1, on the reverse strand, counting down.
AAAATATTTTCATTGTATTGGTTCGGTTGAGTTTAGTTGTATTGAGCTGAGCTGTTAATTGAGCTTGAATTATTTCAAGTTCTTGAATTTTTTAAGTCATTCTAGTTCTGTAAAGAATGTTTCGCATTCATATACTTTTGTGGGTACTAATATTTTGGGTCTTTTCCTATATAGAATTTGCAGAGGATGACTCCAGCTGAGCTTGAAAATATAGAACTTTTATATGAATTTCATCCTCCAGTTTGGATAACAGATACTACACTTCGAAAATCTCCATTTGTTCCTCAAATGGGTGATGAGGTAAGAGTGGTGACTTTTGTAGGTGCGATAAATTTTGGTAGATAATAAAATCAGGATTAATTATTTTGAGTTCCAAATGTGTTTGTTTCATATTCCTGAATTTTCTTTTTGTAGGTAATATATTTTCGACAAGGTCATGAAGCTTATATTGAGGCAGTTAGGAGAAATAATATTTATGAGCTGAACCCCAACAAGGAGCCATGGAAGAAGATGGATCTCCGAGTAAGTTTCATTACCATTTTCCATGTAAAACAGTTTTGCCTTTCTTTGCATCCCAGCACTCCACATTTACTTGGCATGTAATAAGTGCTTAATAAATGCTTCCTCACTTGACTCTAATTAGTTTATAGGTTCATTTTACAACCTTTGAGGAGCAGCCATATATGAAGTCATGTAAATTTCCATTCATAAGTTTTATAAAAGCAAATAACTTTCTGCTGTTGTCTTCTGAACCTTAAGATTTAATATGGATATTGACTTAAAGAAAAATACAATAATAAGAGGTTAAAAATGCTAGTCATAAATATGAAATTAAAAATGTTACTTGTGGTATATACAGACTGAACACTTAAATGGGTAGTGCTATCTGTAAAGGAAGAGAGATGGAGTCTTTAAGACATTGCTTGATAATGCTTTTAACAGTGCTACTTAAGTAACTTTTTAAAAATCTCTTGAAGGATCAAGAATTGGTCAAAATAGTTGGGATGCGGTATGAGGTTGGTCCCCCTACACTCTGTTGCCTTAAACTCGCTTTTATAGATCCAGCTACTGGAAAGCTTCTGGACAAGTCCTTCTCTCTTAAGTATGTATTTTTCTGTTTGTTTAGTTATGAGTTAAATTTTGACATCTCTGATAGAATCATTGTTCTGCACTAGTAAGCTGGTACTAATAGCAGATACTTGACATTCAAAAGTGATGAAAAACCTTGATGTATCTTTTGCATTCTAGTAAAAAGAATTAATAACAAAGAATTATAGATATTTAAGAATGTTCATAGTTGTACCCAAGTTGAGTTGGGAAAGGGACAAGGGCAAATGGGTTTTCTACAGCAGCCACTTAGGGTTTGCATCTTAGGGTTGCTATTCTGACTGTCCTTGGCACGTATTGTGAGAATTGCTGACCTATGAGAGAAATTTGTTCTAGCTTTTTTTATTTTAATGGGAGTATGTATTAAACAGCAAGGAATATTATTGGCTTACAATAATTATGCAATGAAATTAATAAAACGCATTCTTTTAGATATCACGATATGCCAGATGTTATCGACTTTCTTGTACTGCGTCAGTTTTATGATGAAGCACGACAGAGGAACTGGCAAGCTCGTAAGTCTTTTTAGTTTCTACACAACCTTACATGTTAGAATAGATTATATGATGTGATTGAGTAATGTTGATTTTGTAGTATTTGCATTCAATTAATGTCTTTGCAAGATTAGTAGACTGTGGTTAATACTAATTTCAGTTCAATAAACATTTAGTATGTGCTGTTTGCAGTATGTTATTTAGTAGATTCTCAACATTTTTTACTTTCAGATAGATATGTTTTGGGAAAGGATTTACTATTTAAATAATTCCTTGTGAATACCAAATATTTTTTCCATTTTTTTGGTAGTTGATACTGATTTATTACACAAATTGACCTAAGAATTCCTAGGTTATAAACAGAAAATCTTTTTAATTTATTCATATCTTTCAGCTTATTGCTGTATTAATCCAAATTTGCATGGGAGATGTTTAAAGGTGTTAGTATTCGTTTGTATGCTACATGCTGTGCAAATTAGATTGCAGATATTTGTGTCTTGATTGACAGACTAATTGAAATTGGGCAAACAGTTATGCCTATTACATATTTTTTTAATCAAATGTAGGAAGTAGAGAATGGATTACAGAGAATTTTTTTGTATGAGGCTAATTTTTTGTTTTGTATAAATTTTTTTGTTCTCCCCAGTTATTGCATAATTGATTACTTGAGTTGACCTTAAATACCTCAAAATTAGCAACTTGGTTCTTTACTTCAGAGTTTTACACATTTGCCTTCCTATTTAGTGTGTATGGTTATGTGCTCTCAGGTGTATGAAGGAACAGGTAAGAAAATAATTTTCCATTACATTTAGTTTATAGCAGAGTGCATCTTTCTTTCGTCAAGTCTTGTTTTCCTCTCATCTGAAAAAAATTCCTTTTCAGGCAGCATCTGACATTTAATATGACAGGTTTAAAGGCCCTATATATAACAGATATTCCTGGCTTCTGCACTATGAAGAAATAAAATCTAGGCATTCATCAGTCCTTTGAAATGCAAGATGATGAGAGAGCATGGTTGCTCTTAAAGACATACCATGCTTTTTTGGGAGGGGGGGAGATAGAGCAGTTGGAGTTAAGTGACTTGCCCAAGGTCACATGGCTAGTTTTATGTTAAGTGTCTGAGGTCACATTTGAACTCAGGTCCTCTTGACTCCAGGACTGGTGCTCTATTCACTGCACCACCTAGCTGCCCCTTACCATACTATTCTTAACAGTAATATCTGCACAGGTAATCAGGATTGTTCCAGGACTAGAGGTAGAGAAGAAGTTTTTCTTGAAGGAAAACATGTGACCAAAAGGAGAAAAAGATGAGGCAGCTGACACAATGAAGGAGTTAACATTTATACAGTCAAGTCCCAAAGAATTAAGGCTGCCATCCATATATTTTTTGGAACCCCTGAAGACGTTAAGTTAGAAGCTCTCATTTTATTTTCCCCTCTCCATTTAAGTTTTTAAAAATTTTGTTCTCTAAAACTAAGCTTGTGGAGATTCTATTCAGTACTTTCGTGTGACTTGAGTTACACAGCTTTGTGGCTAAGATTCTTTTACCACATCAGTTTCCCATAATTTCAGTTCAAATATTGAACTGAAATCAAGTTCAGAACAGTGACATTTTTATGGTGCTTTAACACCTATAATAGATACAAGTTGGTATACTCTTTCTTTACCCAAAAGACTTTTTTCTTCCATAAGAAAATCTTTAAAAGAAAATCAGCTGGCTTTTCAGCTAGAATTTACAAATGTGGTCATATTTTTCCTTGCTCAATTCATTTATGAACTGTGCCTGTTGTTTCAGTTGTTGGTCTTAAACTGAAAAGCGGTTTTTTGTTTGTTGATATAGAAAAAAAAATAATCTTGAGCAAATAGAAAAAACTACTATAAGTGTCATTGCTCTCTTCAAAATATAGTCCCTTCTTAACCAGGATCATACTTCAGAAAGATAGCTCGTTAATATGCTGAGTTCTGGATCACTTTGCTTTTATTGGTTACTTTAATCTTCCCTGAATTATGTTAGGTACCACAATGCACCCACAATTACTTATTATGAAGCATGAAGAACTTATTTATAATCTTTTTCTACCTTTCATGGTATCAGGTCACTAGTATGCAGTCCACTTCACCGTTTTCTTCTGGTTGTTAGTTTTATTATAAAGTCGAAATTTTGTTTTAGAAACAATGGATCTCTGTGAAGAGATTGTTTTATTAAAGGTAGACTCTTCATAATGTTGTAGTTCTAATAATACTTATGTAGTTCTTTGGCAGGTGTCTGATGTTCCTAGTCAATTTAAGAAATACTGTAGATTTCAAGAGCATAGTTATAGTAAAGCGTTTTAGGATGTCTGAATTAGTCAGTCAGTAAGCATTATGGGTCCAAAGCTTTGCAAATCTACTAGGTGAGGGTTTGTATTTATAAAGTAGCTATGGTTTTATTTTGTTTCGTTTTGCAAGTTTTCACAAGATACTCTGAAAATTTTTGTTTGCATAGTCTACTTTTTCAGTATTCCTCAAGCTCACATAAAGTTGCCCCAAACAACAACAGCTTTCATATCATAAACTATAACTCAGTCATACCCCAAAGTCCAGAAGAATTCCAATTAAAACAAATTAATTCCTTACCCCCATCCTGAATAACTTGGTCAACTTCCACATAAGCCTACTTGTCACATTTGTTGTCCCATTCTTAAAAGCAGTAAGTGAATTTGCTTCCAGAGACTCTAATCCAGCAGTTCTCAACCTGTGAGTCACAACCCCTTTGGGGGTCAAACGACCCTTTCACAGGGGTCACAGGGGTCTCCTAAGAGCATCGGGAAACACATATTTCCGATGGTCTTAGGAACCGAGATGCCGCTCCTCTAGCCGTCTCCAGGCAGGTCCGCCCATTGCAGATATGCCCACATACAAGTATTAAAGGGTCATGGCACTGGGAAGGTTGAGAACCCCTGCTCTAACCTCTAGCACTACCTTTTCTACTCATTTTACTAGCTATTTCGGGATTATTTTGTTCCCCAGTTCAGTCTCTGTGAAAATACTTCTCCTTCCAAGTAGGAGAAATAAAAGGCATTCACTTCTACTTCTCCTTTTAAAGCTAGCCAGCTTACTGGCTGATTTCCAAAATGCTCACTAACCACTTGGTTCTTTTATTGTCCAGTATCCATATGAAATCTTTTGTTCTCTGAGAATCATACAGCAGTTGGAAACCTCAGAAGTAGCTCTGATGACTTGGGACATCTCAGCTTTCACCCATCAGCATTCAAGCAATTCACTCTTGCACAACATGTTCTGTGAAATTTCCCTATTAAAGTCAAGTCTCTCTAAAGACTGATTTTAACTTCTGTGATTTATGGGACTAATTTTTGTCTCCTAGGAGACTCTTAGTCCCACTTAACAGTGTTATTCCCATGGAACTAGTTGCCCTTAACAGTGTTGTTGTGCTTAAAGCTACAGTAATGCTCAGAAATTGATCTTGTTTCTCTACTTTTTCTTTAGAAAGAATTAGAATTTTTGTGAGTTGTTTTATTGTTTTCTTAGTGCATTGTGGGTAGCATTTTTAAAGTGATGGTTTTAGATTAACAGGAAAGGGTGTGTTTCTTTTAAAAAGTTATGTATATATATATAGGCATATATTTTTACATATACACATATATGAAATAATGATGAACTTAAAACATGTTACATATAGAATAAAAACCATGAAAATATGAGTTGTAGAATATTCATTCATTCATTCATTTATTTATTTGGAGGGGGGAGGGCAGGGCAATTCGGATTAAGTGACTTGCCCAAGGTCACACGGCTAGTTTTTGTGTTAAGTGTCTGAGGCTGGATTTGAACTCAAGACTTCCTGACTCCAGGGCCAGTGCTCTATTCACTGCACCACCAAGTCACCCTCAGTTGTAGAATATTTCAGTGAGAAATTGGCAGCTTTTATTATTGAAAAAAGTGTATATACTTTATAAATTTATAGCTTTGTTGATGTTCCTTTTTATCGTGCCCTTTCTTCCTCTCAGCATTTTTCGTCTGAGGGCGTTTGCATAATTATAGTGTCTTTAATCTTTCATAAAATATTTCTACCCATGTTTATGTCAGGCTTTCCACGGGGTCAGATGTGGCAGGTATTTGATACTTCGTATTTTTTAATAATAAACACAAGTTTCTTTGACGTATATAAAGCTATTCAATGACTTTAAGGCTTACAAACCCTTTTATAGATAGTACCTCTTTCAATACTCAGAACAGCCTTGGAAGGTAGGTACCACTCTTCCTGTTTTACAGGTGAGGAAACAAGCCGAGGAGTGAAGTGACTGGCTCATAAGGGTTTGAATCAGGATTTGAATTCTGTCCTTCGTGACTCCAAGCGCAGTGTTACATCTGCTGCACCACTCAGCTAGAGATGGTACTTAGAGGCATTGTCTTATTTAAGAATCAGATTATTACTTCTAGTTTAGTTATTTCTAGTTCAATCATAACTCACATTTACGTATGGAAGCTAGGGTTAAATGGTAGATGGACTGCCGGACCAGGAGCCAGGAAGACCTGATTTCATATCCTGCCCCTTCCTAACCATATGAACACGAGCAAATCATTTAGCTTGTTTGCCTCAGTCGCTCATCTGTAAAATGGAGATAAGAGCACCTAATTCCTAGGGTTAGTGTGAGGATAAAATGAGATGATTCTTCTAAAGTACTTAATAAACTCCAAAGCACTCTATATGTGCTAGCCAGCTTTTATAATTATAATTATTATTACATAATTGTAGTATGTTCATTCTATCAGATAGGAACGGATTTAGGAATTGGAATGCCATGTGTAAGATCCAGCTTCTTAGGGGCTTGGTAAAATTCTAGCTTCTTTTAGGGTCATTTATAATTGTGATTGTTTTTCTTTTGATGATGGCATATATTTAATTTGGGGGCCTGAACTAGACGAATGCATTGCGATTTAGGCTGAAGGTTCCAAGTGCGTGTCTGTTGTTTGAAATGTTAGTAGTTTTACCGATGCGGTCATCCGTGTTTGTCTTAGTAAGAACTTCTGGACTCAGTACGTTTCTTCATATATTAACGCGTTATAGCCACTAAACAGTCACGTTAGTTGTGGAACTCTAGTCATTAATCTGTTAATATCAATAACTCAAATTTTATTTAAAATAAGAATTTATGTTGTTCATTGTGTATTTCCTGCATAATCTTTTTAAAAGTTTGGTAGTTCTTTGCATTTTAAAAAATAGTTGCTATTTCTTTTACAGGTGACAGATTTCGATCTATAATTGATGATGCTTGGTGGTTTGGAACAGTGTTAAGTCAAGAGCCCTTTCAGCCACAATATCCAGATAGTCATTTCCAATGTTACAATGTTAAGTATGTACAAACATTTATGTTTACTTTGCATTGAACACACATTTATTAAGTAGCTCCTAGGTGTTGCGTGCTATTCTAATTCCTTAAGTTAGAAAGTTATATGTGACACAGACCCTGGGAAGAGAAGTAATAACTGATCAGAAATAACTGATGCAAAGGAGAAGAACAGTGGGTTAGCGCTATGTGAAAACTGAGGAGGGAGTCATCGTTTTCATCAAGGAGTAGAGGTGGTAGATTCAGTACTGGTGGAAGATATCTCGAAGAGAAGTTGTGCCTGAGATGGAGCTTAAAGAAAATGAAGTGTGTGAATAGAATAAAGCAAGATGTAAACAAGAAATGAAAAATCATCCAGTTTTATGGATTTATGAAATACGACGCAGTAGGGAATAGCATAAGATAAAGGTTTATAAAATACATCACAATGAGGAATACCATTAGATAAATATAGGAAGAAATCAGATTGTAGAGAACCTTGCATGCCAGGATAAAAGGTTTCTACTTTTATTCATTCAGTAATGGAAAGTAGCTAAGATTTTGTATAACTTGGTAATGTCATCAGAACTGTTCATTAGGATGATTACTTTTATAATGTATCAAGAATACGTGGATAAGGGGACGATAGAGGAGAGATGAACTTGTAGTGCAGATTATTATAGTAGTCTAGATGACAAGAAGATCTGAGCAAAAGGTTTTATGGTGGGAATTGAGGACTAGAAGGGGATGGATATGAAGTAGATTTAACGTTTTTATGTGATTGGATTTATGGTAGTGTCAGAGATTCTTCACTTGGGATCCCTAAACTTGGTTTTTAAATTTTTATAAAATTATGTATCAACACAATTGGTTTCCTTCATAATGCCTTTATTTTATACATTTAAAAACATTATTCTGAGGAGTCCATAGGTTTCACCACAATTCCAAAGGAAATACATGACACAACCTTGACTGTAGGTGACCGGGTAGATAAGGCGTACCTACCATCAACATAAATAGAAAAGTTAGCAAGAGGAACGGGTTTCAGGAGAAGATAAATTCAGTTTGGGACATAATGAATTTAAAGCTTGTGGGTCCCTCCTAGTGACATAGCCAGCTTGCATTTGGAAGCATGGGACTGGGACCCTGGGGAGAAGATGGGAGCAAGAGGCACTGATTTGAGAGTCATCTGCATTAAGGTTATTATCGTTGAAGGTATGGAAGCAGGTGAGCTTGTGAAAGGAGAGCTTTTAATGGGCAAAAAGAGCTAAAGATGGGAGTTGGAGTAATGAATGAGGAACCTGCAAACAAGATGAAAGAGTGGTAAGAGAGATGGGGAGTCATTGTCACAGAAGCCAGAGGAACAGAGGATATTTATAAAAATCAGAGCAACATGTCTGACACCAGTCAAAGAGAATAAGGAAGATGCCAGATTGTGTGCCATGAAATACAGGGTATCCCCAAAGATCTTATTTCAGTTTTAAGTTTAAAAGACTTTTGGGGCATTTTTGTATAATATAGAATATGGTAAGTTGTCTCTCCCTCTTAAATGTAAGCTCCAGAAGCTACCATACTCTTGATTTATACCCCCAGGGCTTAGCATAGTGCTTGGTATGTGGTAAGTAATTGAATGGGTGATTTTTTAAAATTCCCTTAGTTTAGTCTTTTTTTTTTTTTTAGTTTAATCTTAGAGTAAGTATTAATTATCTTAAAAAACAGAAGATGGGTTGATATTGATTTGTCTAGATATAATGGCATTTTTTTAAAGTGCAATTAGCATTTACATTTTAAGTTTTGGAATAATTAATATCTTACATTATTAGTCATGTTCCTTTTTTTAAAAATCTCTTAATCATGTCTAGCCCCAGCTATCAGTTAAAATGTTTTTACAAAGGCTAACTTTTTCCTTTTCTTTGACCTACTGATTAAATAGGTGGGACAATACTGAAATAGAAAAGCTTAGTCCGTGGGATATGGAGCCAATTCCTGATAATGGTATGTGGAAATTAACTAAACTATAAAGAATCATAGAATTTTATATCTAGGAGAGGCTTTAGGGATTGAGCTCAACCCTCTCATTTACATGTGAGCAAACAAGCCCAAAAAGGAAAATTATTTGCCCAGTCTCACAGTTATTAGTAGAAGTCAAGACTTGTACCTAGGTATCCTCACTTCTATTATATTTTCTTTTTATTACATAATTTCATGTTTTCACTGTTTTATCTTTTATTAAAGCTGACAGCATAATAACCAATTGGAATTCATTTAAGAATTTTAAGAACTTTAGAATTTACAATATTTTGATGATGGTAGGAAATGTTCTTTTTGGCCTAGTCCTGTTGTTTCATCAGTAGGGGGAGCTCCTGATATGGAACTCTTTCGTCTGATGTAGAACAGCAAATCATTTATAACTTAAAAGACCTGTCTTTGGCCCGGAGAGGTTAAGTGCTTTACCCATGATCACACAGGTAATATGTGTGAGAGGCAGGATTTGAACTTGGGTCTTCTTGACTGAAGCTGATCCTCTTTAGTATGCTGTGCTCCATATGAAGGTTATCCTTTCCATTTTATATATGGGAGAGCTAAGACCCAGAGAAGATGTGGTTTATCTGTTATCATATGTCATGGAAGTAATGAAGCTAGGATTTGAACAAAGCTCTTGAACCCAAATCCAATGTTCTTTTCCATTATGGGGTTATTGATAAATGTAGAAATTATAGTATTTCCACTCTCCCTTGGCTTTACTCCTGCTCATGCACGTGCTATTGAACAAATGATGAGAAGATCATGAAACCGTGCTGAGCCCCCTACAGAATGGTGTTATGTAATCTCAGATGGAACCTCACCACCACGAGGCAATCTTTTTTCACCCCTCTAATCTACAGTAACCTTTCATTCTTCCCTAAACCGCCCACAGTTTGTCTCCTACCCCCCTCTTAACCGAGAACCTGGCTCTACATTTGCAGAGTTCCTCCCTCCTCTTCTTTGTTCCTCATCTCGTAATCTCGTATCACTCAGGTGACTTCTGCCCTTGTTTACTCCTTCTACCCATTTTACACAAAGAATTGACCTTTCTTGCCAGGGCAAACCCCTCTACATGCCTGTGATCCCATTCCATCCTGTCTTCTCCAGTAGATTGCCATCCCTTTATTATTCCTACTTTCTAACTAATTTTTAATTTCTCTGTTTTTACTGGTTACTTCCTACAATTATGCCCACATCTCCCTATACTCAAAAAACCCTCACTTAATCTGTTCATTGTCCCCTGGTTATTATCCTACATCTCTCCTTTTGTTCAAAACTTGAGAAAGGCCTTTTGAAAAAGACCCCTCTACTTCCTTTTCTCCTCTTCTTTACTCTGAAAATTTAGCTCTCTGGCTTCATTAGCTTGAGACGTCTCTTGCATCATTCTCATTTCTCTTCCCAGTTTTTCCTCTACTTACTTGATTTTCAAAATCCTTGAGCTCTTCCTTGGCCTGTAACCAGTTCATATTTTTCTTGGAAGCTTCTGATGCAGGAGTTTTGACTTTTTTGTGTTTTTTTGGTTCCATGTTTTGATCCTTTTTGTCCCCAAAAAAGGATTCTGTGGTCTGATTGTGCTTCCTCTGCTTGCTCATCTTGCCAGCCAGTTACTTGACTTTTGAGCTCTTTTTCATGGTAGACCTCTGCTTCCAGATTGGAGAGAGCTGTGTCTCAAATTGCTGGGGTTTTCACAGTTGTCAGAGCCGTGAGGAAGGCACCGTCTTTTCAGCCACCACGAGCTCTGGCACACTGGCATTTCTCACCCCAGGACCACCACCCAAGACTGCAACCCAGATCCAGGCACGAGCAATTACCCTCTGAATGGTCTCTTGGTTCCCCATACTGTCTGTAGGCCAGGAGCTCCAGAGGCAGCCACTGCCCCTCTGCCGCCCTGGGGACAGGGGCCGGGCCACTCTTCTCTCAGTTTCAACTGAGTTTCCCACTGATCTTTTACTTTCTCTTTGGCGTTTATGGGTTGAGAAGTCTGGAAACCACCACAGCTGCTGGTGATTCACTCTCCTGAAGTCTGCTCTGGCCAATTGGGGCTGCTGGTCAGGGCTGGCCCGGGTCTGGGCCAACACAGCTCACATGGGACTGCACTGGGCTCCCAGGTGGTGCAATAGACCCTTCCTGTTAGCCTGCCAGGCTGCCTTCAGCAGGAGATTTGTTTCTCTCTGTCACTTTGTGGGTTCTGTAGCTCTAAAGTTTGTTTAGGGTCATATTTTATATAGGTATTAGAGGTGGTTGGTGCAGGAGGTTAAGCAAGTTCTTGCTTTTACTCCGCCATTTTGGCTCCACCTGATTGAAATTCTTTTTCCAAAGTTACTTTTAATCTTTTAATTGCTTTTTCTTAGTCCTCATTTTCCTTGACCTCAGTCAAGCTGTTCTCCTTGATACTCCATTCTCTCTAGGTTTTTGTGATACTGCTCTTTCCTGGTTCTGATCCTAACTGCTTCTTTTTCCTTCTCTGCTGAATCTTCATCCATATCACACCTCCTGACAGTGAGTCTCACGTTCTCCACTGTTTTACTTGGTGATCTCATCAGTTCCTCTGGTTTCAGTTATCATCTCTATACTGCTGACTCAGTGAGCCATCCCTAACCTCACCATGTTACCTCCCTTTCCTGCTACTCTGAATTACCTTCAGGATCAAGTATAAAACCCCTGCTTTGATTTTCAGTGACCTGTGGAGCCCGGCTCCTTCCTACCCTTTCGTAGCCTTCCTATACTTTACCACCCTCTGTGCATTCTGTAGTCCAGTGACACTAGCCTTCTTACTGTTACTGTCACATGACAGTCTCCCCAATTTTGGACATTTTCAGTGGCTATTTCCCATGCCTAATACTCTTTTTTTCTCATCATTCCTATAGATATCAGCTGACATCCTACCTTCTGCAAGAAACCCATTCTTCCTTAATCTTAATTTTCTCTCCTGAAGCCATCCCTTTATCCTTTCCATTTTTTATTTGTTCATAGTTGTTTGTATGATGTTTCCCCCGTTATATACCTTAAGTACCCTGACAACAGGGCTGTTTTTTGTTTGCTTGGGGTCTTTTGCTGTTGTGTGAGTCCCTTGTATGCACGTCCTGATTTTGCCTTTTCTGTTAATCGTCTTTTGTTGTATTCCCTGAGCGTAACCCTCCAATGTTTTTGCTTCTGTAGTCCATGTTCGTAGTCTCATTTACACCCTTATTTGAAAAGATAGAAGCCATGTTGCATGAGATCCCTTGTCTACCTTCACCTCAACATATCTACATGTGTAATCTCCTCCTTTTGGTCTGAGAGTGGCTTTCTCTCCAGAAAAGAACACGCTGGGGCTGCTCCCACACTTCTCCTACCTACCCTCTAGGTGACTTCTCAGTCAATCTTGCCGTTTTTCAAACAAAAAAAATTTTGTTGGCCTTGTAAGGAAGTTAACTCTTTTTTTGTTAAACTTTTCCCTTCCGGATTTTTTCAGTCCATGGTTTTTGTGCAGTCTCCATTACACTGACTCTTGACCTCAGTACTTTGACTCCTAAAGATTTGATGTCAATCAGTTGATACGCTTTCTTCTTTCCACAACATCCTTATTTTCCTTTCTGTTACTGTGTTCTGACTCGTGTGGACGAGTATATTCCTGACTTAGTGAATGTTTCCTATACAGTCTCAGAAAAACCATACTGTCTCCTGCTCTCAACTAATACCTTTATTTTAATGACTCCCCTGGATCTAACCTTTACTTAAAAATCCAAGAAACCTTCAGAAGATTTCTTTTTAGGTTTCATATCATCTGACCAAATTCAGCATTTCTAAATCTAAATTTGTCGTATCTTCCCAGTATGACCAGTTTTACTATTTTTTTAATGACCTGATTTTGTTTTTTTTGGTTTCAGAATCTTGGCATTATCTTGACTCCCAATCCCTTTACCTCTGAAAACCCACCAGCTACTCATTCTTTACATCTGATACTTCTGTAAACACTCTAAGCTGGATATCCTCATCATGTTACTGAGTTTTTGTGACTATTTTGCTAACTTGTCTTACTTTTATTTATTTTTCTCCTTCACTTCAAGCCATTCTCTGTACTTTGGACAGGTTGTAGGTACTTTGGTAGATCTTTGATCTCGTTGATGTGTATGTTCCCTTTACCAATAGAGTTTATCACAAATAGGATGTTTGCTCATTCCTGGTGGACTTGGATCCATGTTCTCCCCCAAGTTCACCTAGCATTGGCAGGCACCTTCCTTGCTACTTCCTGGACAAAGTCCTTTTCTTTTTAAATTAAAACTAAAACTTAATTGCAGTTATATGCAAACAGGTAATTTATGAAGACTGCTTCTGTGGCATGCCATTTGTGAAATGTGAAATAATCCAAGTGTTGCTGTTGGTATTAATGACAGTGTTTCAGAGCATTCTGTACACCACAATATTATTCCATTCCTGCCATGATTCTAAAATACAGCTGAAACATCTAGTGACTGATATTAAAATTAGGAAAGTTCAAGCTCCATCTTTTCCCAAATATGTGTGTTTGCAAAATCCATATTCAGATAGTTATGTTTCTTATTTTTATGCAGAGGTTTTTTCAAATGCCAGATAATTTATCAGAAGGGATGTAGAAGTAGTTGAGTAAAATCTTGATCCAGAAAGTACAAGAATTAGTCTGTTGAATACAATTAGTATTTATGATTACCTGTTTTTAAAGACAAATCTAAAATATATTTTTAGAAATAAATTTCTTTTCATGTGCATTTATAATGTCTCTCCAATTCCCCCCTCCCTATCAGTCAAAAAAAGAAGAAGAAGAAGAAAAGGAAATGAAACCCTTTGTTAATAACATGGATAGTCCAAGGGAAACAAACCCGCACACTGGCCATGTGTGGGAAACATGTGTCTTTCCATATTTAAAGTCCATCACCTTTATGACAGGAGGTGAGATGGGGTCACTTGTCTTCAGGCTTTTGTACTTGCAGTTTTTCATTGCTCATAGTTCCCAAGTCCTTCAAAGTTGTCTTCTCTGTCATTGACATTTATTTTCCTAAATTGCACTTCAGCGGTTCAGTTAAATCCTTGCTCTCACACTTATCCCCACCCACCCCTGCCGGCCTTCTCTAGGGGCCTGTGATGACTCTAAATCTTGCCTGCCCTGTCAAGTCGAAAATCATCTTCCTTAGCTTCCAAGCTCTGCCCTTCACCCGTATGTGCTTCGTAGAGCAGGACGATCCAAGGTGTAGCCGTTAAGAACAAGCTGAAATTTCAGCGAACACAGTCCCTGTGTCCCTGTGGTGCGCAGGACAGTTAGTTGGCAGAGTAGATGGAGAGCTGGACCTGGAGTCAGGAAACCGTCCAGTACAGCCTTGCGCCCTTGATAGCCGTGTGATCCTGGGCAAATGCTTTGTTCTGTTTGCCTCTCTTTTCTCCCCTGTAAAAAGGAGCAGTGATAGCATCTCCCTCTCAGAGTTATTGTGAGGATGAAGTGGGGTGATAATCATAGAGCACTTGGCAGTTTATGAATGTTAATTGTTACTATTACACTGTTGCCTTCTGCATGTTGTAGAAAGTGCTTAGTGCTCTGCCTCGCATGTAGTAGGTGCTATATATATATAAATATCCATTCCTTTCTCTCCCCCTTCTTCCTCACCTCCTGGTGGTTCTGTTCTGGCTATTTGAAAGTATCCACATTTTATATTTTAAATGTAAAGTATTTTAAAAATAAAGTCTCAGCTCTTGAAATTGTTCTGTGTTTGTCGTGACATAGAATTGGAATAAAATTTGATTAGATTTGAGATTGTGAAAGATTGCTTTTGGAGATTTATTTGGTTTGACAATCTTTTATTGAACTAAGTTTTTTATGATGTATACAAAGGGTACAAGATTGGTAAAGCGAGCTGTTAAATGTAAAAGTATATTTTCATAGTTTCATATTTTCATATTCACTCTTTTCTCTTTTTTGTGTCATACCTTTATTTATATGTAGTCGATCCACCCGAAGAATTGGGAGCTAGCATTTCAGTGACTTCGGATGAGCTAGAGAAGTTGTTATACAAACCCCAGAATGGCGAATGGGGTAAAAAATCCCGGGACGAAGAATGTGAAAGAATAATCAGTGGCATTGATCAACTTTTGAATCTTGGTAACCGTTTTCATTTTATTAGAAATATCAAAAATTTGCGAGTTTGTTGTTTATGAGACGTTTACATTGCATTTTGAATTAATATTTTGGCTTTACCAATTATCTTAATTTGACTATTTCCTTGGTGGATAATTTTGAGAGAAATTTTAAGATTTAATTTCTTTTTAAAATAAAGTTTATTGGTATCCTTTGTTTTTATAGCATTCATTTCTGGAAATCCTTCTACCTCCTGTTTTGCAAATAAGAAAGAATATACAATGCAGTCACTGTGCATGACAGTACAGTGTGTTCCAAGCTTGTGATGTCTCAAAGATCTTTGATCCAAGTCCAGATTTGACTGTTGACTCTTTCCCCCCACTCCCTTCCTGTGACTTTGGTCTGAGCTCTACAAGTTTCTGGCTTTGGTTTGGGTCTGAGCAACAGTGGAATGCTGTTAGACAAAGCCTTTATTAGCAAGCTAGAAGGCTCCCTAGGCTTCACCATGGTACAGAGTTCCTGTCTTCATTATTGCCCTGCAGGCTTCAGACTGGGAGCTGGAGTTGGAACTGAGACCCTGACTCCCACACCACCCGTGCTCCTGGTGAATGAGCCACATAATTGCTACTTCCTCTGAGCTTGTTTTCGATGTTTTGCTTTCTTTCCACTGCTCCCTACTCCTCAGCATCAGTCCTGGATCTTTGATAGGGAACTAAGTGTGGGTGCCAGAGCTACCAAATGGCACTTGTTCCTGTCACAGCATCCCAGTATGGATCTGGGACCTCTTCATGGCCCAGTGCACATCCTCTCCTCGGGCAGGCTTCTGGTCAGGCTGTGTCCCCAGTTTTCTAATGCTGGCTTAGGCATTCAATGTCACTTTTTATTTTTTCCCCATCAGTATTTGGTCTGATGTGTTTGCTGGGTCGGTTTTGGGCACTTTGAGGGAGAACTTCTTACTGTTCTGCCATCTTGGCTCTACCTCTTAATAAATCAGTGAGCTCACACCCTAAGTGTCATTCTCAAATACTCACTTTTTCTCTCCTCCCTTGCCCCCACCCCCTAATATCTAGTCTGTTGCCAAGTTCTTCATTCTGCCTTCATAACATCTCTCCTGTATGCCCCCTTTACTTCTCCAGCTCTGCCAGCACCCTGATGAAGGCCCTCATCTCCTCATGTCTAGCTTATTGCAATGTCTTTCTGTGACTGGTCTCTCAGCGTTGTTTCTCCCTCCTCTAGTCTGCCTTCCATTTAACTATCAGACTCATCTTCCTAAAGCACAGATCTTATTATGTCATCCTCCCCTGCCCTCCCTTACTTAGTAACTTCAGTAGCTTCCTTTGACTTCTGAGATAGAATATAAAATCTTCCGTTTGGCTTTTCAAAGGCTTCATTAACTGTCTTCCCACCATCTATCTCTCTACCATTCTCCAGGCACTTACTTTCAATCCAGTGACACTGGCTTCCATGTTGTTCTTCGAGGACGACACTCCTGGTTCCTTCACCAGCTCTCCTCCACGCCTAGATTTCTCTCCTTCCTCATCCTCACTTCTGATTTTCCTGATATCAAGTCTAAACCGAAATCTGATCTTCTGCAAGAAGGCTTTCTAGAACCCAGCTCTTTTTATCATTTCCGGTTGTGTGTGTGTCCACACACGCGCGCGCGCGCGCACACACACACACACAGATCTTGTTTCTCTATCGTTATTTTCACATTATTTCCTACATTACTCTGAAGGCAGTGACTTGGGTTTTTCTGGTTTTCATTTTCCTTTGCATCTGACACATCACGGATGCTCAATAATTCTTCATCTGCTTATTGAGCACTTGCTGTATCCCAGGCCCAGGGCAGGTTTTTCTGCTTAAGACACAAGTGTGACGAAGGCTGCATTCCCTCAGGGGAGACACACAGAGACCAATGCAAGGTAGTTTGTGGAGAGAAGCATGAGCAGCTTGGCTAATGACGAAACATTTCTCATGTCAGGGAGGTACTTAGGCAGAACTTTGCAGGAAGGGCTTTTAAGAGATGGAGATGAGGGAGAGTGCCTAAGCCTAAGCAAAGGCAAAAAGACAGGAGGTGGACTTTTGTATGTGAGTAATAAAAAGTTAGGCCAGTTTGACTGGACAAGGAATGCGTGAAGGGAGGCGAGGGAGAGCAGTAGATAGAGCACTGAGTCTGGATTCAGGAAGACCCGATTTCAGATTTGGCCTCAGATACTAGTTTTGTGATCCTGGGCAAGTCACTTAACCTGTTTACTCATCTGTAAAATAAACCAAAGAAGGAATTGACAGTTGACTCCACGATGTTTGCCAAGAAATCCCCAGATGGCGTCACAAAGAGTTGGGCATGACTGAAAAGACTGAACAATGGAGTTGGAGCCAGGTTGTAAATGGAGTTTGTATTTGATTTAAGTAACAGGAAGCTGTTGGAGTTTATTGAGCAGGGGAGAGATGCAGTCAGGCCTGTGCTTTAGGAGCAGTGCCTTATTAGTGGTGTCGAGAATGGATTTGAGAGTCCACATTGATAAAAGCCAAAAGATTATTGTAATAGAGGGCCTGCGAATTACTGTTTCTGAGCACAGTTATTGGGGCTGTGAGAATATAGGGGGAAAAGGGGTTTGAGAGATGTTATAAAGCTAGAATTGCCAAGACTTGATGCTTGATTCAGGTATGTATGGTGAAGGAGACTAAGAAGTTAAGGATCACTCCAAGTTTGAGAACTTGGATGACTAGAAAGATGCTGGTACTTTCAGCAGAAGTAGAGAAGTTGGGAGGAGTTGTGCATTTGAGGGGAAACTTACAGGGGTCCTCTGTTGTGAGTATGTTGAGTTTGAGATTCTTATGAAACATAGTTTTAAATGCTCAATAAGCAATTGGTAATACAGAAGTGGAGCTTAGGAAAGACACTAGGGAGGGATATGTAGATCTGGGAGTCCTCTGCATTGAGATAATGATGAAGTCCTTGGGAACTGAGAAGGTTCCCAAGAGAGAGGAGGGCCTAGAACAGAGACTTAGGTTATATGTCTGGTTACATAAAGGTATGTTTCTTTCCTCTGCCCAGAGGAAGGAAACAGTTTTCATTACTTTGGGTCTGTGTTCACTGAAATTTAATTATTTAAATGGCCTTTTTATTTAAATGACTTTTTTTTCTCTCATAACAGATATAGCTGCAGCTTTCGCAGGTCCAGTTGATCTGTGTACATACCCAAAGTACTGTACAGTGGTAGCCTATCCGACGGATCTTTACACTATTCGGATGAGACTTGTCCATCGATTTTACAGGTCAGTAGCTGAGTAAAGAATTTAATTTTGCAATGTGCTTCCTTCTTACTACCTACAAGATTTCCAGTAAACAAGGAGAATAAAAATATTCTTTATTTTACAAAAACAGTGCTTGCTTCAGCAGCACGTATACTAAAATTGGAACAGTGCAGAGAAGGTTAGCATGACCCCTGTCCAAGTATGGCATTCAAATTTGGGGAGCATTCCATATTTTACAAAAACAAAAAATTATATAATTAGAATCTTGTTACTCTGGGTTCTTTTATTTTAGGGTAACTTTTGTATTAAAAAGGAGATACATCTGTTAACCTTAGTCATTACTTTTCCTTTATGTTTGCCTAAGGAGTTGACTGTCTTAATTAGCAATGAAAATAATTTTTCCCTTGCTAATATAAGTTTCTAGATTCTGAGAGGATATATTTCTTCAGTGTATTTATTATTTAGTCTTTCCACATGAAAGATAAAGGCTTTTTTGTGAAGATATTGCCAGTAATAATAAAAATGATGCTTTGTGCATGAATAATATTTTTAACTCACTATCTGTGGTATCATCTGTCTTTTAAAAGTAATTAAAAAAAAAAACTTCCAGCTTCTAAGTTTAAGAAGTGTTTCCTGATTGTAAAGAAGTGGAAATGGTTAAAAAGGAGTAATTGATGAAAATAAAATTTAGGATAGGATAGCTGTGAGACTATTGAAGAATGTTTTCTGAATAAAAACAATTATTAAATTTTCCAATATATTGAATCATTCTTTGTGGAAGATAGTATGTGATTTGGTATATTCTTGGCAAATATGCACTCTAGAACTAATGGTTTTACATGGTTTACCGTTTTACTTATAAGTCATGTTAGCTAGATGGCATTTCAAATTAGCTTCTATAATAAGCATATTAACCTACTAATTAAATAATTTTATTCTTAGAGTCTTTAATTTGGCTTATAATTATGCTTCATTTGGGTAGATTATTGATTATTATTATTAAAGACCAATGATGGCTTTGTACCTGGATCAGTTCTAGAATACCTAAAAATAGACATTATGCTTTATACTTAAATTATGAAATAAATAACATTCGTAAAGCACAAGACCTAGCACAAAGCAGATACTATATAAATGTTTATTCCTTTCCATGTTCATTACCAATTAGTAGTATCTTTGACATTTTTTTCTGTGAAAGCTAACTTGTGCAAGGTTACTTTATAAGCAACACCCATATGATTTTAAATTATTATTCATTTGGTAAAAATAAGATTATATATAGCATGTCTTCAAAATATAGGGCCAGCAGGAAGATCTAGGCAGAAAAATCACATTAACTTCTCAGTTCTGTAGACATTTCTCTGAGATGGAGGTAGGTGGCCCATACTCTGAAACGAAATTAAAATGTAATTTAAAAATGTCTAACAAAATAAATAATTTAACATAAATAATGTTAATTTATGGTTTTCTGAGTTAGTATGCAGCCTACAAGGCTCCATCTCTCTGAGTTTGACACCACTGTTCTAAGACACCGAGTTACAGAAAAGTTAACATCAGTCTGTACCAGTGGAGGGAATCAGTACATACATTTATGAAATTAAACATCCAAACATGATGGTCTCCTTACCAGCTCCCCTCCCAATACTCCAGGACGAAAAAAGACATTTTAGTTCTTCACCCATGTGTACACCAAACCAGTATAATCATTCATGGTTGTGACAGGGCTGATAGTAAGAGAGATAATGTTTTTGCACATTTGGATTAACATCATAAGCGTAAATTTGATAAATACACTCTTAATCACAGTTTCATTTTCTTGTCCTAAATCTACCAGCTTTTCAGTGTTATTTTATGTACTTTGTTTTAAAGGAGGATTTCTGCCCTAGTCTGGGAAGTAAGGTACATAGAGTATAATGCCAGAACTTTTAATGAACCTGGGAGTGCTATTGCAAGATCAGCTAAGAAGATCACTGACCAACTTTTAAAATTCATTAAGTAAGTAATAGTAAGGATGTTATCTGTGAACTACATGCTATTCTTTTATCTTTCTTTCCTGTATGTTTTTGCCTTGGAAGCATAACTATTTTATTTGTTAATTTAAATGACATTCTTCATTATTGCAATAACAGTGTTCATTTCAGTGGTAGAAGATAATGTCAATTAAATTACATTTTTTCTTACTCTATATTGTAAATTGAATGTCAGATTGGAGACATTCATTCCAGATAGCAACTAAATTCCTATAATCCGATAGCTCTTTTGACCTGATAGCACTTCCCTGTCACATCCTTCCATCTTTTTTCCGTGGTTGCATTTCTTCTTTTGAAATGGATTGTTTGCATCTTTTGAGCATTTTTCTATTAGGGAATAGTTCTTCCAGATTATTTATATCAAGATCAGCTCCTTTGAGAAGAGAATTCTTTCCTTCTCTGTAGTTGTGTCCCTACTTCCTAGTACAGAGTCTGGCACGTAGCAATGCTTAATATTTAATTTCTTATTTTTATTATTATTATCATCATTATTTATTAATAGACAGTTGTCTTTTGATTTACTGAATTCCTTATGTATTTGGATATCAGAAATATTTGTCGTAAAGATTTTTCCTTCAGTAAATTTTTTTTATTAAATTTTATGTTTATTTTTAGTTTATATCATTCATTTCCACAAGATTTTGAGTTACAAATTTTCTGCCCATCTTCCCCCTACCCACCACCCCAAAACAGCGATCCCACTGTATACTCCCACCCCCAATCTGCTCTCTCCTATGTCCTCCCCCATCACCTCTCTGACTTGCCAGTAGGGCGAGATGGATCTCCATACCCCAGTGCTGTATATCTTATTACCCAGTTGCATGTAAATAACAATAATAACAATAATTTTTTTAAACATTTGATTTTAAAACTTTGAATTCCAGATTCTTTCCCTTCCTCCCCTGTCACTCACCCTTACTGGGAAGACAAGCAATTCAATATAGGTTGTGCATGTGTAGTTACACAAAACATTTCCATAGTGGATATATTGTGAAAGACTGACTATATTTCCCTCCATCCTATCCCGCCCCTCACCTGTTCTATTCTCTACTTTGACCCTGTCCCTTTACAAAAGTGTGTGCTTCTAACTACCCTCCCCCCCCCAGCCTGCCCTCCCCTCCCTCATCCCACCTCTCATCCCCTTCCCCCCTACTCTCCTGTAGGCGAGATACTCAATTTAGTGTGTACATCATTCCCTCCCTAAGCCAAATTCAATAAGAGTAAAGTTGGCCCATTCCCTTTCACCTTCCTGTTCTTCCCCTCCATTGTAACAGTTAGCCCTTGCTTCTCCTATATGAAATAATTAACCCCATTCTGTCTCTCCTTATCTCCTCATTATATTCCTCTCTCACCTCTCAATTTCACCTTTTAAATATCATCCTTTCCTATTCAATTGATCCTGTGCTCTCTATGTATACCTGTATACATATATACACACACCCACATATGTATTCATGTGTATACATACCCTCCTATATAGACATGTATATGTATGTATACTTACATATACATTTATATTCCCTTCAACTGTACTCGTGCTGAGACAGGTTTCATAAGTTACAATTATTGTTTTTCCATGTAGGCATGTAAATAGTTCAACTTTGATAAGTTCCTTATGATTTCTTTTCCCTGTTATGCTTCTCTTGCTTCTTGTATTTGAATGTCAAATTTTCTATTCAACTCTGGTTTTTTCATCAAGAATGCTTGAAAGTCTTCTATTTTATTCAATGACCATATTTTCCCCTGAAATATTATACTCAGTTTTTGCTGGGTAGATGATTCTTGGTTTTAATCTTAGCTCCTTTGATCTCTGGAATATTGTATTCCAAGCCCTTCGATCCCTTAATGCTAGATCCTGGGTTATCTTGATTGTGTTTCCACAATATTCTAATTGTTTCTTCTTGGCTGCTTGTAATATTTTCTTCTTGATCTGGGAACTCCAGAACCTGGCTATAATATTCCTAGGAGTTTTCTTTTTGGAATCTTTTTCAAGAGG
>CM053591.1:1449699-1472511 GCA_028646515.1 Pseudochirops corinnae | reverse complement strand
TAGCCACATTAGCAAAGGGCCTAGGGGCAGGGAAGATCTTTAGATTCCCATAACAACAGACTGCATAGAGTTTTGACTCTGATTTTTTTTAATGAGCAAATTAAGAGCTGAGAAGTTAAAATTATATAATTATGTATCAAAATAGTGATTGAGTTAATATTTAGAACTCTGGTGTGAAGACTTAATCCATTGTTCTTTCTACCATGCCATGCTTCCTTTTTCATTAAAATTCTTTTTAGAAGTTATAGAAAGGTCAAGGCATAATGAATTTGATTATTCTGTTGAATAGATGATTCTGAAAAGTTAAACCAACTTTAAAGTGATCTGATTCATGTTCCTTTGTAGGATGAGCATGATCTTCCTAAAACTTCTTCTGGAAGAATAAGAGTGAGTTCTTCTGTTTTGTTCATGTTTTTAACATGCTGTTGACATTTTATAAGGATTATGTTTGTTAAATTAGGGTTTAAATTGAAGATTTTTTTTTTCTTGAAATCATTGAAAAAATATTTTCTTAGTTCCTGCAGTGTCTTTGGAAGGATACCTGGCTATAAGTTAGTCTTCTTTAAGAAGCTTACAAACTAATAGGATTAAGTGTTGATTGAACGGAAGATGAAGAAATGGAAGAGGTGGACTTCAGATATGGGTTTTAGAGCAGGGGTAGTATTTGGAAGGAATGGGAAAAAACGTTATAGGGGAAGGGGAAAACCTGAAACGCATGTTCTAGGAATAAGCATTAAATGTTGGTACAGGACAGAAGCCGGACTTGACTGGCTTAAGTGCTAAGAAATGAGGTTATAATTGTCCTTCTATCTGAACCCTACGTGGACTAGTGCCATATTATGGTAATCTTGAAAGATAGGGAGAAGAGTTTGGGTTTGATATTGTAGGAGAAGGGGGACTTTGATCTATGGAATAACATGCTGAAAGTGGTATTTAAGAAAAAGTACATTATTCCTTTGGAGTTTGGTTTGGTTTTTTTGTTTTTTTAGTATGGAATGGTAAGAGACCCAGGGTCATCAGTTGAAGTCTGTTTGTGACCCAGAGGTGAGATGATGAAAGTTGAATCAGAGTAGTTTCTCAGGGATATGATAAGGAACAGAATTAAGCCATTTCAAGTGAAAGTAAACACTAATAGTTAACACTAACTGACTAGATTTGGAGGATTAAAGAAAAGGAGATAGGATTTTTGAGTCTGTCTGGGAGAAATATACCATTTACAGAGAACCAAAGGTTATACATTTTAATTATTAAAGACTTTAATTCATTGTAAATTGATTTTTTAAAATAGGCATTTATTTTCTTCAGTCCCCCCAGTCCCATTGGAAAAAAGAAAGAAAAAGTAAACCCTTGTAACAGTCATATATACCCAAGCAAAACAGATGTCATATCTAAAAATGTGTGTCTGCTTCTACATCTTGAGTTTGTTACCTCTCTGTCTGGCAGTGGGTAGCATTTTCATTCATCCTCAATCTATGTGAATCGTGGTTGGTCACCAAATCAGTTTTCAGTCCTTCAATATTGTTTGTTTTTGCATTATTGTTGCTTATTTTATAAACTTCTGGTTCTGCTAACTTAACTCTGCATTAGTTCAAGCAAGTATTCATAGGCTTCCTTGAAACCATTCCTTTCATAATTTGTTATTATGTTCATATAATAGACAATAATTTATTTAACCATTCCCTAGTTGATAGGCAACACCTTAGGTTACAGTTTTCTGTTACAAACAGTTCTTTTGCTACCACAAAAAGAATTACCATAAATACTTTTTGTATGGATATTTTTCCTCCTCTTTTGATCTTTTTTTTTGTATATTGACCTAGTAGTGATATCACCAGATGCATAGTTTAGTTACAGTGAGGATGGTTAGACCATCTAGAATGATTAGGCCAGTTCATAATTCCACTAATAGTCTTATTAGTGTTCCTGTTTTCCCATAGCCTTTCTATCATTTGTCATTTTCCTTTTTCGTCCGTTTTGCCAAATTGTGTGAGGTGGAACCTCAGAGTTGCTTTAATTTGCAGTTCTCTAATTCTTAATGATTTAGAACATTTTTTTCAGAAGACTATTAATAGCTTGGATTTCTTCTTTTGAGGATTACTTGCTCATATCCTTTGACCATTTATCAATTGGTAGATGGCTTGTATTGTTACACATTCTAATCAATTCCCTATATGTTACGGAAATTGGATCTTTATTAGAGACATGCTGCAAAAGTTTTTCTAGTTTACTTGTTTCCCCTTTTAATCTTAGCAAGATTGGATTTGTTTGCAGAAATTTTTTAATTTTATACGATCAAAATTTTCTGTATCTTCTGTGATCCTCTCTATCTTCCGTTTCTGAATTCTTCCTCTCTCCATAGGTCTGAAAGCTAATTTTCTTCCTTGCTGTTAGAATTTATGAATGTGATCTTTTATACATAGATTATGCATCCATTTGAAGCTTATTTTGGCATATGGTGTAATGGTATATGGTATATGTTGGTCTATATTCTTAATTTCTGCCACACTGTTTTTTGTTTTTCAGTTTTCCCAGAAGTTTTTGTCCTTACCCCAATAGCTCTAGGGTCTTACTGGGCTACTCTGTTTGACTTCTGTATATTGTACACTCAATCTCTTGATTCTTAGTATAATTTGAGATTTGATACACCTTCCTTCTCCATTTTTACATTATTTCTTTGGGATTTTTGACCCTTTTTTCTTTCATATCAATTTGGTAGAGCACTGAAAAAGTAAATTAATTTAGGAAGCACTCTTAATTTCGTGGCTTGACCTAACCATGCGCAATTAATATTTTCTGTTACTTAAGTTTGAAAGGCTTTAATTTAGAATGTTTTAAAACATTTCAGTAAAGCCTGTTTTCTAATTTTGTTACATGTCTATAACCTTCTACTGATTTTAAAAATATAGGCTTCTTTTTTCTATCATTTACAAAGCAATCTCTTGGTCGTTGGTTTGTTTTATTTTACAACATGGAGTTTCAAAAGCATTTCTAGAATTTTGGAATTGAATAAATGCCCAGTAATAAGTACATCTTATAGGAATTATCTAGGGTGTTGCATACCATTACATGATCACTGGTGTGTGACACTGAGTCATTTTTGAAAGTTTTTTTAATTGTAACAGTGGTAGTACCATGTAACTTAATTATAGCAAGAGTAAGGTTGCTCACCATATTTATCATTTAGGGTAATGTTTTCTTTAGTACCTAGTTTATCTAGGATATATTCTCCTTGCTTAAAAATAACTAGTTTTGGGAAACTGATATTACGCACATGTTTTAGGGGCATCATTGGAAGAAAAGGAACAGTAACAAAGCTAAACGTGATCAAAATAACTGGCAGAGGCAATGCAAAGAGCTAGTGGACTTAATTTTCCAGTGTGAAGACTCTGAGCCCTTTAGACATCCTGTGGATTTGGTTGAGTATCCAGTAAGTTAATATTATTTAAATTTTTATTTGGGGGACGGTGGAGTGTAATGGATACATCTTTGAATTAAACTTGTGAAGAACAAGAAATACTCATGTATCTGGTATGTACAAGCTGTTAAATATTTTAAAGGTTCAATGTTTTTCATTTCTTGATAATCTGTACACATTTAACAAATACTTATTAAGCTTACCAAGCTCCCAATAACTTAAAGGTGCTTCCTAGATGCTGAGGAGATCAAGACGTCCTAACAATGAAAAAGCAATAGTTTATGTTAGGGAGATGACTTTGTACCAAGGGAATGACATGAGTACTCAGTAATTCTCCAAGCAGCTTCCCTTCCCGTTTTGAGGTCATGTGATCCATCACGGTGGCAAAGGTCAGATGAGACCATCTGTATAGTAATTGTAGAGCACGTCTTAGATGTGAGCTGCTTTTTAAAGGCGAGGATTTGTCTCCACCAAGGCTAGTGTGGTCCTTTCTCTTCGGTTTAATACATTCTGGAAATGACACTGACAAAGACAATACTAGTAAGGGAATGAGTAAAATCTGAAATGTCTATATAAGGAGTGTTTCTAGAAACTCTCCCTTTCATTTGATTATGTAACAGTTTGAAAAAATCATTAATGGTTTTCACTGGTTGTAATTATATTTGCCCTTCACTACAGCGGGAAAAGCAGGAACTAGAGTCAGAGGGACCTGCCTCTGATGTAAATCACCCTACCTGGGTCTCCGTCCTTATCAGTGAGGGGACTGTACCAAATGACTTTAACAGTGATATTATGAATGAGTATAATGCTGCTGAAAATTACTAGTACTTTATAAGCACTTCATACTTATTTTAAGAATAAAATGACATGGGGTGGCTAGGAAGCGCAGTGAGTAGAGCACCGGCCCTGGAGTCAGGAGGACCTGAGTTCAAATCCAGCCTCAGACACTTGACACACTTACTAGCCAGGTGACTTTGGGCAAGTCACTTAACCCCAATTGCCCTCCAGAAAGCAAAAAAAAAAAAAAATAAAGCATAAAATGACACACGACCAGACAAAAGGTCAAAATTATTCCATTGTGAACAAGAGTCAGTTATATAGGTGTAGTTATATGCATAATCCACAAATCACACATTAGTGAATATCAAGTGGAAAGTATTGGCCAAGTTAAGTAGAAGATTGATTAATGTGTAGTTAATTGAATAGAGGCAGTTAGGTATGGAGCATCAGATAGAGTGCTGGGCCGGGAGGACCTCAATTTAAATCCTGCTTCAAACACTTGGTAGGTTTGTGACTCTGGGCACGCTACTTAACCTCTTGGTTTCCTCATCTGTAAAATGGAGATAATAGCAACTGGCTCCCAGGTTTGTTTTGAGAAGGAGATGAAATAATAATGGTAAAGTGCTTAGTGCAGTGGCTGGTCCGTGGTAAACATTATGTAGTTTGTTAGTTATTATTATCATTGTCATGACCGTAACATTATAAAGAGTCGATTATTCTTATTAACCATCATTTTTAACTGGCCCTTTGATTTTATTGGTGTAGGTGAAGAGGTGCTAGGAGGCCTATGTGGTATATTTTGGGGTAACTTTAATTCAGTTTTGTGTTGAGCTGTAAAAGCCACATTTCTTCACTCTTTCTCCCCTTCCCCCAGGCCCAGCCTAGAGGTATTCCCTCTTGAACCATTAGCTCTTCATTCAAGGTGCGACCTCCTTCTGTCCTAGCAAACCAAACCCATCCACCTGCAAACCAGGATGGGAACATCTCACTGACCTGACCTCAGATCTGTGACATGCGCAGTTGATGTCCAGGGGGTGTCCCTTTGAGCATTGGCCCCTCCCTGGCCCCCAGGCTCCCCCCTGACTCATCCTCTGTGGAGTATTTGCTTTGGAAGGTCAGTGCTAACCGTGTAGTTAGCTAGTAAATGCTGCCTTCCCCTCTCGCCCCGCGCACAGGCCTGTGGACTTCTTTCAAGAAAAGGTCGTTTTTAAGGTGGTCGTGGGCCCGAGAAGACCTCTTTCCAGGGTCGGGGCGGCGCACCGAGTGTCCCCCAAGGACTTTTCACAGACTCGCGTTGGGACTCTGCACCGAGAAGTTCTTTCAGACCCCGTTTTTTTGTGTTTGTGAGAGTCTTTGTCGAATGACCCCTTTTTTTTCCACTTAGGACTATAGAGACATCATAGACACTCCGATGGACTTTGGGACAGTGAGGGAAACTCTAGAAGCAGGCAATTATGACAACCCCCTGGAGTTCTGCAAAGATATTCGATTGATCTTTAGTAATGCTAAAGCGTACACACCAAACAAGAGGTCAAAGGTAATTTTTAACATCTTTAGAGCAAACAAAAAAAGAAGGATTTTACCCATCACCTGTGGGTTTGTTATCGGGGAGTGCAAAAATGAACCCAGGTAAATGGAAAATGGTTTATAAGGGTCCACTTTAAAAACCTTCAATAACGTTTTTATGCCCGTTATATTGGTACTTAAATGCAAATCACAGCTGTTAACCAAAGAGTTCAGGTAACGGTTTGAAATACCTACTTTGTCTTAACTGCGTTCCTTTCCACCTTGTCTTTACCGCCTGTCTGTTCTAATCTCTGTCAGTCAGTTCCTTTGGTTTCGTCATCTTTGTTTCCTGTGTGTTTTCCTGCTTGTGTTTGTGGGAGTTGGGTTTGGGGGGAGGGATGTGTGTGTATTCACTCACTCCAATATTTATTCATGAAGACCTCCCGAATTTACTTGGCGGAATTGACTCAAATAGTGCCTCTGTTGCTTTCAGACTCAGCTTAGTGATGAAGAGTAGAAACTGTCCTTAAGCTTTTCAGACCTTTTACTGTTTTTTAAGTTTGATTGAAGTTTTCCCTTTTTCCCCTCTAACATCACTGTCACTTTGTGCTGGCCTCTACCCCTATCCTATCCGAGCTTTCCTGGGCCATGTCACATGAACACATATCTTGTTCTTTGCTTAGCAAATCGCATTTAGGGCAGAGATTTGAAATTAATAAATCATTTGTTTTTGACAATCAGATAAAAAGCGAATGTATTGGCCATGGCCAAGACCTTTTTTATTAGTGAAATCTTGAAATACTTTTGAAGGTTGTTTTATAATTAATGTGCTTTTTTCATTTTCTTTGTAGATTTACAGTATGACTCTTAGATTATCTGCACTATTTGAGGAAAAAATCAGGAGAATTTCCTCTGATTTTAAAATTGGGCAAAAATACAATGAGAAATTACGAAGAAGTCAAAGGTGTAAGAGAAGGCAAGGCTCCACACGTGGCTATCGATCTAGCAAATTCAGGTGAATGGGCGATGACAAGTTGTAGCCATAACTTTTGGATTCTTTGTTGTTTTCGTTTATTAACATGTCCTATGTAGATAATACAGATAGATATGATGTTCAGTGATTTGCAGAGTCTTTGGGGAAGTCCATTTTTATCATGTGTCTATACTTTGTGATACTGGAGAGCAAGGTGCTATTTTAATCTGTAGTAAATATAGTATCTTAAGGTGAAACTCTGAAAAATAGTTTTTCGACATGCCTAACATTATGCCTCGTATTTCATGTGGAGCATGGGCAGCTGGGTGACCCAGTGGTGGAACCCTGGGCCTGGAATCAGAAAGACTCGTGCTCATGAGCTCAGATCTGGTCCCACACGCTTCCTAGCTGGTGTGACCCTGTTTATCTCAGTCCTCATCTGTAAAATGGGCAGGAGAAGGAAGTGGCGAACCACTCTCGTGTCTCTTCCAGGAACGCCTCAGAAGGGAGCCACGCAGAGTGAGACACACTGAAATGGCCAATAAGCAACAATAAATTAATTTCTTCTGATAAGTCATTAACATATGGGGAAAACAGACATTGTCTGCAGCGCCTGGTAAAATGCAAGATGATCAGGAGCCAGTGATTTCCGCAGATGAGTGCATTAAGCCTCAAACTAGTCAGCCAGCCAATCTGTGCAGAGCCAGCCTTAGAAAGGGTACGTGTGGTTACTAGAAGGAAGCCCCTGGGGTTAGGAGTGGTTAGGGGAGACTCCCGTAGAAAGTGGGGTGCTGGAATGTGAAGGGAACCGTAAAGGAGGACAGAGGCAAACTCCCCAGAGCCAAGAGAGGCCTGGTCTCTGAAGCGAAGACAGCGAGAGGAGCGCTGATATCTGCTCCTCAAGGCAATAGGGAACCACTGCAGTTGGTTGAGTAAACGAGTCAGGGGGAAGGGAGTGTTTGAGTAAAATCATTTTAGTGACCAAATGGAGTAGGAAGAGATTTAAGCCACCAGCAGGCTTAAATTGTTGCAGCAATCCAGGCCTTCACTGATTAGGGCTTCACTGCAGGGTAGCAGTCTCGAAGGAGAGAAGAGATGTTCCAAAGGTGAAATGAGCAGACCTGAGCAGTAGCTTTGGATATAGGAGACAAACAGTTGTGAGCCTGAGGGACTAAGACGGTGGTGCTGCCCTCTACAGTGATAGGCAAGGAGTGGGGGTGGGAGAGGAATGGGTTCAGTTTGGGGCATGTTAAGTTTAGAATGTTTTTTGAACATCCAGTTCGGAATGTTTGAAAGACAGCTGGAGGTCAGCAAAGATTGGGGCAGCATAGATAGGTCTGAGCATCGTCAGCATAGATTGGTAATGAAATCTATGGAACTGACAAGATTCCCAAGTGAAGGAGTATAGTGGGAAAGGGGGACAGGGCCCAGGACAGAACCCTGTAGGATAGGACGCCTCCAGTTAGAGAACGTGATTTGGAGATTTGTTTTGTTGTTCATTCTTTTCAGTCATGTCCAGCTCTTCATTGACCTTATTTGGGGTTTTCTTGTCAAAGATCCTAGATGGGTTTGCCATTTCCTTTTCCAGCTCATTTTATAGATCAAGAACTGAGGCAAACAGGGTGAAGTGATTTGCCCTGGATTGCGTAGCTGGTAAGTGTCTATGGTCAAATTTAAACTCATGAAAATGCATTTTTCTGATTCCAAGCCCAGTACTCTACCCACTGCACCACCTAGCTGCCCCTATGATCTGGAAGAGGATATAACAAAGAGGACAAAGAAGGAGTGGTCAAATAGGTAGGAGGAAAACCAGGAGAAAATGGTGTCCTGAAATCCTAGAGAAGAGAGTAACAAGGAGAAAAGAGTGATCAGTAGTATCAGAGGCTGCTGAGGAGACTTTTAAAGAGGCCATTCTGTTTGCAACTAAGAGATCCCTGGTAACTTTGGAGAAAGCAGTTTCAGTGTAGTGATAAAATTGGAAACCAGATTTTACAGGATTAAGAAGCAAGTGAGAGGAGAGAGTGCGGAACCACTTACGGTAGACGGCTTCTTGAAGGGGTTTAGCTGCGAAGACCAGAGGAAAAAGAGGGCCCAGTTGGCAAGGCTGCAATGATCAAGCGAGGGCTTTTTCC
Organism: Pseudochirops corinnae; assembly: GCA_028646515.1. NCBI lineage: Eukaryota > Metazoa > Chordata > Mammalia > Diprotodontia > Pseudocheiridae > Pseudochirops > Pseudochirops corinnae. Next base: position 1,463,705 of record CM053591.1, on the reverse strand, counting down.
AGAATGGAGGGGACATGGACGTATTTGCTGGTAGTAGAGAGGGAGAAATTGAAAATGAGTAAAAGAGTGAGTCTAGCAGAGGGGGCGTCTCTGTTGGAAGAGACAGTGTGGGATGAGATCACTTGAACGAGTAAAGGGGCTAGCTGTGGTGAAGAGGAAGGCCACTTCACGTGAAGCAGATGAAATAGGAAAAGTGCCAGAAACTTCCCGATTGGTTAGGAAGAAGGAGTTCAGAGCCCATGGCCTCAGTTTTTTCTGTAAGATGTGCAGCGGAGTTCTCAGCTGGGCATGGTGGCCGCAGGAGGAGCCATGGGGAGGTTGGAAAGACGTACTGTGGAGAGGGGGATAGGAAGTCGATAAAGGAGGCGCTGTGTCATTGCCTAGCTGCGGTGACAGTTGAGTGATGCTGTATAACAGAAGTTTGTAGTGGGCCTGGTGAGAAGTTGCGTAACTTTTTCCATCTTTATTCAGCAGCACAAATACAGGAGCAGAGGCAACAAATGATGGGAGCGATCCACTGCCGAGGCTTATCTGGGCGTACTGGGTAATATTATAAGGAGGCCCGGTATTCAAAGGAGGACAGGGTAGCGTTGAATTGGTTCCTCAAGGCGTCAAGATGGGGATAAGAGGAGAGGGTGGCTAGTGCAGGGGAGATGGCCAGGAAGAGAATTGAGGGGGCAAGTTAGAGGTCTCTGTGCAGGTGAAAAAGAGTAGGGTTGTACAAGCGGAGGCAAAGAGAGAAGTGAAAAGCCAGTAGGTAACGTTTGGATAAGGGGCTTTCAGAATTCTTGTACGTGGAGCTGGTACATTTATGGATGATGACAGGATCAAGAGTGTGACCATCTTTGAGCGTGTGACTGAGGTGGGATGAAAGGATGAGTAGCCTGAGGAACGAACTGAGTGGTAATAGTATTCGGGGAAGAATCAATATGTAGGCTGAAGTCCCCTAGTAAGGCAGGAGCTGAGGAGTAGAAAAAAATTGTAAGCTTAGTATTGAACTCACTGAGGGAAGAAGGAAGGGGAATGACCAAGAGTTTTATAGACATTAGCTACTAGGATTGTGAGAGTGTGGTATGTATGAATAGTATGAACCTCAAAGGAAGAGAGGCTTTTATGAATGGTGGAGGAAGGGGGAGAACATAGAGGTGTCATTGGAAAGGAGTATTCCAACTCCCCTGCTTCGTCCAGGAAGGTACAGCCGGTACTGGAAAAGGTGACAGGGATACTGTGTGTGTCATCAGGGGAAAACCAGGTTTTAGTAAAAGCTAGTAGATGGGAAAAGTGGGAGAGGAATAGATTTAAGATGAAGAGGTTTATTGGCTGCGGAAAGGCTGGGTGGAATTATGATAAAACTAGGATGAGAGGGTTGAGGGGCATTGGAATGAAGAATTGAGTGGTAGGGGGTACAGAATGGGGTTTGGCTGATAATCTCCAGGAGTTACTGGAATGTGAAAGGTATGACCCAGGTGTGAGAATGTTCATCAGTAAGTGGAGAACACCACTCCTCTACCCTCAGAGGACAGGTTTAGGAGCAGATGGAAGGCCTGAAGTTGAAGGGAGGGGGGTGCTCTTTGCACTGGAAGTTCTCTACATCTCACTTGGGAAATTGGGCTAGCAATAGAAGGTGAAGTTGCCTTGTTCTGGTTCAGATGAATATGGTGACTTTGGGACAAATGGAAGTTACCCAGCCTAGCAGCCTTTCCTCAGGGGACACGCTATGCCTAGCAGGAGATGGAAAACTCAGATTAGTTTATGTCTGCACTGATTTAATGTGTGACTTTACATTACTGCTGTCTAAAGTTTGCATATTTAAAAGACAAGAATTGCTCATATTACATTTAATGTGTTTTATGAACATTTTAAATGTCTACTTGTCCTATTTTCATACCTAATAGAATAAATATGAAAAAGGAGGCCACAGTTTTAAAAAAAAATTATTAATCAGGTTTTTTCTTCTGTAACCAGAGATTGTGAATTAAGGAATATCTGTTTTTCTCCTACATGTACATCCCCATTAGGCATGGAACCAATAAAGCAGCCTTCTTTCCTTTCCCGACCTCTTCTCCCAAATGAACAACAAAACCTAGTGCCAAGGAATGTAAATTTAAAAAACCAATAAACTGGCTTGCTTTTAACTTCTGCCAGCTTTAGTCCAGAATCACAGTCTGTGCCTGGTTTCTGCCACACAGCTTTCCAGTTTTTTGGAATCAGAGTGAAAACAATAGCAAGAGAAGACGTGATGCATTGAGATAACGTGTCTTAGATACGTAAAAGATTTGTTCGTTTGAAATATCGATTTCTGGCACTGTTTCCTACCACTTACTTCCCTCTGTGTGCATCTGCCACCAACGCTCGCCATTTTAGAAGTCATTGTATGTGTTAACTCCTTTAAAAAAATTTTTATTTCTAAAATAGAGTTTTTTGTGACTGTATCTAATCATCTTTTTATGAAAGGATTTTCTGAGATATCATAGCCTACATTAGGACAAAATTGAATGCAAAATTAAGGATAAAGGATTGGTGGTTGTTCATTGTGTATGTTATGAAATTTTCTTATAATTATGGTCAAATTCAGAACTTTTCTGTCTTTAGTCAGAAATTTGGGTAGATCTTTTCCACTTAGCTTTTAAGCCCACTGAGACTTCTATATTTATACATGGTTTCTCTTTCTTGAACAGAAATGTGAAATGGAAACAATTGAAATCCCAGGAAAAAGTCATACCTGACTTGGAAGGTTCTCCTACTCAGTCTACCTCAAATAGTGCAGCTTGGTCTTCAAGCCAGAAGACCACAGTTAGCTTCTCTGCCAATATTACTTCTGGGGAGTCATCTGATTCTGCAGCATCATCTGAAAAAATTGGAAGGACTAGACCCATAACTCTGGCAAACTCTACAGTATTAACTGGTGAGAAATGAAGACTATTTACAATTATTGAAACTAAAATCAATTACCTAAATGCCTAATATGCTTGTATTCATATTAGCTGCCTTGGGGCAATTTGAAAAAAAAAAACCATGAAACATGGTTCTGACTCTCAGAGGGCCTTTATAGATTCATTGGGAAAACAGGCACGAAAATTAGAGAACAATGAAGTTTTAAATTCTGTAGTACTCATCCAAATAGTCAATGTATACCAGGAAAGGACTTGAATTGGACCTTAAGGGAGCAATAGGGTAGGAAGGTGTTGTTAGCTGTAAGTACTTGGAGGGCAGCAGATTATACATTAATTCATTTTAGTATACTCATTGCGTTTCATATTATATTATATAATTGATTTTTAAAATTTAAATTGTCTTTTTATTAACAACTATGAATGTTCTGATATACAGATAACAGAAAAAGGGAATTGTATATGAGGTGTTGAAAATCTGCCATATAATAGTTACAATATTACTCTATTTGAGGGTGGCTAGGTGGCACAGTGAAGAGAGCAGCGGCCCTGGAGTCAGGAGGACCTGAGTTCAAATCTGGCCTCAGACACGTAGCACTTACTAGCCATGTGACCTTGGGCAAGTCACTTAACCCCAATTGCCCTGCCCTCCCCTCTCCAAAAAGAAAAAAACAAAATAAAATTGCTCTATTTGTTTATGTCCCCTTCTGAACTACCTTTTATGTATTTTTTAAATGATACTTTATTTTCTTTTTTTTCATTATCTACCAATCCCCCGGCTGCTTCTTTGTTATATATGTATGTCTAATAAAACAGATCCACACACTGACCTTGGATGAAAAAATTTATGTCTCATCATCTCTAGTCCATCACTTCTCTGTTAAATTGGAGTTATTTATTGGTCATTGCACGGAACGATAGTTTAAGTCATTCATAGCTGTTCTCTTTCACTTTATTGTAGTTGTAGAAATTGTCTTCCTGGTTCTGTTCGCTTCTCTCCGTATTCATTCATATACATATTCCCAATTTTTCTGAATCTGCCCCCTTTGTCATTTATTATAGCACATGTTCCAGTACATTCACATGCCATATTTTATTCAGTCATTTCCAAGTTTATGAGCATCCACTTTGTTCCCACTTCTTTACAACTACAAAAAGTGTGGCTAAAATATTTTTGTACAAATGAATCCTTTCCCTTTGTCTTTAATAAGTTTTTGATATGCACAAATTAGTGACTTAAGGGACATACCCATAGTTCCAAATTGTTTTTCAGTTCCATCCCTCCAAATTTGTCATTCCTCTTTTATCATCTTTGACAGTCTGAATATCAAGTTGAATCTCAGTTATATTAATGTACATTTCTCTTTTTTTAAATAATATTTTATATTTTTCTCAGTTACATGTAAAAACAATTTTTAACATTTGTTTTTCAAAATTTGGAGTTCCAAATTCTCTCCCTGCCTCACCCCTTCCTGAGACAGCAAGCAGTTTGTTACAGGTTATACATGTGCAGTCATGTAAAACATATTTCCATTTAGTCATGTTGTGAAAGAAAACACAAAAAAGAAAAACCACCACAGGAAAAAAGAAAGTGAACAGTAGTCTGATTTGATCTGCATTCAGACTCCATTAGTTCTTTCTCTGGAGGCAGATAGAATTTTTCTTCATGAATCCTTTGGAATTATCTTGCATAATTGTATTGCCGAGAATAAGTCATTTCCAGTTGATCATCATACAGTATTGCTGTTTCTGTGTACAATCTTCTGGTTCTGCTCATTCACTTTGCATCAGTTCATGTAAATCTAATCAGGTTTTTCTGAAAGCATCCTGCTCATCATTTCCCATAACATAATATAGTATTCCATCACAGTCATATAACACAAAACCTCAATTGAAAGGCATCCTTTCCATTTTCCAATTCTTTGTTACTACAGAAAATACTGCTGTATTTATTTATATTTATCTTTGTACAAGCAGGTCCTTTTCCCCTTTTTTCTTTTTATCTCTGAGATACAGACCTAATAGTGCTATTTCTGGTAGAAAGGGTGTACACATAGCCCTTTAGACATAGTTCCAAATTGCTCTCCAATGGCTGGTTCACTTCACAACTACAGCAGCAGTGCATTAATGTCCCAGTTTTTCTTCATTCTCTTCAATATCTTTTTCTGTCATATTGGCCAAGCTGATGATAGGTGTGAAGTGGTACCTCACAACTGTTTTACTTTGTACTTGTCTAATCAAGAGTGATTTAGAGCATTTTTTTCCATGACTGCAGAAAGCTTCATCTGAAAACTGCCTGTTCATGTTCTTTATTTATTGATCTGCATAATGACGTATTCTTATATATTTGACTCAGTTATATATATATATGTATATATATATATTTGAGAAATGAGGCCTTTCTGAACAGAGACATTTGGTATAAAAAAAATTTTTTTCCCAGCTTTCTACTTCTAATCTTGATTGCATTCGTTTTGTTTGTGCAAAAAGTTTTTAATTTAAGAGAAAGTATCCCTTTTACATTGTGTAATGCTCTCTCTGTTCTTTGGTCACATCTTCCCTTTTCCACAGATCTTAGAGGTATATTATTCCATGCTTCCCTAATTCTCTTATAGTATCACCCTTTCTGTCTAAATTATGCATCCATTTTGACATTATGTTGGGACATGACATGTGATTTAGTTTCTGCCAAACTATTTTCTAGTTTTCCCAGCAGTTTTTGTTAGATGTTGAATTCTTGTCCCAAAAGCCTTGGGTCTTTGGATTTATCAAACACTAGATTACTGTAGTCCTTTACTACTGTGTCTTGTGTACCTAATCTATTCCACTGACCCACCATTCTTATTTCTTAGCCAATACCAGATTGTTTTGATGATTACTGTTTTCTAATACAGTTTTGAGATTTGGTATCACTAGGCCACCTTCATTCCCATTTTTTCCATTAATTTTCTTGTTATTCTTGGCATGAATTTTGTTATGATTTTTTTCTAGCTCTGTAAAATAATTTTTGGTAGTTTGATTGGTATGGCACTGAATAAGTAGTTAATTTAGGTAAAATTGTCGGTTTTATTATGTTTGGCCACCTGTGAGCAATTAATATTTTTAAAATTGTTTCGATCTGACTTGATTTGTGTGAAAAGTGTTTTGTAATTGTCTTCACATAGTCCCAGGGTTTATCTTGGTAGGTAGACTCCTGAGTATTTTATGTTGTCTATAGTTGCTTTATATGGAATTTCTTTTTCTATCTATTATGATGGAATTTGTTGGTAATATATAGAAATGGTGAGGATTTATTTGTGTTTATTTTATATTCTGCAACTTTGCTAAAGTTGTTAAATTTTTCATGTAGTTTTTCAGTTTGTTCTCTAGGATTCACTAAGCATACCATCATATCATCTGCATAGAGTGATAGTTTTGTTTCCTCATTGTCTATTCAAATTCCTTCAATTTCATTGTCTTGTCTTATTGCTTTAGCCAGCATTTCTAGTGCAACATTGAATAGTAGTAGAGACGATGGCCCTCCTTGCTTCACACCCTGATCTTAATGGGAAGCCTTCTAGCTTATTCCCATTACAGATAATGCTTGCTGATGGTTTTAGATAGATAATACTTATTATTTTAAGGAAAGCTCTATTTGTTCTTATGTCTTCTAGTGCTTTTAATAGGAATGATGTATTTTGTCAAAAGTTTTTTCTGCATTTATTGAAATAATCTATTCTGTTGGTTTTGTTATTAGCTATGCTGATAACTTTACTAATATTGAACCAGCATGGCATTCCTGGTTATAAATCCCACCTGGTCATAGTATATGATCTTTTTTATTATATTGCTGTAATTGCTTGGCTTGGCACAGTGTGCTGAGCTGTGCTCCACTCTCATGCTAGTGAGACAGACCTTTCCTGTTGACCTAAGTTGTCTTGGGCTGGAAAATTGTTTATCCCTGTCCCTTTGTTGGTTCTACTGCTGTAACGTTTATTTTGAGGTATTATTTTAAAGTTGTTTGGAAGGAAATTTGAGAGAACTTAGATGAGTTCCTGCCTTTACTTAGCCATCTTAGCTCTGCGTGTATTTCTCTTAGTTTTAAATGATTGGACCAATTTTTTCCATATGGTGTTGTTGATAACTTGAATTAATTCTTTTGAAAGCTAATAATATATTTTGATCATTTATCCATTAGGAATGACTTTTCCTTAATTATTTGTGTCAATTCCCTATTTTTCTTGGTTATCAGTTCCTCATCAGAGAAATTTGCTGAAAAAAATTTTTCCAGTTAATAACCTGCAAATGACTTTGTGCAAGAACTTTCCAATTTTATGTCTTGACAGTCATCTTTTATCTTCACTTCTGTTCCTTCTTTTACCACAAACTCTCCCCTCTTCTGTAATTGTTTTTATGATATGACTTTTAAAATTTAAGTTATATCCATTTGGACCTTATTTTGGTGTATGGTGCGAGATTTTTGTCTAGACCCAATTTTTGCCAGGTTGCTTTCCGATTATTTCAGCATTTTTTTGTTGTTGTTGAATAGTAAGTCTTTATTCCAAGAGTTTGATGTTACTATATTTGATTGCTTTGAGGCTTTATTGATCTTTTCTTATCCAGTGATCTACTTTTTTAAAAATGAGTAACAAATTGCTGCTTTGTAGTATTGGTTGAGATCTGTTAGTGCTAGATAGTTCTTCTCACTTTGTTTCATTATTTCCTTTGAGACTCTGGGCCTTTTCTTTCAAATACATTTTTATTTTTCAAATTTTCAAAGTAAGCCTTTGGTAATGTCAGGTAATGTAATTTTAGTTCATTTAACATGGCCCAACTATACAATTAATATCTTACAAATTATTTGAATGAATGAGTGAAGCATTTATAAAATACTTAGTATGTGCACAGCACTGTGCTAAGCGTTGAGGATACACTTAGAAAAGTCAGATACTTCCTGCTCTCAGCTATGTCATGTGCTGCTGACCGGAGAGACGACATGTGGAAAAGCTTCGTGCTTCTTAAAGTGCAGTGATAAAGCAGCTGTTAGTGCCTCTTCATTAATGTCATTTCCATGATAGAGAACTTTGGTGAAAAGAGCTTTCTTTTCAGGCTCTTCTACAGATGAGGTCGTGGCACCTGTAAGAACAGCTGCCAGGCTGCCTCTCTACAAAGGTGGCTTCTAAGGGTGCTGCGAGCACACCCTTCCACCTTTCCCTCCCCATGGAAAAAAAGAAAGAAAAACAAAATCTTCTTAATACGTGTTCATATCCAAGCAAAACAAGTTCCTGTGTTGGCCATATCCAAAAATATATGTCTCATTGTGCATCTTGAGCTTGTCACACTCGTGTCTGTCGAGCAGTGGGTAGCAGACTTCATCATCAGGCCTCTGGAAGCCTGTTTAGTCACTGAGTTCTTAAGTCTTTCAGACTATTTATCCATTTATCTTCGTTATCAGTTCCTCATCAGGGAATGTTGCTGAAAAGAATCTTTCCAGTTAACAATCTGCAATGACGTTGTGCAAGAACTTTGTTCTTGTCATTAAAACATTGTTGTTATAGCATAAACTGTTCTTATGATTCTGCTCACTTTCCTTCTGCATTAACTACTTTAAGTCTTCCTTGATTTATATGAAACCCTCTCTTCCATCATCTCTTACAGCGCAACAGTGTATTGCAATCATTTAACACAGTTTTTTCAGCCATTGCCCAATCGATAAACTTTGCCACTGGAAGAAGAGTTGCTAGAATTACTTCTGTACCTGTGTATCCTTTTCCTCTTTCTTTGGCCTTGTTCTAGTTTAAGCCTGGTAGTGATATTACTGTTATCAGAGTGCATATATTATGCATCAGTTTAGTGCATTTTGTAGAATAATTTCAAATGGTTTCCATAATGTCAGGGCTATCTCACAACTCTACCATTAATTTAACTTATACCACCACCTCGACTGACATTTATCATTTTCTCTTTTTGTCAGCTTTGCTAATCTGGTAGGAGTGAGGTAAAACCCCAAGAGTTACTTTAATTTGCATTTCTCTAATTATTAGTGATTGAGAGTATTTTTGTCTTATGGCTATTAATAGCTTGAATTTCTCCTCTTGGAAACTGACTTCATATCCTTTGATGATTTATCCATTAGGGAATGTTTCTTATTCATATGCATTTGAATCAATCCCTTATATTTCTTGGAAATGAAACCTTTATCAGAATTGATAGAAAGATTTTTTTTTCCCTGTTAAATGTTTACCTTCTAATCTTCAATGCAATGGAATTTTTCTTGCAACAATTTTTGAATTATATGTGGTCATAATTGTTTGCGTCATCTTTCTTCCTATTTTTAACAAATTATTTTGATGATTACTCATTTGTAATATAATTTGAGAAGTGGTTGTTTGGTATCCTTTTCTGTAAATTCCATTTTGGTGGTAAAATTTGGTAATACTAATTTTGTAAATTAATTTTATTTACTTGAGTATGGTCCAACCATAAACAGATTTTTCTAGTTATTTAAGTCTTATCTTTATCTCAGTAAAGATCTCCTTCTGCTACTCATGTAACCTGCAGAAAGCAATAATTTTCTTTATTCTTTCACTATGTTTCTTTTCTCAGTTGCTTTTTCTTATTTGATTGCAATAACCAACACTTGGAGAATACTACCAAATAATGATGATAAGTGAATATCCTTGCTTTACTCTGGATCTTATTGGGAAGGTTTCTAACTTTTCTCCCTTACAGATCTTATTCTTGGTCTTAAATAGGTAGTATTTACCGTATTGAAGAAAGGCTCACTTACTCCAATGCTCTCTTCAAAAGTTTTGAACAAATAGGTGTTTTATTTGTCAGGTTTTTTTCCAGCATTTCTTTCCATAATAGCCCAAGGTAGGCCTGACCCAGAGTGCAGAGTAAATCAATACTAGAACAGGTTGCTACCTAGGGAGCACAGTGAATAGAGTGCTGGACCTGGAGATTCTGGTCCAGCTTCAGAGGCTGGTGAGCTGCTTGAATCTGTGCAGGCCCTTCATACCTACCTCCCTCTGCTTTCTCATCATCCAACGTGGGTTATAATGGTGCCTCTGCCTCCTAAGGTATTTGGAAGGGCCAAACGACATCTGAAAAGTATTCTAAACAGTATTCTAAACTGTAAGGCACTCTGTGAATGTAGCTGCAGCCGTCATTGTCATCGTCAGATCATCTTCATCATTCTGATCGCACTCTTCTGTTCTCTCTTTACAAAGCCCAGATCCTTATGACAGACTGGGTCTTTTTTTTTTTTTTATAGGTTTTTGTCTATGTCTTTTGTTACATTTTGACATCAGTGTAGTTTATCCCATTATCCCCTCCCCTCCCTCTCCCAGAGAGCCCTCCTACATAACAAGCAGTATTTTTAAAACAACAGAAAGAAAGTAAAATAAAGAAGAAAACAAAAGTGTGTGCCTGGTAGCCATGTGCAGACCCCTGCAGACATGCCACTCCTGCGCTGGGGCAGGGCCAGCGTCTTCTCTCCTCTTTCAAGCCCTGCTTCTCGTTTATGACTTTGTCACATTAACTTTTGGGCTTTTTTCATGTGTGTCTGCATAATTAGTCTTTCCTTTTAAATTGTTGTAACCATTGTGCAGAATGGTTTGGAGGTTTTGCTCCACTCTGTATCAGTTCATATAGAACTTTTCATGGTTCTCAGTGCTTATCACATTCATCGTTTGTTATAGTATAGTAATATTTCATTACATTCATATACCACAGTTTCTTTAGTTACACTTCAAATGTTCAGCATCTCCTTTTCCTAGTTTTTTGCCATCGCAAAACGACACTTAAAAATATTTTGCTGTTTATGGCAGCTTTCTTCTTATCGTTGGCCTCTATGGTATAAGCCCATCTCTAGGTCAAACAGTATGGACATTTTGTTTATTTTCGCATAGGTTATGTTTGCTTAATGCCAAATTGCTTTTCAGAAGTTCATAGTTTCAATTAATAATACACCAGTGTGCCCGTCTTAGCACAGCCACTCCAACATTAACTACTGCCATCATTTGGTATCTTTGCCAAGTTGATTGATGTGAGATACTAACTTTAGGGTTATTTTACTTTACTTTTTTTGTTATTATTAGTGATTTGGAGCATTGTTTTATGTTGCTGTGAATACTTTGCAATTCTCCTTTTGAAAACTTTTTTTTTTCTCGTATCCTTTGACCACTTTATCTTTGGGGGAATGACATGTTTGTGTATCTGTGTCTGTGTCTGTGTGTGTATTTTAAATGTCTCAGATACTATACCCCTATAAAAGCAATTTGATACAAAGATCCTCCCCCCCCATTTTTCAATTTCAGGTCATCAAAGTTACCTGTTTTTGTGCTTTGTAATTGCCACCATTCTCAGTTTACGAACACGCCTCCTAGCCGTAGCTATGTGAAGTATATGACGGGCTCCTCTCCCGCCTTTAGTGACGGAATGGTCTTTGGTATCAGCGCCGCGTGCTCACGTAGAGTGTTTTGTGGGATGCTGTTGAAGACGCGATTCTGATTACTCTCCTGTCTGCCTGCCAGTCTTTATCACAGAGGAGTTCTTTCCTGAGTAATCTTTGTTTTCCACTTCGCCAAGCCCGCCGTTATCAGTTCCATTGTTTTTGACCCTCCCATCTGTCTAGTCTGTTCACTTGGATGAAATTCACTGTTTTTTAAAACAATACCAGATGATTTCAGCAACTGCTACTTTTTAATAGAGTTTAAGATCTGAAAGTGCTTTTCCCCCTTTATCCCTGTCTTCACCTTTTCCCTTGATATTCTACTCATTTAATTTTTCCGAATAAATTCCAATATTATTTTATCAAGTTCCATAAAGTTTGTTTTTGATAATTTAATGGTATAGCACTAAAACATATATAAAATTTTGTAGTATTGTCATTTCATTATCTTGGTATGGCCTTAACCATAAATACTGATGATTTCTCTCACTGTTTCAGTTCTTTATTTCTTTAAGGAGTGCTTTGTTACTGAATCTCTACAAGTTTTTGATGTGTTTTGATTAATTAATCCCCAGATACTTTATGTATCCAGTAGTTATTTGGAATGAGATCTCCCGTCCTTTTGGATTGTAATTGTTATAATGTAGAAATGCACTTGATATTGAGGGCTTGTTTTATATCCTACAATTTTGCTAAAGTTATTGTATCAGTGTATTGCTAGGATTTTCTAGGTATACTATCATATTAGCAAATAAAGATAGTTTTATGTCCTCTTTACCTATCTTTATGCCTTTGATTTCTTTCTTACTGCTATCGCTAGCATTTCCAGAACTCTATTAAATAATAGCGAGGGGAGTGGGGGTCTTTGCTTCGCTACCACATTTGTCCAGCCAACATTTCTTTTAGCATATAGCCATTGCTTATAGCTTTTTATTTTAGAAAGTACTTTTAAAGTCCCCCTATGTCTATACAGTAGTTTGTAGCGTCTTCAGTATAACTTAAGGTGATACTTTGGTGAACTCTCTTCCTGCCTTTATTTAGACAGTCGTGTGATTTTAGGTATTTTTGTTTTTAACAGGATTAATTATTTCTATTTACCTATTGTTGATCCATCCTTGTATCTCTGGTACAAGTCTGGTACATGTCAGTTTTAATGAATGGTTTCTTGGATAAATCACTATAGGGTGTTGGACAGAATTTTCTTAAAAATTTTTGAATACATGTTTATGATGTTTGGTCTTTGTCCCTCTTTCTTTTCCCTTTTGTCTTAACCTTGTTTTGTTATTAGGACTATATTTACTTTATTAAAAGGGCAGAGTGCTTTTTTTTCTCAGTTTTTGAGATTTGTGTAGTATGGGTATTAATTGTTCTTTGAAATTTTGATAGAATTCTCCTCTGAATTGAATTTTTTTCCTTTGGTAATTCCTTTATAGTTAGTTCTATTTCTTTTTCTGAGATTGGGTTATATAAAGGTCTTTTGTTAGTTTCAGTATTTGCAAGGTATTCTTTTTCTTCTGTATGCTCAGTTTTATTAGCTATATGCTCATAATTTGTTGTTAAGATTTTCTTCCCTCTTTTTATAAAAATCTTTTATTTGTCTTTTCAAAGAATCAGCTTTTGATTTTATTTATTATTTCTAAAGGTTTTTTGGTGGGGGTGGAGAAGTTCCAGTTTATTTCTCTTCTAATTTTTAAAGCCTCTTTTCTGCTTATTTTAGATTTGTTTTCTAGTTTTTTAAAACCATATTCAGTTTGTTAATACTCTTTTTCTATTTTGTTAATATGTTTTTAGACATATGATTTTTTTGCCTTAAGAAGAGCTTTTATCTTCATCCCTGAAATTTTTGTATCTTATTTCATCATTATAATTTTTTTCACATAATGATTCATTATTTCTAAGATTTCTTCTTTGACTCACAATTTGTAATTTCATGGTTAAGTCTCCATTTGCTTCTGTGTCTTTATACTTGTGGGGTCTATGCTGATCATTATTTATTTATTATTTTATATTATGAATTATAAGGGGGGGAAGCTAGGTTGTGCAGTGTTAAAATGCCAGTCCTGGAGTCAGAAAAACTCATCTGACCTCAGACACTTATTGCCTGTGCATTCCTGGGCACTTAAGTGACATTTGCCTCAGTTTCCTCATCTGTAAAATGAGCTGGAGCAGGAAATGGCAAACCACTCTAGTATATTTGCCAAGAAAACACAAATGCAGAAACAGAGACTTGGACATGACTGAAAACCAACTTTAAAAAAACAATGAATTGTAAAGAATGTGGTTACTGTTTCTGTCTTTTGACACATTTACACAACAGAATCCTAAAAAATGCAAATGTTATTTAGCAGTAAGGCATTTTAAACATATAAAATGAATATTGATTGTGATTCTTTTCAGCATAATGTAGTTCTTTTTTTTGTCATGTTTTATGTTTTGAATGGTTGTTTTTCTTTGTCTTATAGCAAAATTACGTGCAGCTCTTGCTTTTTTTCAATTCATTGATGCATAATAAATTCTTACCCAGTTCCATAGGTTTTTATTCTATATTTCTTTGCTTTTTAAAAAATGTCTTTTTGGGATTTAGGAGCGGCATAGGAGCAGCAAGATTCCACAGCTCCCACATAGCCATCTCAAATACCCATAAAGTATGACTTGAAACGAATTTTAGGGCTCTAAAACTC
>CM053591.1:1409861-1449199 GCA_028646515.1 Pseudochirops corinnae | reverse complement strand
AAAAAAAAAAAAACAAATACAAAAACAAAAAAACAAAAAAAAAAACAAAACCAGAGATAAAAGAGAATGATAACGAGTTTTGCTTCAGTCTCCATTTAAACTATATAGACTTTTATTCTTTGATTCATAGCCACTATACTTATTTGGTTTCTTAATTCTCTGTGTTTCTCATGAAATTAAAACTTTGAGGCTGCTCTTCTGAGTTTTGTCTTATAGATCCTGCCCTCAGGTTCCTCTTTTTCTGTTGTGCCTTATTCTTAGAAATACCAGTTGCTGCACATAATAGAGAGGTTATAACCCCATGGTACAAATTTTCCTATGTCCCTGATTGTGCAGTTTATTGTAGATTTTTGCTGTCCCTTGGTTGGTTTCCCTCCCCCCCGCAATTTACTTCATAATCTTTTCCCTGGGGCCATGGCTTCTCATTCTTGTGTCAGTTGTCCCCAAGATCTCTGATTCTTCCCCTGGGTCAGGATGAGTGATCTTTCTAAATCTCTGTGGGTAATGCCCATTATAACATCTCCATCTCCCTTTGTAGAATATGTCTTCTCCCGTAGGAGTATGCAGCAGTGGTACCTCTTCCTGCCACTGAAGTAAGATTTCACTCTTTTTCTATCCCTCCATCTTCCCTCCTCCCATTTCTACTGCAGGTTCTCAGAAGTTATTTCCCATCGTTGTTTGCCTTTGCCTTGATTAGTATACATTACATACTTATCCAATGGGCAGCTAGATGGCACAGAGTACTGGACCTGGAGTCAGGAAGTTCGAATCTTGCCTCAGATACTTACTAGCTGTGTGACCCTGGGCAAGCCACTTAACTCTCTTTGCCTCAGCTTTTTCATTTATAAAATAAGTTGGAGAAGGAAATGGCAAATCATTCTAGTATCTTTGCCAAGAAAACTCCATATGGAGTCATAAACAGTATGTGGATTACAACAAAATGTGACAAGTCCTCAAAGAGATGGGAATCCCAGATCATCTTACTTGTCTCTTGAGGAACCTGTAAGCGTGCCAAGAAGCAACATTCAGAACTGAACATGGAACAACTGATTGGTTTAAGATTGGAAAAGGAATAGAACATGGCTCTATGTTGTCCCCTTATTGATTTAACTTCTGTGCAGAGTACATCATGCAAAATACCAACTTGCATGAATCCAAAGCTGGAATTAAGGTTGCCAGAGGAAATATCAACACTCAGATATGCAGACAATGCCACTGTGATGGCAGAAAGTGAAAAAGAAGGAAGAAATGTCTTGATGAGAGTGAAAGAAGAGAGTGTAAAAGCTGGCTTGAAGCTTAATGTTTTTAAAAAAAAAAGATCTTGGCAACTGGTCCCATCACTTCCTGGCAATATAGAGGGAGAAGAAATGGAAGCAGGATGAGATTTTACATTTGGGGGCTCAAAGATCCCTGCAGACAGCAACTGCAGCCATGAAATTAAAAGACACTAGTTCCTCGGAAGGAAGGCTTTGACAAATCTGGACAGCCTGCTAAAAAGCAGAGACGTCACCTTGCTGACAAAGGTCTATAAAGCTCTGGGTTTTCCAGTAGCAATGTATGGCTGTGAGAGTTGGAGTATAAGGAAAGCTGAGCCCAGCAGAATCACTGGTTTTGAATTGTGGTGCTAGAGAAAATGTTTGAGAGTCTCTTGGACAGCAAGGAGGTCAACTCAGTCAACATTTAAAATAACAGAGGCTATTTACTTCAGATACTGAAGGTGAAGTTTAAACATTGTCCAAGTGATGAGAAGACAGGACTCACTGGAAAAGTAGAGAACAGAAGGACCTGATGTGCTGTGGTCCATGGGGTCATGGAGAGTCAGAGAAGACTGAATGGCTGGCCAACAACAGATTCCACCCTGTTTTTCCCTCCCTGAACTCTTTTATTTTGTAATTTAGTCCCACAAAAAAACATCAGTTCAGTGGTTGATAGGGTGTTAGGAGGTTAGTTCGTCGTTTTTCAGGCCTTTTTGGTCCCTCGTTATTTTATATTTTTCTTTTGCTTATACCATCCTTTTATATATGTGTATATATGACATTTCTTGGTGATTTCTGTTATTTTGTTGTTGTTGTACTTGCTCGTTTTATTTGTTTACCTTTCTTGTATTTGAATTGTCTCTTCGTGTCTGGTTTTCTTCCTTAGGAATATTTCAAATTACTCTTTTTTTTTTTAAATCATTTTTAGCTTTTTCCATTTACGGTTGGGTTCAGATTTAGAAGACAGGCCACTTTGAGCTGCATCTTGAGCTCCTGGGCTGTATTATTGCCTTTGCTGTTTATTGTTCAGTTTTCTGTCACAGCCCACTCTTTGTGATCCTGTTGTGGTGTTTTCTTGAGCGTGGTTTGTTGTTTCTTTCTCCAGCTCATTTTGTAGATGAGGAGCTGAGGCAAACAGGGTCACCCAGCTAGGAAGTGTCTGAGGCTGGATTCGAACTCACACAAATGAGTCTTCCTGATCCCAAGCCCAGCGCTCTGCCCATAGCACCATCTTGCCGCCCCCTTGCTCCTGTTTTTTCTGATCGTTGAAGAGTCACGTCATTCTCATTTCCTTTCCTTTATGATTTTGAAGGCCTTTTTTCTTGGTCCCTTTGCAGATAACTGTGTTCTGCTTATGTGTATGCAGCTCCTATATTTTACTTCTTTCCTTCCAGATTATCTTTCATTTCTGTGTATTTGCATTCCCAGGTCTCTTCTTTTTATTTCTTTGGTAAGACTTTCTCCTGTGGATCCAAGTTTTTCTATTCTTCAGATTATTTCTGCTGTATAATCTGTAAACATTTTGCTTTGGTTCCATGTTCTCTTGGGAATCCACAGAATCCTCTGCTTCATCAGGTGTTCATTTATTTTGCTTTATCTTGTAATATTTATTGATGCCTGAACCCTTTTCTCTGATCTAGGTGCCATTTTCTTTAACTAGCCTGTTTATCTGCTTATTTTCAGTATTTTTAATTTTGCTTACTTTCTGACTCCCTCCCATTTACTGACAATTTCCCTTCAAGGCTAGATCTTAAAGGCTTTTTTACCCCCACTTCCTTCCCTCCCCCTGCAAATCATGGGGCACCAGCCTAGGTCTTTCCCTAGGTGATTTTTGAGGGGACAGAACTAGCCCTAGCTTCCCCTGTTCCTCAGTTTTGTAGCCTAGCTTTGTTGCAGCACAGAGTACCATTTCTCCTCATTGCTGTCACGTTCCTTATTGTAAAAGATGAGGTAAATTTTTGCCATTTAGAGTTTGCTTCTCTGCTGCTGATGGATAGGGAGGGAGGTAGATGGTGTGTAGAATTGAGTTCTGTTGCATCCAAGTGGGACTTGTGCTGCCCTGCTGCTGCTGAGTGTGACAGGTAGTGAGGGAGGTTGGTGTTGAATGAACATGTTAGGTGTTAAGAATTAGCTTTCTCTGCTGTTAGTACACTAAACTTTTATTGTTTGGGGTATTGATGTCCTAGACCAGCAATTCTCAACCTGTGGGTCACGACCACTTTGGGGGTCGAACGACCCTTTCAGCGGGTCGCCTAAGACCATTGGAAAACACATTTCTGATGGTCTTAGGAACCGAGACACCACTCCTCTATCAGTCTCCAGGTGGGTCCGCCCACATGCAGATACACCCACATACAAGTATTAAAGGGTCGCGGCAGAACCACTGTCCTAGACTATAGAGACAGATGAAATTGCCTTATAATTCTTATTTTGAGGAGGTTTGAGAAGTTGTGAGAATTGAAGAAGCTACTTAATTCTTCCTCTTATTGGTAACATGACCCAGAAGTTGATAGGGCCATACGCTTCTCTCTTATTCCACTCTCACTTTTTGATCTGCTCGTTATAGTTGAATTTTTCTTTTCCTTGTGACTATTACCTCTCTAAATTTAACTACATTCTTAAACTCCCTTCTTCCTCATCCTTGTCCCCATCTATTTCCTTCTTGATCTTAATCTGTTTCTACACCAGACTCTGTATGTGTGTGTTTATCCCTCCTTTTTCTGTTCAGATAAGAAAGAAATTCATCAGATGTCTGCTCTTCCCAATCTGACCTCCATATGTCTATTCTTTCCATGTCATAACTATGAGACATAAGTTTTTCTCATTATACCTCCTTTTCTTTGTATATTCCTTTTTCCCTCTTTTTTCTATTTGTCTTGTTAGTAAGTAGGTGTTAACTTAATAATCACCATTAAACCCTTCTGTGGCTTGAATAGATTTAAACTTCTGGGTTTCTGTTGTCACCTCTTTTTGTGTTTCAGAGATGCTAGTTGGCTCTGATGTTTTTTTATCAGAAATACTTAAAAGCTCTCTATTCTATTAAAGATTATTTCTATTTCTGTTTCTAGGTTTCTGCACCCCTTCTTCCCAGCCCATAGCAGCGTAGGATTACAATCAGTTTTGCAGCATTTTATTATCATAAGCCTTTTGGTATAGCATTCCCAGATATCCTTTTCTTCTTATATTTGTAACATATATTTGTGTGATCATCACTGTGGTTCCTTGGTACTTTTCTTTCTTCTTTTTTTTGGCTGCTTGTATCTTTAACTTAATTTGGATTTTGACAATGACATTTTTGGGTATTTTCATTTTCTGGAGGTAACTGATGGGTTTTTCTTCTGTTTTTACCTTGCGTTTACCTTGCTCAATTGCACTGAGCAATTTTCTTTTATAGTGACTTCTTTAAATGATAGCATTCAGGATCCCCAACCCCACCCTCAATACCCTAGTACAAGTTGGTCCCCAAATTCCTCATTTGTAAAAATTTTTTACCTTCATTTGTAAAATGAAGAAGTTGTATTAGGTGGTCCTTAGACCTCTAAAGCTATTTCTATGACCATTGAAATAAACACTCATTTACTTGTTTCACATCATTAAATTACTTGATATACCCTTCAAAATCTGCAATCCTGCGTTTTAGGAACTTATGATTCATGTCTTTGAGACACACGCTACCAGCAGTACTTAAGTGTTTTTAAGTGTTTGTACCTTATTATGGTGTCATTTTTAAAAATCTGCTATGCTGATAGGTATCTTTTGGAGAACAACTTCTAAAGTCTCTGTTGCAAAGCTTATGTCAGGTCTCTCATTTATTTCTTTCTCTGCTTTGTCAGCTTCCAGTAGTTCAGAGGAAAGTAGAGAGAACTCTGAATCCCCTGAGCCCTTATTACGTAATGGGATCTCCAGAAGCAGAAGCCGAAACTTCATTGTGACTAGAAATAGAACTTCTCAAAGAAAAAATGGTAAGATACTCAATAACATTTTAAAGAAATGTATGTTAGGACAGCATTGAAAGCGAGTAAAAATGTGATTGACTTAATTTGCATTTATACTTTGTATTTCTAAGTAAAAGTAAGATTTATTCACTTTACATCTCACACCTTTTCTTTTAGGTTCTGTCTTTGT
Organism: Pseudochirops corinnae; assembly: GCA_028646515.1. Lineage (NCBI taxonomy): Eukaryota > Metazoa > Chordata > Mammalia > Diprotodontia > Pseudocheiridae > Pseudochirops > Pseudochirops corinnae. The sequence continues at coordinate 1,443,818 of CM053591.1, read as the reverse complement.
AGAAAATGGTTGTGGTAGAAAAGCTGTACGCAAAAGGGTCTACTTGAGTGATTCCGATAATTCAGTACCGACTAGTGAAACAATCAAAGACAAAGCTGGAAGCAACCGAAAAATCCCACGAAAGTGTGCTACTGTAGCTGCTAATAAAATTAAGCAAATGAGTGATGTAGAAGAAGATCTGAGCTCGGGAAGTATTTGCTCTGCAAGCAAAGTCAGCAGGAAACTGCCTCACCGAAATGCCTCTGCTGTAGCTAAAAAAAAGTTATTATATAACTCTGAGGATGATCAGAGTTTAAAGACAGGAAGTGAAAAAGAACTAAAAAACCAAAATCAGTCAGCATCAGGGGTGTGTTCTGGTGCTGCTAGGAAAAGTGACGGTGAATCCGAAAATGGAAGTTCTGAGTCTGAAAGTAATTTAATGGTATCAAAAAAGAATTGGCATGCCAATGGTTATAAAGCCCATATTGGAGCAGGTTTTACAACAAAATTCCCCGTAATAGAATCTTCTGAGGAAGATTCAGAAGGCCATAATTCAGAGAATGGCAGCAAAAGAGCTTGTCCATCAACTTCTACTGAGAAATCTAAGGCCAGAAAGAGTTCTAAGGAGGATGCAGATTCTGAGCCAAGTGAATGGAGTGGTAGAAAATGCAAGAAATCTTGTTGGAAGGGTGCTACTCTATTTAGGAAAGCAAAAGTCCTAAGTGATTCAGAGGATTGTGATGAAGGTGAAAAAAGTGAAAAAGAAGCTGAAAGACATTGTGAAATAGCAAAAACATCTTTAAATTCAGGGGATTTGGAGGACAAGCCTCTTGCTATTTCCAAGTATTATTTGAAACATAAATCTAAAACAGATTTGGATTCTGACCATAGTTATGATGACAATACAGAACCAAAAAGAAGAACAACAGATACTGTGCAAGGTAATTTAATATTAACACAACTTGTGATTTCACTGATTCTCCCCAACTCACACCCAGTGTCCCTTTGCCACTCACCCACTTAACCCACTCTCTCACCCAATCTTTCCCTCCTAGGCACTGCTGCCACGATGTCTTATACCTTTTAATACTGATACACAGACACACCCACACACAGTACTACATCCATCCAAATCTCATTTCATCCTGTATATCCAAGATACTCTAGCACTAACTCGAATGTTTCCTCTTCTGTACTTAACGTCGAAGAGAATATTTTTGCCAGCAAAGGTTTCTGGTACAGTAAGTTTCTAGTGAGGATTTAGAGAAACTGGAAAATCTGAGTGTTATTATGTGAACCAGAGTTGTGTAGCTTAGAGCAGAAAATCAGGCTGTTTGCAGAAAGGTTGTTTTGAAGAAAGATTTTAATGTGATGAGAGGGTTGATATAATTGAGGTTTCCGTTGTGCATCCATACTGTCTGAGCTGATGGCAAAGTTAGGTTGTCTAATCTTAATGACATATAGCAGCAAGGCAGTTCTTTTATCTCTCCTTCATCAAATATTTCTAGCATCCCCTACTGAAACCTCCCCTGCCTTCCCACCCTTGACCTTGCATCATATGTCGCTGAGAAAATGAAAGCCATCTGGTATAGCCTACAACTTCTCCCCTATTTTACATCTCAGAACCTTAGTGTCATCCCCCATTTTATTCAGTCTCTGATTAAAAGATACCCCCAGTTTGCCCCACTCCTTCCCATCTGCTCCAGAAGATTTTCCTCTTTTCCATTCTTCTCTCCTATTTCCCTTCCCCTTTTCTCCCTCTCAATCCCTTCTTCCTTTCTGTCCCTTCGTGGATTCAGTTCTATATCTATGCAGATGATACCTAGATCCAATTTCTAGCCCTAGTTTCTCTCCAGCACAGTCTCAACAACTGCTAGTGGACATTCCAAACTGGATGTCCCATAGGAATCTCAAATTCATCATTTCTAAAGTAGAACTTACTGTCTCCCCCACAACTTCTCTCCCACCACTGGTACTTTTTCTGTATCTTGGACACCGCCATACAGTTACCTCGGTGTTCATACCTGAATGCATCCCTCACTCCTTTGCCTCTCCCACACAGTCAGTTGCCGGGTCTTGTTAATGCTTCCTCCACCCTTATCTCTCTCATCCATCCCTTTCTCTACTCTGCACTCCTCCGTTTGCTGTTCCTGCCTCAAGTCTCTTTTCTCTCTGGTCCATCCTCTGCACAGTTACTAGTGATATTCCTAAAGCACAAGTCTGATGATTTTCACTTCTGTGTTGAATAAACTTGTGTGACTCCTGCAGGGTAGAAGGAGAGAGATGGTGGAGATGGATGAATCAACAGCTAATACCTGTAGTTAATTACAAAGTCTGCTTTAGGGTGTTTCATCAACTTGGCTGCAACCTTTTGGCCCTCATCTATGACATTCTGTATTTACCCACTTGTTCTTGTTCAGTCATTTTCAGTCATGTTGGACTCCTCATAACCCCATTTGGGGTTTTCTTGGCAAAGATATTGGAGTTGTTTTCCATCTCCTTCTCCACCTCAGATTATAGATGAGGAAACTAAGGCAACAGGGTGAAGTGACTGGCCCGGGTTAACATAGCTAGCATTTGTTTGAGGTCATATTCGAACCCAGGAAGATGAGTCAGACCCCATCCTCTGTCTGTTGCACCACCTAGCTGCCTTTATATTTATGTACACTATCCGTCATGCCTGTAGTACTCTCTTGTGCTCCCACCTCTTAGAAGACCTCAGGGATCTTAGCCTTTTTGTATCCTGGACACTTTTGCCAGTCTGGTAAAGCTTACAGAACTTTTTTCAGAATAATATTTTTAAAAACATAATATAACAAAGAAGGCCAATATATTGAAATATTATACACACACACACACACACACACACACACACACACACACACTTCAGACAGTCATGGAACATTCACTGTTTAAGAACTCCTGGAAGAGCAATTCACAGACTTTTTTATCTCTTTATTTATACTCTTAAAAATTGTCGAGGACCTGAAGAGCTTTTATTTATGTGGGTTACATCTATTGATGTTTAGCATGTTAAAGTTTTTAAAATATTAATTCATTTAAAATAATAATCTCTTATTCGTGTGTGTGTGTGTGTGTAAGATTTAATGAAAATTAGCCTTTCAAAAAAATAGTAAAGAACTGTTTATCATTGTTCTTTGTAGATCTCTGCCTGGCTGAATAGAAAACAACTGAATTCTTACATTTGTTTCTGAATTCAGTCTCTTGTGATAGTTATTTTGGTTGAAATAGATAAAGAAAATTCAGCTTTACACATATGCGTAGTTGGAAATGGGAGGAATATTTTAAAAGACAGATAATACCTTAGTATTATGAAAGTGCAGTTGACCCTGCAGACCCCAAGCCCCAGAGATCTCAGGGATTCCCGAGAGTCCGCAGATCAGACTTTAAGAAGCGCTGCCTAGAATACCTAATTCCCTTTCAGGTTTAGCTCTAGTGCCACTTTCCATATACGAAGGCCTAACTAGCCCGTTTACTTATGCGTCCACATTGTCTCCCCCAATAGAATATGTTTCTTGAGGGCAGAGCCGGTTTTGTTTTGTCTTTGTATCCCCAGCCCCTCCCACAGTGCTGGGCACATATGGTAGCTGCTTAATGAACGTGCATTAGGCCATTGGTTGGTAAACTGACCCAGTCGGTGATGAGTTTGGGTCACATTAAAGTTAACAAAATAATAGATCATATCATATTAGGCAGAAAAGTGCTGTATAAATTTCTAAGATTCTGGTTTGGCAGAATTTTTGAGCTGAAATTACAGAAAACCTTGAGTAATGGTGTAATAGGAATTTTATTCTATTATTTTCAACTTTCTACAGATAGGAATAATAATTTACTTTATTGTTGTTAAAAATTAAAGAACTTTTTTCCCCCCTAGATTCTGTATCCCAAGAAAATGGACAGAATGGAAAAGCTTCTAAGAAAAGGATATGCTCCAGTGATTCAGACAGCAATTCAGAAGTAGTTAAATCATTAAAAGGCAAAATTGGTTCCCGAAGGATTCCACGGAGGAGTGCTGCAATGGCTGCCAATAGAATAAGGTTAATGAGTGATGTAGAAGATTTGGATTCAGAAAAATGCAATACAAGTAGAAGGAATGGGTACAGGAAAAAGACCCTTAATTGTGTTTCTGCCAAATCTAAGAATACATCGTATGATTCTGAGGGAAATACAAGTTTAAAGAGTGAAATAGTGTTAAATGAACAAAGTACCTCTGAAGATCAACTACTTGATACTAGTTCTAATAGTAGTAGGAAAAACGTTAGTGAGTCTGTAAATGGAGACTTAGACTCAGAAAGTAATCAGAAATGGCATACCAGTTGTCTCAAATCTGTTAGTGCTACATCTCATACAACAGGAAATTCCCTGACTGAATCTTCAAATGAAGATTCCAAAAGCCATAACCCAGAAGATGATAATAGGAGGAAAGTTCCTTGCCGGTCAACTTTGATGAAGAGGTCTACTTCAGAGAACAGCGTTGAAGAGAAAATGAGTTCTGGGGTAGGAAGATGGACATGTAGAAGAACCAGAAGGAAAACTCGTCAAAAGATTCCTTTTAGAAAGGCAGAGGTTCGTCATGAGCAAGACACAACAGAGTCTGAAATGGGGAGGAAGAGAAAATGTTCTGAATCAGAAATTTTGGAAGGTTCTGAAATAGCAGCTAGTTCACAGACTAATCCCGAATGTGATTCGAATCTGGAAACAGAAACTGATTCAGAGACTGCCGATAGCGATAGCGTAAAAACAAAAAAGAGAAAAAGGAATAGAAAAGCAAATGTTGTTAGAAGAGGCGGTAACACTTTTAAAGGGAACGTGTCTAAACCAGTGAGGTTTCCAAGGCAAAGCAAACGACCGAGGTTACGGTTGGATGATAATGACTGGGAGGATTTGGACTACGCAAAAGCTAAAAAAACTCCACGGCGTTCAAAAATAAGAACAAGAAATCAGGGTAGAAGAACTGTAAGATATAATTATGGGGATGATGATAGAGTTTTAGATGTAGAGAATGTTTTTGATACAGGTGATTGCACCTTATGACCTTGAGGGAAAACCAGTTCATTTTTTAGAGGAATTGAGCTGGAATTCGTGGTGAATATTGGCTGTTCCAGTGATTTTTTTTTTTTTTTGGTTCTATAATTCAGGGAATATATTTATATTTTTCTATGAAAAAGTTATGAATGTGACTAAATCATGACTGTCCTTTTCTTTATTTTTCCTTGACCTTGCTTAGGTAGCAGCATTTAGCACAGGTGCCAAAATAAGCTTTGTTTTGGGGCAACTCTCAATTTTGACTCTATATGACTACATATGGCAAGAGTTTAAAATCTGTTTTATGTCTGTAAACACTAGACAGCTGGCTAGTACTAAATGGTTGATCATTATTTTCAGTGTAGCAAGTTAATACTTTTCATAGTTACTACTTTATTAAATTCTTAAGTCATAGTTTCTGTTCTCCTTTGTGTAATATCATAATTTCATGTGAAGGTTTACAAATAACTCATAACAAGAGCATACTGACATTAAGATCATGGGAGAAGGAACTCTTTATTAGGTAGACAGATACTTAACCATTTTGTTTTGGTTCCCATTAAAATCTTGTTGCCACCACAGTTCAATCCAGAATATCAGCTCCATTCATTTTAGTTACTTCCATTTTCCTTTTTCAGTGGTGTTGGGTTTTTATTGGTATATATATGTATATATATATATGTGTGTGTGTATGAAATATACATTATATATATCATATATATTTTCTCATTTCTCATTTCTTTGCTGTAAACTTGAACTTAGAAACTACTGGTAAATTGTTTTATCCAGTCTTTTTTGTTTAAATGTTGAACATGTTTCTTAAAAAAAAAATTCTAAATAAGGTCAGAGCCATAGCCTTTATTTTGTCATTTTCTTTAACATCTGCACTAATGTATAAATGCTGTAAAGCTTGCTTCTTAGCCACCTGAAATCTTTTTAACGTTACTGTATTTAACCAAAGTAAATTAGTGTCTTTAATTACTTCATCTTCTGAAATGAAAGAATGTGCCTTTGGTTTAAGAAAATCGTATTCTTAACTAGTTGTCCTTGTTATTTCAATCTGGTTAAGAAAATCATTTTATCCGACTTCACTCTACTGCTTAGGTGAGTTTCCCATCAATATTGAAATTATCATTTTGGTTTTGTGACAGTGAACCTTCATCCAGGGAAATGAACCGATTTACCATATCACTCTGCGTTCCCATACACCCTGGGCTACTAAGTAACCTTACTACCAATATTAATGGCACTGGCCTAATGTGTAGATTTACAATTTCTAAGAAAACATAGTACATGTTAGTTTAATGATTTTTGAAACCATTAAGATAAACTTGGCATCTAAACATTTTCTATTTTGTGCTGACTTGTTTTTCTTTACTAGGTCACCTTATCCCTGTCAGTATATGTAGCCTCATTGTGCTTTCATGTGCCTGGAGTAGTACCTCCAATATAGTTTATGTATTTTGCTAAGGACAGTTATATGCCCTGTACCTCTACCCCACGATGACTGGCTTTAAATTTGAATTTGGCATCAAATAGAAAATCTGTTTCTCTCTTATTTTCCCTGAAATCAAAGCTATTAAAAACTGTGGATAGGTTTTTCTGATTTTGGATTAAAGAATCCTTTCCAAAGTACTCATATATATTTTCCAGAAACTTGTACTGTCACCCTCTACCAACAGAGTAGGGCTGTTCTAGAAAGCATTGACATGACCTAGGACCTCTGTTCCTGTTATCTTCCAGGGAATTGTCATTTCAGATAAAAGCTTTTCCCTCAGTAGTGTTAGAAAACATGAATATACGTAAACCATGTCAGTAGTGTTCTGCCCCGAACACTTCGAGGTGTTGAGGAAGATTGCTGTCCAGGGCACTAACCTAAAAAAATTGAGAATGTTCTTGAACGTCCCCCAAGTTACTCTAATAAATTGTTATGAATCTAGTCCATGAATTAACTTAAATTCTTCTTAAGCTTATTTATTTCTACATTTACCACTCTCTTCTGTGTAAAGTATAAAAAAATCTGAGTGCATATAAATGTGGAATATTTAAATGGGCTTAGGCTCTTTTATAAAGAAAAATTTTCTTACTGCATGTATACACAGAATGAGGTTTGCCCATTTGGGCTAAATTATCTAGTTGGTCAGTCACAGTGGTTAAACCAATTGTTAGGAAAGGCAGCTTTCATATTTCAATGAGAATATAATAGGAAAAACCAAGCACAGCATCATTTCACTTTATGACTGTAAAGATGTACTTGGGAAAAGGTAAATTATAAAAACATAAATAAAATAAGAACTTGGTGCTATAAAGGAATTTGTGTAGTGATAGGTTGTTTTAATCTTGGGTACTATTCTCAATATTTAATTTTGAGAAAGGTATACACATGCCTCTATTTAAGAAAGTAATAAAGGAAATATTTATGTTGACTTACAGCATGTGAAATTTAAATTTTTTTATTTAATTTTTTTACATAAAGGAATGTTAGACCATTCCAATACAAAAAGTGCTATAGTTATTCATTATAGTACAAATATAATTAATGTTTACTAAAAATGAATTATCTTAAGTTCTAAAATCTTACTAAATATGACATAAAACGATTTAAGGTATTGAGATTTTATTTCTCTTTTCTTTAGAACAGTGGTTCTCAACCTTCCTAATGCCACGACCCTTTAATACTCGTATGTGGGCGGACCCGCCTGGAGACGATAGAGGGAGCGGTGTCTTGGTTCCTAAGACCATCGGAAATATGTGTTTTCCAATGGTCTGAGGCAACCCCTGTGACAGGGTTGTTCAACCCCTCAAAGGGGTCATGACCCACAGGTTGAGAGCCACTGCTTTAGAAGAAGGAACATAGCTTACCCAGGTTTGATATTAATAGTTTCAAACAATTTTAGAAACTGGTTAGATATGTCTCTAAATAATCTTGTCCTGTTAATATGCCAAATTCATTTGAATTTTTTTTTTCTACTTAGTGACAACAGTGTAGCTTTTAACTTAGTCTCTTTTGTGAGAGTTCCTGGTATACTCATCCTCCCTTTGATTAACAAAGAAAATCTAGCTTTACAGACTTACAAAACAATTATAAAATTGAACTCTTTGTTGGTATTTTCCACATTGTTTTTCTTATGTTTTGGTATGTTTTTGTGTGGAGGCTTGAGGAACCCACTTGATTGTCTCTCAACCTGATTCTGTTTCACAAACACATCTCATACTTCCTGTATATCATAATTCACAGTTGCTGAATTAAAACACCATTGTGTTCTTACTTTACCTGAAACAAAATTAAAATCTAAAATAAGGCTGAATTTTCAAATCGATTGAATTTTTGGCAAAAAAAAAGATGTAGATGGAAGGAAACTTTAGAAATCATCAAAATAAGAGGAGGATCTGTCAAAAACAAAATCCTTAGGGTTTCATATATTTTAGGGGGATGTTGCCAGAAAGCAGAAGTAGAACTCTTGGTAAGCCATCTTTTAGAACAAAGATCTCCAAGCCTTTTGACTGAGCACCCCATCAGTAAAAAATGTTTTATCACCTCTCCCTAATATGTGTATATTTATTTATTTATAAATCATGTATATTAATATAAAAATGGGAATTTTAAAAGGATGAAATAACATTTAATCTTATAGTTAGTAGAGTTTCCGAGTAGGACACTGAAATGGTCAAACATGCACTTTAGAAAAATCCCTTTGGCCATTGTATGGAGGATAGGGAAGAGACCAGAAGCAAGGAGACCAATTAGAACTTAATATAGTTTAGACAAGATGTGATGAGGGACCGAAATATAGAGTGGTCATCGTGTGAATAATGAGATGAAGACAGATGCAAGAAATGTAGAGGCAGAAACAGGATTCGGCAGTGTGGGGTGAGGAACTGAAGACAACAACGAAGTGATCCTGTATGTCGGGGGTGGTGGTGGTGCATTTAATAGTAATAGGAAAGTCTGGGAGAAGGATAGGTTTGGAAAGGAAAGATAATGAGATGTGAAAGGTAGATCATAACTTTGTGATCCTCCTACATGACTAACTGTCCCACCCAAAACAAGGAGGGCAGGGCAAGGCTCTTACTATCCTAGAGCACAGAGCCCAACATTGAGGGGGTCGCAACCACAGCTTCCAAGTGGTCTAGAGGGAAAACTACTTACCTCATAGTAGTACCTACATAGTTGCTACTGGATGTGCCCGTATTGATTAGGTTATAAGTACTCTGAGGAACTGACACCTGCTTTAAGGAGAGAAAAAATTGAAAGCTTGCACAGGAAGGAGATTTGATAAAGGAGAGTGGTAGGTATTGGGATAGGATAGGCATGGTTGTGGAGACAGCGGCGGGGAGTATGAGATGTAGTAATTCTTCTTTCCATCCTCTTAATTGGTTGATCACAGTCCGCTTGGAAGAGATGACAGCTCCCACTTTAGAGACTACTATTTTAGAAGACTTCTCTAGATAATCTAAATTAGGTACAAACTCACATTTATCAGGGATAAGAGAAATGTGTCAACACTCCAAAATGTAGACTCCATTTTGCATCAGTGTATGCCTGCATTATAAATTGCCTCACAAATCTAACCTGGAGAGTAGAAGTAATACTATGATGATAAACATAATGGAGGGAGAACAGTTCTGCATCTGTCTGCATGTTCATGGATGTGCATGGATATTATAGAACCAAAAGAGCCCTTAGAGGTTTTTGAGTCAGTCAGAGAGTGAGTTTAAAAGTAAATGAAGTAAAGACTCAGTTTTTTAACACTTTGATGCTTATCTCATGACATCAGGTATTTACTTTTTATTAGTTTGTTCCAAAACTCAATGAACTAATATTTGGGGGGAATTAAGTATTCGTATGTATATGACATCACCTAAAAATGTGTGGAGGACAGTGGCTGGTATAGGGATAGAAGGGCTATGTTTCTACAAATTCACAAGTTAACTATGGACTAAAAAGGGTTGTGAAACTCTTTTAAAAAGTCCAGAAGAGTTGTTAACCTCCAAAAATGTGTTTATAAGTCCCTAGAACTTTACTATGAACGTGTCCAGTCAGCTATGTCAGTCATAGCTTTATAAATTCCCCTCCAAAGGAAAAAAAAAATCTTAACATTTACATATTCCCCTTTTTGTATTTACCCTTATTTAAAAAAAACTTTGATCTCTAGTTGAAGAGACGTAATAAGTTAAAAGCTAAATTTCAAATGCTTGAACAGTACAAACTGAAAGTCTCCTGTTCATTCAAGATAGGAAAACAGTTTCAGAGTTAGAAAGAACCTGTTTGTCTACACCTGAGTAAAAATCCCCCTAATGTAATCTATCCACTCAAGTAAATAAACCCTTAATGAGGCGAAATCCAGTGCCTCGCAAGATAACTTTTGCTTTTTGGAGATCTCTAATTGTTAGGAAAACTGTCTTCATATTAAGCCCAAAATAGACTCCTTTATAACTTCTACCTTTTGCTCCTTAGTACTGCCAAACAGAATGCTTTTAATCCGTTGTACAAGGGATAGCTCTTCAAATACTTGAAGACAGTAATGTCCCCGCTGAGGCTTCTTTTCTTCTCAGTTCTTACAGTTCACATAATGATATTTTAAACAATTTCACATACTTCCCTGGATATGCTTCCTAAAATGGAGGGGGAGAGGGGAGGCGGACACTGAGTACAGTTGTGACCTGACCAGGGAAGATTAGAATAAGACTTGTCATTTCCCTAGCCTGGACCTTTCAATTCAGTTTAAGATCACATTAGCATTTGAGGCTGTCATATTGTGTTGTTGGTTTGATCTTAGAATATATTTAAACCTCATATCCTAAGAAACTGCCATCTACCCGAGCATAACCAAGACTTTTCCTTTTGAAATAGCTTTTTAAAAACCGAAGTATTGAACTTGTTAAAGTATTAAGAAATATAAGCATTTCTCCCTAATATCTTACTAAGATTTACCCCAACATTTAACTTGTTGGGGTCTTTTTGACTTGTGATTGCCATTCAAAGCTTTCCATCATGTGCAGGCTTGGTAAATGAGATATATATGATAGCACGATATCCTAGGGCATTCATCCCACATCACACTATTAATGAATACTATTTGGATTATGCCGTTGAACCAGTGCCAAATCTAAGGAATTGTTTAGCCTACATTTCCCTTGGCTGGGATAATAACATGAAAGCCTCTCAGATACTTTGCTAATATTTAAGTAAACTATCTACAAGCATTCTCCTGATAAAATGGTAAGTTTAATAGTGTTTTAGTGGGTTCAGGAACAACCTGTTCTTCATAACCGTGCTCCTTTTTCATCATTATTTCCATTAATATTAACCATCCCTTGAGTTATAAGAAATCCAAGTCAAGCTCACTGGCAGGTTCTATCCCTTTAAACTGTTTGAACATTTGTCCTCCTCCAAACCTATGCTGCCTTTCCCATTGATTATGACCACTCTTTTGTGATTATGGTCACTCTTTAGCCATTAAATTTCCAATTCTCAAGAATGTAAAAAATTGAAAAGCCATAAAAACTCGCAGAGAGGTAGTGGGGAAAAGCCCAAGTCCAGATGGGATTCATAAATTAATTCTATGAAACAAAAAATAATTCTACATTATATAAACTGTTTGCAAAAATAAATAACACAAGAAGGGATTCTACTATATTCCTATGATGCAAATACGGTCTTGATATGGTTTATACCATAGTCAGAAAAAGAAACTAGACCAAGTGGTATGCCTACCAGTGCACATTGTTCAGTTTCCAGTGTGAGCATTTCTACCTGCTTTTTCAGTTGTGTCCATGAACCATTTTGGGGTTTGGGGCGGTTTGGTTGTTTTTTGGCAAAGATACTGGAGTAGTGTACCATTTCCTCCAGAGCATTTTACAATTGAGGAAACTGAGGCAAACGGGGTTAAGTGACTTGCCCAGAGTCACATAGAAAGTGTATGAAGCCAGATTGGAACTCAGGAAGGGAGTCTTACTGACTCTCACCAGTCTGTCCTCTGTACCATTCGACTTGATTTGTTGATTGTGTAGTCTTAAGAAAGCAATGAAGAAAATGTTAATGAAACTTTAAGAAGTGTGTAGTGTATGCATTCTCCCCCTCCACCCTGCTCTCAGATTCAGTTGTTAAACATTTTTCGGCACATCACTGCTATAGATCAATATTTCAAATCAATATTAGTGCAGAAATATTAGCAAAGAGGATAACCCAGTATAATAGCCAACGTATAAAGCCTGTGAGCCAGGCACTGTGCTAAGTGCTTTCAGAATGCTTAATCTTCAGAACCCTGGGAGGTGGGGGCTCTTATCTCTGTTTTATAAATGATAAAGGGGCCAACAGTTTGTGACTTGTCCAAGGTCCTGCACCTGATAAGTGTCTTAAGTCTGGATTTGAATGCATCTTCCTGACTCCAGGCCTGGACCTCTGTTGTGCTTCCTAACTCTCTGACGTGCAAAGTTACGCACTAACCAGATTGGATATTGACCTGGAACCCAGGGTTGTCTTAATATTGTAACAAGTGTGAATATAATTGACTTTAAATCATATGATTACATCAATACAGAAAAAGGTTTTCAAAATACAATACCCATTTTTACTAAAAAGATTAGAAAATAGGAATGGACTTTTCTTTAATCTGCTAAACAACATGAACTTAAAACTGAACTAGCGTCATATGTAATGGACCTTTCCAGTAAGATCAGGGGCAAAACAAGAATGTTCATTGCTATCACTTGTCTTTGGCATAACACTACAAATGCTACCTATACCAATAAGACAAAAAATAAGTTTATAGATTAAGCTTGCTTTTTGCATATGGTGAAAGTCAGCTAAAAAAATTAATTGAAACAATAAGCAAAGTTGCAAGGTTCCAGTAAAACCCAACAGAAACAAATTCTATTTAAAGAAACTACAGAAAGTATTAAGTGTTTGGGAGACTACCAAGATCCAGATCAGAATTATATGAATGCAGCTACAAAATATTTTATCAAAAATAGACATACCTAGGTGTAATTGGGGGAATACTAATTGCTCAAATTAGTTTACTTATTCAGTGCCATACTAGTCTACCAAAGAATTGTTTCATATGACTAAAACAAAAAATGAAATTCATCTGGAATCGCAGAAGTTCAAGAATATCTAGAGAAGTGGGAAGGGAAGACTTTGGATACTAGTTTTTAAAGTCAGAATAGATTTAAGTATTCAGCATATAGAACCTAATAACCTAGTGTTCAATAAAACTAAAGATTCCAGTTACTGGGGAAAAACTCACTATGAGGAAAAGCTGGGAAAATTCACAGTATGGCAGAAGTTGATAACAGTGCCAAATATAAGTTCCAAATAGATACATGACCTAGATGTGTAAAAAGTAACAAAACAGAGAAGCAGATTTCTTAAAATTACCTCCCAAATGTGTAAGAAGAAAAGTTCATGACCAAACAAGAAGGATCACAGAAGATAATGGATCATTTTGGTTACAATAAAAAATATTTGCAGAACTATCCAACAAAGCTAATATTAAAAGGGAAACAACTGGGGGAAGATTTTTCTAATGAAGATTTCTCCATTTAATAAAGTTCTTATTTCCAAAACGTCATATTTACAAAAACTATTCCCCAGCTGACGAATGGTCTAAGGATATGAACAGAGTTCTCGGGGGGAAAACCCCAAGCTATATCTGTGTGGCAGGATGTGAAATGGCAGGACAGTGTAGTAATAAAAGGAAGACTAACGCAGATATTGAATTCTTTAGAAGGAAGAATATCCCAATGGCCATTAGGTAGCTGCCACCAGAATATGGATTGGGTGATGGACCTGGAAAAAGTGAACCTCAAAGACAGCAAAGTCACTGAGTCGTGATGGCAGAGGGAGGGTTTGGAAATGGCTTCAGAAATTGGAGTAAAGATGAAGCCTCTCCAGGATCATTGTGTGGAAGGCATTAAAGTCAACCAGTATTAGAAAGGGATGTGATATCTTATACAGGAAGCTAGGTCTCCATGATGAAAGAAACAGCTGTGACGATCACCGCGTTTGGCAGAATAAAATGTAGTGGGAGTTTGCTAGTCATAGAGGATAACAGTGTTTCAGTGCAAGTGGCCTATGAGTTACAGAGGTTGTCTGTTCACTTGGGACTTGGATTAAAGCACATAACCACAGATGATCAGAAGATAGCAAATGGGTTGCCCCTTTTCTCAAATAGCCAATAGCTCAGTTAATCCCCACTCTGTGTAGGAAGCACAGTTACTGCCACTCTGTGATTCTGAGAATAGGATTATTTTTAAATGAAAGCAGACTCCCTCGAGCATTGCATCTAGAGCAACCTTAACGGAAGTGGTCTAATTCACCATTGCCTCAGAATGTGAATCTCAGAAGATTGATACAGACACATTTTAATAAGTGATATAATCATTTAATATGTTTCAAGCACTGAGTAAATGTATTGTTAGTATGTCATGAAAAAGTCATGTCTGTGCCCTAATAGACAACCTGACCTTACCTCTGAGTTGTCCTATGTGTTTTTAAGCAGTTTCCAGATCTTTCTACAATGAAAATAAAGTATTTTATCACAAAATTCTCATTTTTTCAGCTGGTTTATAAATAAGTTCTCTACATTCTAACATCTTGAAGTTTACTGAAATTCCTCTATTTGTCCCTAGTGCTTTGTCATTTCCCTTTTGTGGGAAGATACCATCTTATTACCTTCTTGGGGGAGTTGCTTTGTGCAAATGAATTTATAACCAATTTAGCTTTCAAATTAGGTGCTCCCTTGCTCTTTCCCTTCTTTCCCTTCCCACCTTCCCTCTTTTTTTGAAGTTTATTGTGAATTGCTATAGACTTACAAAGCTTAATCTTTATTTAGCTTGCTAGATCTTATTTGTTTTCCTATAATGAGGACTACAGCAATATCCGAGCACCAAAGTAGTTAATTATTAAAATATTTAATTTATTTTTTAAAATGAGAAATGACATGGACAATCCAGAAAATATACATTTAGTCTCCACAAAAGACAGGAATTTATTAGAACTAAATTTCAAAATATATTTATCTTGCCACAGAAATGTTCATGTCTTTGTAAGGAAACTAGACTGATGGATATTACAAAGTAAACCAGGACAAATAGCTGAACTGAATGGAAAGAGATTTCAAGACAATTATAAATCAGAATCCATCACTTCAGGAAGAGTGTGATGGAAATTTTTTTTTCCCTTAAAACAAGGAGAAATAAGTGTTGTGTTAATAAACGTTAAGTGCCTACTATGTCTAAGCACTAAGGGAAAGTTAAAAAAAGAAAACCTCGAATTCACAGCCTAATGGAAAACAACATGCAAATCACTGTACATTCAAGATCTCTTTAAGATACATTGGGAGTTAGGTGGCGTAGTTGGCTGGAACACCAAAATTGAAATTGGGAAGACCCGAGTTCAAGTTTGACCTCAATCACTTGCTAACTGACCCTTGGCAAGCCATATAAACTCTGGGCCTATTTTCTCATCTATAAAAGGAAGGGTAATAATAGTACCTCATTTTGTAAGGATAAAATGAAAAAAAAACACTCATAAAGCCCTTGGCAAAACTGAAAGAATTATATACATTCTAGCTGGTTCAAAGGATTGGGAAAATGTTCTTGGAGAAGGTGGAACTTCAGCTGAGATTTTAAGGAAGCCAGAAGGCATAGATAAAAAGGGAGAGAGTTCCAGGCATGAGAGACAGCTAATGAAAATGCTGGAGTCAGAAGATGGAATGTGGCCCGAGTTTCAGAGGAACTGGGTGATTTTTTGATGGAGTTGGGGGTGGAATGAGCAGTAGGGTAATATATAAGAAGACTCAAAAAGTAGAAAGGAGCCAAGGTATAAAGAGCTTAAAAGCCAGGACAATTTTTCTATTTGATCCTGAATTGATTAAATGGGGGGGGAGGAGGGGTGGGTGATGGGGAGAGTGGCATCGTCAGATGTGCATCAGGAACATCAGTTTGATGGCTGAGTGGAGGGTGGTCTGTAATGGAGACGTGAGGTAGAGCAAGTCAAAGGCTACTGTATTAGTCTGGGTGTGAGGTGGTGTCTGAAGACAAGCTGATTGATTAGGAGAAATATGACAAGATTTAGTAACAGATTGGCTATTGGGGATGAGAGAAATTAAGAAATTGAGGATGATACCTAGGCATGCCTAGGGGACTGAGGATAACAATAGCCATGATAGCAATGAGGAAGTTAGGAAGAGGAGAGGGTGTGAAAAGAAATCAAGTGTAGGAAAAGAACAGGGCCAACTTAAATTGGCAAAACTGGTAGTATTAATTAGAACATAATCCTAGAGGTGAAAAGGGGTACAGGGAAGTATTGCTCTTTTACTCAATTGGGGATCTCATAACTGAGGTTCAATGACATCTATCTAAGGTCACATTACTTCAGTCTCCTACCACATCTTCCTTACAACATTCTTCCTTGGGCACTGTAGACTGTATTCTAGAACTGAAATAATGCACTAGAAAAACTAATATTTGTGCCATAACTAGTTGGTTCCTTAATTTTCTTAATTGGTTCATTTAAAAGGGGGAAAATCCTTTAAAGTGATAAAAGTAAAATATTCAACCACCTGTTCCTTTACCACCCTCAATTTTTTTTACAATAGGAAGTTAAATGAAACAAAAAAATTAAAGCAAAGGGCAACGGGACTTTATGAATTATGCTTTCAAGACTGAGCTGCAAGTTGCCATAATTCATAGGATCATGGAATTCAGAGTTGGAAGGAAATTTTAAAACTAATCTAAGTACACGTACTTCAGATTAAGATGGCAATGTGGAAGTTCATGGAAGACTAGCTATTCCATATATATAAAAAAGATGCAGAGTGGGGGGGAAATTTTTATTAAGAAATCCAAAGAGCAACAACAGTAAGCTTCACCCAGCTCAATCCTGGGGCCAGCAGCTGTTAAGAAAAATAGGCTAGAAGCCTGCCAACTCTCTGCCCAGGTACACTACAAGAGGATCTGAAGTCCATAGCTATCTATCTGATCAGAGATACTCTGGTGGGGCCAGAAGCCTGCCTGCCAGCTCTGTGAGAGTAGACCTTAGAGCAGGAAGAAGCCAGTGGAAGGAACTCTAGAAATCTGGATCAAGGAGAAAGAAGAGCCCAGCTCCCACACAAAGTCCCAAATAGGCACTGAGGGTGGAGATATGAGTAAACAGAACAAAGTACTAAATATAAAAAAGGAAATATGATAGGATAAAAAGACTGCACTCCTTCCATTTTATTGCTTTCACATAGACTTGACTCCCTCCTGATAATACAGCTTCTTTGACCACCTTCTGCAGTATGTTGCACTTTCACTCATACTCCCTAGTTCACTGGTGGTAGGGCTGAGGCAGAGTTGGAATACACTGCTCCCCATTGCCACTTCCAGACTCTCCCTCTAGCACCATCACTTAATAACCTCTCCTTTATGGTTCATTCAATCCATATTTATGACCCAATCAAAATTCTGGTGGCTGTTATCTACCAACCTCCAAGACAGCCTTCCTCAATGAGTTTAGTGCCTAAATCAAATTCTTCCCTCAACACCTGTTCTTATACTACAGCACTTCAGCATACATATGGATACTCCCTCAAACAAAGTGACTTCCTAGTTCTTCAGCTTACTCATTTCACATGACCTACTCCTCCACCCCACTTCAGCTACATACAGAGATGGTTATACGCTTGATCTTGCCACCACCTATAAATGTGCCACTTCTAAGTTTATAAACTCTAAAATTCGTTTATCTGATGATAGTCTTGTCAACCTTGAGCCCTCGATAAAGCGATAAACCAGCTCCACTCTACACGATCCTCTTTTGCGACCTTTGCCCTTTTGTCCTATCACTAATCTTGTCATACCAAGCCCCAATCTCAGATCGCTCCTACCACTCTCTGCCTTTGCTCTTGCTGATGCACTGCCGACTAAAACTGGAAAAAATTATAAAATTATGCCAGATCCACTACAAATTTCTGTTACATAATGTCAGTGGGGTTCTCGCTAAGGCAAGATCATCTTTTTACATCTCCTTAATTCGCCACTGCACTTTTTCCAAACCTTTTTATCTGTCCTCAAACATCTAATGGCTTCCCTTGGAAGGTAAAAAAAAATCAGTCCATTTGCCAAGATCTTGAGCTTATTTCTCCTCATCTCACATCACTCAAACTTCTTTCCTCACTCTTTCACACCTGTCTCTCCAGAGGTGACATGCCAAAGAACTAGAAAACTGTGCATATCCTTTGACCCAGCAAGACCGCTATTTGGTCTGTATCCCAAAGACATCAAAGAAAAAGGAGGAGGACCTATATGTAAAATACATATATATATATAATATGGCATCTCTTTGTGGTGGCAAAGAATTGGAAATTGAAGGGCTGGCCATGAGTTGGAGAATGGTTGAACAAGGTGTGGTATATCATTGTGATGGAATATTATTGCATTATAAGAAATGATGGGAAGGATGCTTTCACAAAAACCTAGAAAGATTTATATGAACTGATACAGTGAAATGAGCAGAACTGGGAGAACACTGTGCACAGTTATAGCAATATTGTACAGTGATCAACTGAGAATGTTTTGTTCAGCCACATCTGACTCTTCGTGACCCCATTTGAGGTTTTCTTGGCAAAGATACTGGAGTGGTTTGCCATTTCCTTCTCCAGCTCATTTAACAGATGAGGAAACTGAGACAAACAAGGTTAAGTGACTTGCCCAGGTTCACACAGCTAGTAAGTGTTTGAAACCAGATTTGAACTCAGGAAAATGAGTCTTCCAGACTCCAGAACTCTATCCACTGTGCCACCTAGCTGCTTGTGAATGACTTAGCTATTTTCAGTAATAAAATTATCCAAGATGAAAAATACTGTCCACCTCCAGAGAAAGAACTGATAGAATTGAGTGAAGATTGAAGTATTCTTTTTACACTTTTGTTATTCTTGGGTTGTTTTGTGGTTTTTGTTTTTGTTTGTTTGTTTTTTGGTCTGCATTTATTTTTGCAACATGGCTAATATGACAGTGTTTTGCATGACTGAACATGTATAATCTATGTCAAATTGCTAGACTTCTCAAGGAGACAGAAGAAGAGGAAGAAAGAGAATTTGGAACTCAAAATTTTTTTAAACAAAAGTTTAAATTTTGCATTTAAATGATGATGAATGAGGAAAAAAGTTAAATTAGTGTAAAAAAATAAAGTCAAACAACTAAAGAAAAGAAGTGACGCTTCTCCTTGCCAAGGCCAATCATCGTCTGCTGAGGTGAGCCCATTTTCCCACTTTTCCCGAGCAGGTTCCCTCCTCTATCATATCTACTCTCACTTATTTCCGATTTCTCCCTGCCCAGTGACTGTGGCCCTGCTTTCTATGAACTCTTATTTCTCCTCCGTATTAAAAAAAATGTCTGATCTATTCACTCGCTGCTAGCTTTCATCCTGTTGTGGCTAATCTCCTTGAGAAGATCATGCACAATCAGTGCCTCTGCTTCCTTCTCTCTCACTCTCCTTAACTTTCAGTCTGGCTTTTGACTTCATCATTTACCTGAAACTTTTTTCTGGAGGAGATATTAATGATCTCTGAGTCATCAAATCTAATGGCCTTTTCTTAATTCTGACCTCTCTGGAGCCTCTGACACTGCCAATTACCCCCTTCTCCTTAATACTCTCTTCTCTCTGTTTTTTGTGATATTGCTGTTCATTCAGTCAGTCATGTCTCATTCTTCATGACCCCATGGACCAGAGCATACCAGGTTCTTCTGTCCTCCACTGTCTTCTGAAGTCTGTCTAAGCTCATTCTCATTGCTTTTATGACACTATCTATCCATCCATCCATCTCATCCTCTGCCACCCCCATCTTCTTTTGCCTTCAATCTTCCCCAACATCAGGGTATATTCCATTGAATCCTATCTTCTCATTATGTAGCCAAAATATTTAAGATTCACTGTCAGTATTTGTCCTTCCAATGAGTAGTCTGAATTAATTTCTTTAAGTGTTGACTGATTTGATCTTCTTGCTGTCCAAGCAACTGTCAAAAGTTTTCTTCAGCACTCATGCGTGTGCGCACACGCACACGCACACGCACACGCACACGCACACGCACACGCACACGCACACGCACACACACACACACACACACACACACACACACCGATTCCGCAGTGCTCAGCTTTCCTTATACTTCAGCCGTCACAGTCATATATTACTACTGGAAAAACTATAGCTTTGGACCTTTTGTTTTGCAAGGTGATGTCTGCTTTTTAATATACTGTCCCTATATGCCATAGTTGTTTTTTCTCCCCAAGGAACAAGCATCTTTTAATTTCATGGGTACAGTCACTGTCTCCAGTAATCTTGGAGCTCAAGAATATAAAATTTGACACTATTTCCAGTTCCTCTCCCTCTATTTTTCAGGAAGTGATGGGATCTTTAGTTGTTGTTTTTTTAATGTTAAGCTTCAAGGCAGTTTCTCCCTTTTCTTTCACCCTCATCGACAGGCTTCTTAATTCCTCTTCCCTTTCTGCCATCAGAGTGGTGTCATCTGCATGTTTGAGATTGTTGAGATTTCTCCCAGCAGCCTTAATTCTGGCTTTTGATTCATCCAGCCTGGCATTTTGCATGATGTCCTCTGCATATAAGTTAAAAAAATAAGGTGACATTCTACAGCTTTGTCATATCCCTTTCCCAATTTTAAACCAGTCAGTTGTTTTATAATTGGGTCTCACCTTTTCTTCTTGACCCACGTACAGGTTCCTCCAAAGACAAGTAAAATAACCTGGTCCTCCCATCCCTTTGAGAACTTGTCACATTTTGTTGAGATCCACACAGTCAAGTCTTTAGTGCAGTCAATGAAGCAGAAGAAGATGCTTTGCTGGAGCTTCCGTTGCTTTCTCCATAATCCCGTGAATGTTGGCAATTTGGTCTGTCATTTTTCTGCCTCTTTGAAAACTGGCCTGCGCTTCTGGTAATTCTCTATTCACATATTGCTGAAGCCTGGTCTGTATAATCTTAAGCATAACCTTGCAGGCCTGTGAAATGAATACAGTTATTCAGTAATTTGAACATTCTTTGGCATTATCCTTCTCTTTGATTGGGAAATAAACTGATTTTTTCCAAAGCAGTGGGCACTGTTGAGTTTTCCAAATTTTCTGGCTTACTGAGTGCAGCTCTTTAACAGCATCAGCTTTTAGGATTTTAAGCAGCTCCTCTGGAATTCCGCTACCTCTACTAGCTTTATTGTTAGCAATGGCCCAATTGACTTCATCTTCCCATTCATCACTTCCACTTCATATTCATGAGGGATGTTATTAATTAGGGCATGCCTATGTGGTCTTATGTTCCAGGTTCCTACACAATATGGAGCATTACGTCATCAGACTTTCCTTTCATCACCAGACACATCTGTAGGTGAGCTTCCTTTTGGATTAGACCCAGACACTTCATTCTTTCTGGAGCTACTCATAATTGTCCTCCACTCTTCTCCAGTAACATGTTGGACACTTTCCTACCTGACAGGTTCATTTTCTGGTGTCATATCTCCTATCATTCTAACATCCATGGGGTTTTCTTGGCAAAGATACTGAAGTGATTTGCCATTTCCTTCTCCGGTGCTCTCCATTATGACCTGTCATGAGTAACCCTGCATGACCTAACTCTTAGTTTCACTGAGCTATGGAAGCCCCTCCACCACAACAAGGCAGTGATTTAAGAGGGGAAGGATAATGGAGTGATTTGCCATTTCCTTCTCCGGTGGATAAAGGCAAACATACGTTAAGTGACTTGCCAAGGGTCATACAGCCATTAAGTGTATAAGACAGGATTTGAACTCATGTCTTTGACAGCTTGTCACATGTTGTTGTGATCCACACAATCAAGTCTTCAGTGCAGTCAGTGAAGCAGAAGTAGACGCTTTGCTGGAGCTTCCTCGCTTCCTCCATAATCCAGTGAATGTTGGTAATTTGGTCTCTAAATTCTCTGGCTCTTTGAAAACCAGCCTGCACTTCTGGTAATTCTCTATTCATATCTTGCTGAAGCCTGGCTTGTATAATCTTAAGCATCACCTTGAGTGAAGTTACTCCAGCCTAGTGCTCTATCCACTAAGCCACCCAGCGGCCGCAAAAATAAATCTGCCAGCTATCCCCAGAAACCTGAATCTCCTTGCTTCTCACCGGGCAGCACTCAAGTCATCTTTCAGTCATGTCTGACTCTTTGTGACCCCATTTGGAATTTTCTTCACAAAGATACTGAAATGGTTTGCCATTTCCTTCTCCAAGTCATTCACGGATGATTAAGTGACTTGCCCAAGGTCGCACATCTAGCACATCTGAGGTCAGATTTGAACTCAGAAAAAGGAATCTTTCTGACTCCGGGTCCAGCACTTCTTCCACTGCATCACTTTTCTGATATTAATGCTTCAGTTTCTCTTCCTGACTCTGAGTTCTTCCTAGTTGGATCTCTGTTGGATGCAAGTCCTTTGTTGGATCTTCATCCAGATCGTGCCCACACTGGGGTGTCCCGTGGAGTTTTGTCCTTGGTCTCTTTTTCCTCTGCATTATATCACCTGGTGATCTCAGCCATTTCCATGAATTCAATTATCACTTCATTGGTCATGATTCTCAGATCTGCTTATCCAACTTTAACTTCTCTCCTGACCTCCAGTCTCACATGTCCGCCTGCCTGTTGGAGAGCTTGAACTAAATGCCTCACAAACATCTTTAAACTCACTATGTCCAAAACTATACTCTGTCCCCAAAACATTATCTTTTCTCCCAAACTGAAGCAAATAATGTGTTTATGACAGAGAACTGGTGCAAAGCACATCCGCTTACTCAGCCGATACAAATTCCCCACATGGAAAAGCTTGGGGAGCCGCTTCTGGAAGCATCGTAATGATGCATAATGGACATACTTTGAAGAAACACTAGAGAAACTTTCTGTAATTGGTTCCAGTTTTATAAGCCCATGCTTTAAAAAAAATCCTCTGATCCCTGCACAGACCAAACTGATAGTACTATCAAGAGTCACTAACTCACCAGAGCCTGACCATTCTTTTCAACTACTTTCTCTTGCTTTGATTCCTTTGCTAAAGGCCACTGATGAGAGTCAGTGCTGTAATGCCTTGCACTTTGGACTTTCCGCCCTCTGAGGCTGATGTGTGGTCCCATGAGAATGGGCCTTGGTCCTTTTACATTTCTGTCTATTCTTTTGCATTTTAGGTAAAGGGACTGGAGAACTTGTGAGTTTCAAAGGTCAGAAGATCAAGCTTCTGAGTGGCCTAAAGACTCAACTATGTGTCCATGCTGCGTTTTACAGCCTACAAAGACTTGGGAGAGTGACTTGCAGGACAAGCTCTGTGGCAGCTGGGATGAGGACTCATCTGTCAGTCATATCATGTCTGACACATGAACTTGATGGGACCAATGTGACATAGAAATTATACTGTCTGAGATCATTCTCCCCAGAGACCAAAGTGAGACACGGTGAAGTGTGGCCCTGGGGTATTGGAGGGAAATTTTTATGTACTTTTGATATTGTTATATTTTCTGAATAAATGTTGTTTTATAAAAGCTCATCAGTGTTAAATGGTTAAATGGTAGATAATGATGGGGAATGCATAACCAAATGAGGGCTCAAATCAATGGCCCTAAAGAGGGGACTCTTCAAACCCTAAAACCGTGAAGAGGAAATGTCGCTTCCTTGGCCTTGGGGAAATGAGTCAGAACACGCTCATTTCATGGGCTAGCAGTCAACAGGAATACAGTCCTGTCTCTCCTTCTTCCTCCCCATACAGAGCAGAAAGAAAGGTGGAACTGGTGGCAACTGTCTCCTGGTTCAGTTGGGAATCCATTTTGAGTTCATCCTCTTCAGAGTGAAGCAGGAAAGACAGAACCCAGACCACACCCCTCACAATCACAAACTCCAGACGTCCCAGTCTAGTCAACAAGAAGCCTGTACACTAAGTACTTACGATATGTCAGGCTCAGTGACTGGGGGGATAGGGCGTATAAAAAGAAAGGCAAAAAACCAGGCCCTGCTATAAAAAGAGCCACAAAGGAGCTCACAACACGAAAACAACTGTGACAAACAAGATATATACAGGATAATTTGGAAACAATAGCGAGAAAGCACCAAGATTAAGGAGAACTGGGAAAGATGTTTTGTGGAAGGTACAACTGAAGCTGAGACTTGAAGGAAGTCAGGGAAAGGAAGAGGGAGAGAATTCCAGTCATGGGAGAGACAGCCAGTGAAAATGCCTAGAGTCTGAAACCAAGGATCAGCAAGGAGACCAGGATCGTGGGAGATTGCAGAACATATGGCTGAGGGTAAGGTGTAAACTAGACTGGAAAGACAGGAAGGAGCCAAATAATATGAAGGAATTAAAGAGTCAAACACAGGATTTCATATTTGCTCTTGGAGGCAATTACAGAAACTGATTGAATAAGGGGGTGACAGTTAGATGTGGGCTTTAGGAAAATCAATGTGATATTGAAGCCTGGGTGACTAGAAAGACAGGCATACCCTTGACAGTAACAGAAAGTTAGGAAGAGAATAGGGACTTTGGAGGGAAGATAGCTTCCCCACTTTAATTCTAGAATGGCAGAACCACCAAAAAGACAAGGTAAAACAATTTTCCAGCCCAAGACAACTTGGAAGGTCAGCAGGAAAGTTCAAAGCAGAGCACGGCCCAGGGCAGGCAGCACCCCAGAAAGCCAGAAGCAGGCCCTGCATCAGCAAGCCAGCTGGAGGCCCTGAACCCCAGCTCAGGTCACTGACCAAGGTCCTGCAGTCCTTTTGCAGCAGCAGGCAAGTGGCTAGCTCCCCTCCCATGCAACCCCTGCACAAAGCCACTCTCCTCCCTTCCCTCACCCACTTACCCCTCTGGGCCTCAGTCCAACACCAAGTGAGCTGTTAAGCCAGACCCCTGCAGTGCTGCTTGGCACCAGTCACCCCTGCGTCCCCACCCCACCTCATTTCAACATCACGCAAGCCCCTGGTACAAAATGAGGGTCCCCCACATACCTTAGCACAGCACTAGGTGAACAAGCAGATGCCAGCACGAGGCTTCAGTCCAATACCAGGTGAACTGCCAAACACCCAGGGCACCTGGCTGCACCAGCCACCCCCTCCCCACTCTTACCTCCCCAACTCAGAGCAATGCCAGGAGAGCTGCCAAATGCCCCAGCACAGCCTGAGAGTCCCGTGTGGGCCTCACAGCGTCAGACAAACAGCCAGAACCCGCAGCCCCAGCACAAGGACTTTGGGACAGTACGTGCTCCTTGCATTCTAGGAATAGTGTTCCACTTTAAAAGTAACAAAATCGGTGGGAAAAGATGAGCAAAAGAGCAAAAAAAAACCCAAAAGAACCTGATCATACAAAGTTATTAGGGTGACAGAAGACAAGAATGTCAAGACATGTACATGCAAAACCTTAAAGACAAATGTGAAATAAAAAAAAAATCGGGGGTAACAATCATGATTTCAGACAAAGCCAAAGCAAAAATAGAACTAATTAAAAGAGGTAAGAGGAGAGGATTCTGGGAAGATGGCAGACTACATCAGAAATTCCGAGCTCTCAAGATCTTCCCCCACAAAAGAGCACCTTAGCACGAACAAAGTATGTGTGGAGATTAACCAGGACAGGGGCATAACTGGGTGCTCTAGGGACAATCTGAGAAGGTCAGAAGGAAAATCCCAGGATTTGGTCCCTGTGAAGAGTAAACACCTCCAGGCTAGGGTCTGTTTTAATAGCAAGTGCTAGCCTCTTAAACAACAAGCAGCAAGCCCTGGGCTTAGCTGGTTTGAGAGGCTGCCGTGACTTCAGCCACCTGAACTTTTATCCCAGGGACAGTGAGAGGAGATGGGAGTCTGAGCCTGGGAAGATGGAGGGAACCTCTGCTGACCAGGATCACCCGCCCCAGCTGTGCTGCGCAGAGCGGTGGGGGCGAGAAGAAACCCCACACACCTGTTGAGTGCAGAAGCCCCTGGCTGGGGACACTTACAGGAGGCTGGAGAAAAACGTGCTGGCAAAGGAAAAAGACTCCAGCTATAGAAATGTATCGTGGGAATAGAGATGACTGGGGTTCATCTTCAGAGGAGGAAACTGAAGCAAAGAAATCCTCAAAGAGTGATGTTAAATAATCACCTGCCCAAAAAGAATTCACAGAAGACCCTAAAAGAGACTTTAAAAATCAAATGACAGAGATGAAGGAAAAACTAAAAAAGAAAACAAGGATAATCCAAGAAAAACAAGAAGGGTATGAAAGGAAAGTCAACCAACTAGAAAAGGAGATCCAGAATCTTAAGGAAGAAAATGACACCTTGAAAATTAGAATTGGGCAAAGGGAAGCCAGTAGAATTATAAGAGATCAAGAAATGATTGAACAAATATGAATAATTGGGGCGGCTAGGTGGTACAGTGAATAGAGCACCAGCCCTGGAATCGGGAGGACCTGAGTTCAAATTTGACCTCAGACACTTGACTCTCTTTGTAGCCATGTGACTTTGGGCAAGTCACTTAACCTCAATTGCCCTTCAAAAAGAAAAACAAAACAAAACAAATACTCACAAATATGAATAATGAAAAAAATAGAAGAGAAAAAAATATAAGAAAAACAATAGACTTGGAGACTAGTTCAAGAAGAGAAAATATAAAAATAATTGGATTAACTGAAAGTTATGATCAAAAAAAGAAATAATTAAAGAAAATTGTCCTGAAGCTTTAGAACAGGGTGGGTGTGGGAGGGGGGAGTAGAAATAGGAAAAAGCCATCAATCACCACTTAAAAGAGATCCTATGAGGAAAACTCACAGGAATATCATAGTCAAATTCCGAAATCCCCAACTCAAGGAAAAACTATTAAAAGCATCGAGATTAAAACAATTTAAATATGATGGTGCCACAAGCAGAATTACACAAGACCCGGCAGCAAAGACATTAAAGGACCACAGGTCTTGGAGCACAACATATCGAAAAGCAGAAGAACTGGGGCTCCAGACAAAAATATCATGCACTGCAAAGTTAACTATTATCTTGAATGAAAAAAAAAAAACCCAGACATTTGATAATCTCTCAGATTTTTCAAGACTTTGTTTAAAAAAACCAAATCCTGAACTTAATAGACAATTTGACCTACAAGAACCAATGTAAATATAAGGTACATAACAAAGACTGACTATAAGGGATCCATAAGGACAGACTGTTTACTTTTTACATATGTAAAATGTAAAATTTATGCCTCAGATTCTTATTAATAATTGGGTAGTTTATAAGAAAGATTGGGGAAAACCTGGGCATGATGTGAATTTTAAAAGTAAAACTATTTAGGAACAGCTAAAAAGAATAATTTTTTTTTTTATTTTTTCCTTTTTGGAGAGGGGAAGGCAGGGCAGTTGGGGTTAAGTGACTTGCCCAAGGTCACATGGCTAGTAAGTGTTATGTGTCAGAGACCAGATTTGAACTCAGGTCCTCCTGACTCTAGGGCCAGTGTTCTATTCTCTGAGCCACCTAGCCACCCCCAAGAGTAAATATTTTATACAAATGAGGTGCAAGAGGAAGAACTGATACATAGGAATTAGATGGTAGTTCTGGTAACCTACTTTCATCAGGAATGGGTATAAGAGGGAACAATACATACATATATATATTTAAAAGAGTATAGAAGTCTTCTAAATTCAGAAGAAATAAAATGGTAGGGGCATAGGGAGGGGAGAGGACAAGGGAGGGACCTTTAGAGGGGAGGGTGAGGGAATAAGTAAATAGGGGTATAGAAAGGTGTTTAGTTTTATGGGAATGGGAGAATGGGGGGGATCCTTGAAGGGGGTCATAGGAGGGCAAGGTAGTGGGTAAAAATAAAGCAGAGGAGGCAAGAGGGATGGGAAACAAGAGATATGCACACACGTAAAAACAAAGATCAGGAGTAGAATACGTTTGGAAATGTATATGTCTATATACATATATGTATATATGTATGTGTGTATGTATATATCTATAGCTGTGGAGAAACATATCTAAAGTTTATTGTGGCCTTCTGGGGGGGGCAGTCAGGGGAGGGGAAAAAAGAACAAAGTAAAAACGTGCACAACAGAGAACAAAGGACTCACAAGGAAGCAAACAAAAGATGGACAATTCTCAACACAGCGAGTATCATTTATCACATGGGCTTTCTTGAAATGAAAATTTATTGTGACATATTTTGAATCATCTCATGTGCTGCTATGCACATGACATGCTTTTATTTCTTTCTAACTTTGTATTTAAGTTCTAATATTTAAGTTCATGATATGTTGTCATTTCTTTTCTCTATTCTATATCTGAGTCTAAAATAAAATTTTGGAGAAAAAAAAGATAAGGAAGGAAACTACATGTTGCTAAAAGGTACCATAGACAATGAAGTAATATCAATAATAAACATATATGCACCAAATGGTACAGTATCAAATTCCTTTTTTTTTTCTTTTTGGAGGGAGAAGGCAGGGCAATTGGGGTTAAAGTGACTTGCCCAAGGTCACACAGCTAGTTTTTGTGGTGTCTGAGGCCAAATTTGAACTCAGGTCCTCCTGACTCCAGGGCTGGTGCTCTATTCACTGTACCACCCAGCCACCACTAGTACCAAATTCTTAGAGAAGTTAAGTGAGTTATAGGAGAAAATAGACAGCAAAACTATACTAGTGAGAGACCCCAACTTTCCCCTCTCAGAACTAGATAAATCTAACCACAAAATAAACATGAAAGAAGTTAAGGAGGTGAATAGAATTTTTTATAAATTAGATATCTCATACCTCAAGAAAAAATTGAATAGGGATAGAAAAGAATATACCTTTTTCTCAACAGTATATGGTACCTAGAGAAAATCTGACCATGTATTAGAGCTTAAAACCCTCACAATCAAATGTGGAAAGGCAGAAATATTAAATACATCCTTTTCAGATCACAATATAATTAAAATTACATTCAATAAAGGACAGTGGAAAGATAGATTAAAAATTAGTTGGAAATTAAAGAATCTAATCCTAAAAAATAAGAGAGTCAAAGAACAAATCATAGAAACAATCAATAATTTCATCAAAGAGAATGACAACAGTGAGACAACATACCAAAATTTATGAGATGCATCCAAAGCACTACTTAGGGGAAAATTTATTTCTCTAGATACTTAAAATCAATAAAATAGAGAAAGAGCACATCACTGAAATTGGCCTGCAACTAAAAAAACTAGAAAAAAATCGATTAAAAATCCCCAGTTAGGCACCAAATTGTAAATCTTGAAAACCAAAGGTAAGATCAATAAAATTTAAAGACAGAAAACTATTGAACTGATAGATAAAATGAAGAGCCAGTTTTATGGGGGGGAGGGGGGAACCCCACCAAGATAGATAAACCATTGATTAATCTGATTTAAAAAAAAAAAAAGAAAGAAGAAAAACCAAATTTCCAGTATCAAAAATGAAAAGAGTGAATTTGCCACCAGTGAAGAGGAAATTAGGAAATATTTTTTCCAATTATATGCCAATGGATCTGACAATCTAAGTGAAATGTATGAATATTTATGAAAATATAAATTCTCCAAATTAACAGAAGATGAAATAGAATATTTAAACAATTCCAAGCTACAAAAATAAATTGAACAAGCCATCAATGAACTCCCTAAGAAAAAAATCTTCCAGGCCAGATGTGTTTACAAGCAAATTCTACCAAAAAATTAAAGAAAAATTAATTCCAATACTATATAAACTATTTGGGAAAACAGGTAAAGAAGGAGTCCTACCAAATTCATTTTATGACACAAATATGGTACTGATACCTACACCAGAAAGAGCTAAAACAGAGAAAGAAAACTACAGACCAATTTCCCTAATGAATATTGATGCAATAATTCTAATTAAAATACCAGCAAGGAAATTACATTAATATATCATAAGGATCATCCATTATGACCAAGTAGGATTTATATCAGGAATGCAGGGCTGACTCAATGTTAGGAAAAATATCAGCATAATTGACTATATCAGTAACAAAACCAACACAAATCATATGATTATTTCAATAGATGCAGAAAAAGTTTCTGACAAAATATAGCACTCATTCCTATTAAAAACACAAAAGAGCATAGGAATAAATGAAGTTTTCCTTAAAATGTTAAGTAGTATCTATCTAAAACCTTCAGAAAGCATTTTCTATAATGGGGATAAGTTAGAAGCCTTCCCAATAAGATCAGAGGTAAAGCAAGGATATCCATTATCACCACTATCATCCAATTTTGTACTAGAAATGTTAGCTATAGAAATGAGGAGAAAAAGAAATTGAAGAAATTGGAATTGTCAATGAGGAAACAAAACTATCACTCTTCGCAGATGATGGTATACTAAAAAAAATCAGCTAAAAAACTAGTTGAAATAATTAAAAACTTTATGAAAGTTGTGATATAAAATAAACCCACATAAATCATTAGCATTTCTATATATTACCAACAAAGCCCAGCAGCATGAGATAGAAAAAGAAATTTCATCTAAAATAACTGTAAAATATCTTAACCAGGAAGAGTAAAAACAGAGAAAGAAAATTATAAATCAATTTAACTACTGAATATGGATGCAAAAATCCTAAATAAAATACTAGCTGAAAGATTATAACAATATATCACAAAGATTATACATCATGACCAAGAAGGGTTCATACCAGGAATGCAGGAATGGTTTAACATAAAGTGTAACAGTAATCAATTTAGCAGATACTTAGCCCTTGGTAACTTAGGGCTAAGTACATCTTGAGAGAGGCAGAAGGTGTGAACTCTGTCTCCTGTGTGAAAGAAGCAGAAGGTATGAACTCAGTCTTCTGTGTGAACAGAGGGTGTGAACTCTGTCTCCTGTTGCTGACATGGCGGGAGGGGTTTGGCTGAGACAGGAAGCCAGTATGTGTATATAAGAAGAATTCCAGAGACAGAGAATCAGAATCTGGAATTTTCCTCCTGGTGGCTCCTGGTGGAGGGAGCAGAATTTTCCCAGCATCTGGGAGCTGGGCTGCTGGACTGAGAACTGAGTTGGAGTTTTCTATGAGACTAGAATCTGGTGAAGGCTGAAGTTGCCTGGAAGGCTGAGAGGGCTGCCTGGAAGGCCTCCTGGAAGGCCAACTGGAAGGCCTAGATTTCTCCTGGGTCCTAGGGCCAGCTGAACTGCTAGAGGACTGAAGAAGCATGACCAGGATAAGACTTTGTTTGTAGCTTGGTTGATCCTTGAGCTCCCAGCAACAGAAGTGGTGAAGATTTGAGATGTGCTGGACCCTGCGAACTTCAGTATGTAGCAGGAACTGCCAGGAGGACTGGACAAGAACCTGGGAGCTGTCTGCCTCTGAATCCAGGTGACTGTTGGGTGGATTCAGGTAGGAGTTGGGACCATGGAAGGGGATCCAGGGAATCTGAAAGATCACCCCAAGTCAAGATGAAGAAAAGGCCTCTCCTCAGCTATAGAATGCCTGATGAAATTGAAGTTTACTAGACACCTAGGGGTGGAGGGTTTGTGTAATTTTTCTAATGACTGTACTTAGTGATTAATGATATTTAATAATAGTGAATTGTGAATTTTGACTCCTCTGTTTAAGTATCAAGACCAAGTATGTGTCACAGAAGAAGCTTGGTATAATCCCTTCCCTACCTATTTTTCACATAGCTTTTTTAGTATTGGAATTAATTGCTCTTTAAATGTTTGGTGGAATATAAGTTTGGTTCTCTAAATGTTTTGGTAGAGCTACACTTGTAAATCCATCTGTTTCTGGGATTTTTTTCTTTCTCATTTATGCCTGGTTCAATTTCATTTTCTAAGATAAGGCTATTGAAGTGTCCTACTTCCTGTTCTGGTAATCTGGGCAATTTGAATTCTTGTAAATATTTATCTTTTTATTTGATTGTTAGTTTTACAGGTATATTGTTGGATGAAATTGCTACTACTAATTGCTTTATATTGTGAATTTATATAATTAGATTACTCTTCTGACTCCTAATTTTGATAAAGTTTTGAGGGGCTACATACATCATCCGCCTACTTAAAACTGTAAATAGTTTAACCTTGTTTAGTCTCTTATAATTACTCATGTTTACCTTTTTATGCTTGACTTTTTTCTTGTTTATATGTCAAATATTCTACTCAGCTCTGTTTGTCCTTTTCTTCAGGCATGCTTGGAAGACCTCTATTTTATTAAAGATGTATTTTTTTCCTCTGTAGAATTATACTAAGTTTTGCTGGGTTATTCTTGGGGATAAACCTAGATCCTTTGACTTTTAGAATATACATTCCAGGGGGGCGGAGCCAAGATGGCAGCATAGAAGCAACAAGGTTGCGCAGCTCCCACATAGCCACCTCAAATAGCCATAATATATGACTCTAAACAAATTTTAGGCTCCAAAACTCACAAAAATACAGAAAAACACATCCCCTGCTGAAGGCAGCTTGGCAGGAAGGGCTCGTCGCAGCACGCTAGGAGCCAAAACCAGTCCAGCCTGAAACCACGGCTTGGCCCCAGGGCAATGAGGACAAGCCCCAGCTGGAGCTTAAAGGAGAGTGGATCAGCAGCAGCTGTGGCAGATTCCAGAATTATCAAGCCATAAGAAACAAGGACTAAGTGAAAGGTCAGTGGAACTCAGCTAAATTTAGGGGAGAAAAGTGGTCTGGCCAAACTGCCTCCAGGGCAAGGAAGCAGCAGAAGTGGTGGCGCTGCAGCTGCCTCCATATGGCTGCTTCAGAGCTCCTGGCCTGAAGACTGCAGGGGGGCCAAGCAATCATTCAGAGGCTAAGTGCTCTGGCGTTGAGGGGCCTGGATCTGGATCATGGTCTTGGGTGGTGGTCCTGGGGTGCGTTTTCAGTGAGCCAAAGCTGGTAGGGGCTGCAGTGGCCTCCTAATAGCTCCAGCAGCTGTGAAAACCCCAACAATTTGGGACAGAGCTTTTCCCTCTGGTAGCAGAGTTCCACAGAGCTGAAAAATCAAGTAATTCACTGGCAACATGAGCAGGCAAAGGAAGCAAAGTAAGAACAGCAACCTAACTATAGAATCCTTTTTTGGGGACAAAAAAAGATCAAAGGATGGAACGGGAGGAAGACAACACAGTCAGAACTCCTGCACCAAAAGCTTCCAAGAAACACAAAGACTGCCTAAAAGCCATAGAGCAGCTTAAGAAGGATTTTGAAAACCAAATAAGAGAAGTAGAGGAAAAATTGGGAAGAGAAATGAGAACGATGCAAGAAAATCATGAAAAGAGAGTCAACAACCTGACTGAAGAAAAAAACACCTTAAATAATAGATTAACTCAAATGGCAAAAGAGGCCCAAAAAGCCAATGAGAAGAAGAACGCCTTAAAAAGTTGAATTTGCCAGATGGAAAAAGAATCTCAAAAGCTCACTGAGGAGAAAAAATTCCTTCAGAATTAGAGTAGAGCAAATGGAAGCAAATGACTTTATGAGAAGTCAACATACTATTAAATAGATCCAAACAAATGAAAAAATAGAGGGCAATGTGAAATAGCTCCTTGGAAAAACCACTGACCTGGAAAATGGATCCAGGAGAGACAATTTAAAAATTACTGGACTACCTGAAAGCCATGATCAAAAAAAGAACTTAGAAAGCATCCTTCAAGAAATTCTCAAGGAAAATTGACCTGATATTTTAGAACTAGATGGCAAAATAGAACTTCAAAGAATTCGCTGATACCTCTTGAAAAAGATCCCCAGAAGAAAACTCCTAGGAATGTTATAGCCAGGTTCCAGAGTACCCAGATCAAGGAGAAAATATTACAAGCTGCCAAGAAGAAACAATTTGAATACTGTGGAAATACTATCAGGATAACCCAGAATCTGGCAGCTCCTACATTGAGGGATCGAAGGGCCTGGAATATGATATTCTAGAGATCAAGATAGCTAGGATTAAAACCAAGAATCACCTACCCAGCAAAACTGAGTATAGTGTTCCAGGG
>CM053591.1:1367638-1409361 GCA_028646515.1 Pseudochirops corinnae | reverse complement strand
TCCGTCTGCCCGTCTGTCTGCCTGTCTGCCCGTCTGTCTGTCTGCCTGCCCGTCTGCCCGTCTGTCTGTCTGCCCGTCTGTCTGTCTGCCCGTCTGCCTGTCTGCCTGCCCGTCTGTCTGTCCGTCTGCCCGCCCGTCTGTCTGTCTGCCCGTCTGTCCGTCTGTCTGCCTGCCCGTCTGTCTGCCTGTCCGTCTGCCCGTCTGTCTGCCTGTCTGCCTGTCTGTCTGTCTGTCCCTCTGTCTCAGACTCTCCTTCTCTCCCCCCTTCTCCCTTTCCCCTTAGCTTCCTTTTATCGGGTGCCTTCCCCGAAGCTCTTTCGGAACGGGACAGCGTCTTTTCAGCCGGCACTTAAAGAGGGCACTGACTGCCCTGCCCTTTCTTTTAAACATCAGAGGGTTGGGTTGTTTTGTGGGTTTGTTTTTTCTAGTATTTTGTGTCTTAAATACAGAAATGATCTCTTTGTGAAGATAGTGAGATGTGCTGTCTCGGGTTTTCTTGTTGCTCTTTTCCTCCACCTCCCCTCCAAGACTTTTGGTGACTAAATTGTGCTGCACCCACACTGCCCCAGACCGAGCTGGGAGCAGAGTGGCACCTGCCAAACACCAGTAAGTAGCTTCCTTAGGAAATCCCTTCTTTTTTTCCTCTTAATCTCGGTGAATAGTTTCAGTGAGACGGTTGCTAATAGCTTTAAACATGAAGATCACCATCCCAGTATCGCTTTGGATGGTGAAAGAAAACTCATTCTGCTTTCTGATCTCATTTAGGTGATTTTACTCCATTCGGCTGCATGCCAGACGATAGAAAACCTGCATTCATTTTCTTCCTTTCTTCTTTCCTTCCTCTCTCTCTCCCCCTTTCTTTTTTATTTCTTCTTTTTCCTATGTGGATGCTTACAATCAGTTATTTTGAGTGATTAGAGATCTCAGGAGGCCGTGTAGACTTCTAGGGCTTAATTTAATCACAATGGCATATAAAAAGAGGAATACTTGGAAAGAGGAAATTCATCTTCTCTTTTGTTTCTTGTACATCGTTTATGATGGTGGCAAATACCTTAAATGGGAGTAACAGAACAGTGATGGTTGTTGATCAGAATTATCCATCTTGCATTTTTCAAGGAATTTTGTATGATGTCAGCGTCTGCATTTGACAGCGCAGGCAGTTTTTAAGGCTGTATCTTGTTGCCAGGTTGTAAAGATCCCACTTAAAGTACAGTGGGGTCTTGCATTCTCTATAACCTGGATGCTCAGGAATGTGTAGTCATGTATAATTTTTCATTTTGTTCTTTGGTGCTCAGGCAGTTTTCTTTAATGATTTTTTTTAAAAGGTGGTGGCCCTGTCTTTTGTTTTATGATGGTTTTCAAGAAACCCAATGATTCTTCAGTCTTCTCCTTATTCTCTTTTCCAGGTCAGTTGTTTTTGATAGCCACCTCTTGTATTCAGAGGCAAATAGGTGGTGCCTCTGAATACTTGAGGTAGAGTGGAGACAGGAAAGACCTGAAACCAAACCAGCCTCAGCCACTTACTGCTTTGTGAATGAACTGGGCAAGTGCCTCAGCATCTATAAAAGAGAACCTACCTCCCAGGGTTGTGGTAAGGACCAAATGAGAATAATATTGGTAAAATGCTTTGCATGGCATCCAGTGTGTAGTAGGTACTTAAGAAATGCTTGTTTCCTTTCTTCTGATTTTTGTTCTGATATTCCGTATCATGACCTTGAATTTTTTAGCTCTGCTCCATTATATCTTTCAGGATGTCTGCTATTTAGGCAAAATTTTCCACCTTTTGTTTGTTTTTCCTAATTTACTCTAAGAGCTCTAATTTGATTCTTTATCTCTCTAGCTCTTCCTTCACTTTTTCCTTCCACTCTTAGATCTTTGTGAACAATCCATCATTTTTTTCTTTCTGGGTTCTACTTGGAATTACAGCAAAATTACTTTGGAAATCTCTCTTGGGTTTCATACTATGTTTTCATTGTATTGGTAGTTTTCTTCTGTTTGCTTTCATCTTTGTTAATCTTTCCATTAGTGAATGTCTCCCTGTTGTTTCTTTTGAACTTCTTTTAGCTGTAGAGTTATTCTGGTTCTACATTGGAGGACTGTTAATGGCCACATTGTGTTCTTTCATTCCTTGACCTGATACACTGAGATGAAGTTCATTGGTCCTGGCTGGAGTAGTTGAGATGGGATCACAGTGTTTACTGAATTCTCTCCTCCCCCCCCCCCTTCCTCTTCACCCTTGGATGGGGATGCTGAGCTGAGCTTTACTCTCCTCTAGGAGTCCAGTCGTATATGAGAGTGTTGAGTCAGGAATCTTTCTTATAGGCTCATGGGATAGTAATTTAGAGGATTTTACAATCCCTATTCCCTGACCCTCCTACAATTGCACCACCTTCTGTTGTAGTTCAGATGGGAACACTGCATCCTTTGTAGTCTTGCGTGGGTTGGAGAAGATGAGGATCTAGGGCTAATATAAGCAGTTCCTTCCTTTCCAGGAAGATAGGGGTCCTGTATGTCCCCTGTGCTTTTCCTCCACCACTTCCTCCCAGTTCTGGATGGGTCTGTAGAGGTACAGCATTGTGTGGCTAATCTAATTTTTATCATTTTCCAGAATAGTTGCTCAAAGCTACAGTTCTCCTTCAGGATATTTGTGTGTCTGTATTCCCATCGCATACAGGGCAGCCAGGTGGTGAAGTGGATAGAGTACCAGACCTGGAGTCAGGAAGATTCATCTTTCTAGTTCACATCTGGTCTCAGACACTCACTGGCTGTGTGACCTTGGGCAAATTACTAAACCCTGTTTGCCTCAGTTTCCTCATCTGCAAAATGAACTGGAGAAGGAAATGGCAAACCACTCAAGTATTTTTGTCAAGAAAACCTCAAATGGGATCACAAGGAGTTGAACCTGACTGAAAAAAAAACTGAAGTCTTAAAGAGACCATAGATACTGTTACGGTACCTTTAGGAATTAAAATGTTGAGATAAAAAAGCAGTTTTGTTCTTGCAGTTTAAAAGTCACTTGAGAAATAGCTTGGTGTGAAATACTTCTTATAAAATCAGGGAGATTGTGTATGTTTCATTTGTGACCTATGAGAATCCATGAAAAGATGGCTTAATGTGGCAAATTTGTCCCACTGGAGTTGTCTTAGAGAAGGTGTGTGTTGTTTTTGTAATCTATGATAAATGAAAAGTTATTTGGTTGTGGAGAGAGCCTATTAAGATAGTGTGAAGAGATTATTTCCTGCTGGGGAGAAGCTAACTTCAAAGAAAGGAGAGGAAAAGGTCTTTTTTTTTCTTTGGAGAAAATTTAATGGCTAAAGGTTGTGTTTTTGCAAGTCAAGAAAAGTCAGCTGGCAGTATAGTGAGGATTTTTGTGGTGATTCAGGCTGGTCATACATTTAATTAGCTAATAATTTGTAATTTTAACATTTATTTAAATATACTTCCCTCCCAAGTCAAAAGCCCCATATCAGAATATTCTTAGCAGCAGAAACTAGAAACAGATACGTGCCCATCCACTGAACTATGGTTGAATAAGTTATAGTCCATGAATGTAACTGAAGTATTGGGAATGGGTGTTTCTCTAGTTCATTAGATATTAGTGATTACCCATATTAACCACTGTCTAATGAACTGGAGTGCCTGATGAGGAAGTGTATTAATGAGAAGTAAATCTTCATAACATACTCTTAGATTACTATATAGCTAGAGAGCATAAAGTAATTTTTAGACAGTAAGTCAGGTGACAGGCTGAAATTGGGCGAGCTGCAACTGATCGGACCCCAGACCTTGTTGCATAGAGGGCTATGCTTTTCACAACCTGCTTCATCTGGAGCTTGATATCTCCAGCCTACATTTTGATTTGCTTCCATATTTTTAATCATTATCCAGAGTTCTAGAATAGTTCAAAGGTAGATTTGGATCTTTTCTTTTTAACAAGATTAAAATTTCTTTCTCATTAATCTGCTTGAACCTCCATTTTGGATAAATTTCCCTTCCCAATAGTAATTTCTGATATCTCTGTGTATCAAATCCCTTTGTCTTCTGTGATTAAATTACTATATCAAAGTTAATAAATGTAAGTTGCAGTAACAGTGAAATCAATATTTTACAATATTTTAGCTATTAGTATAGCATGGCTAGAGTAAACTTCACTGTGATAATGGAAGATGTTTCTTCTGGATGTAGAATTCTGCCATTCAGCTCATTCAAGATACTGATTCAAGTCTTTCAGGTATCCCCTGTGCATGTTTTCAGAGAAAGAGTTTAGTTCAGTTTTTCAGAAAATGTCATTTTAGTCCTGTTTTCTTTCTCCTCTTCTGCCATCATAGGTACCACGACTTCATAGGATTTTCTTTATAATATTTCTTCGTAAAGTAACAGTTAAGACAGTTCTATCAAGAAAGAAGTATCTCTTCAAACTTTGTCTATATGTTCTCCAAAGATTTCTCATACATTCTGAAAGATGAAAGTTACTTCTCAATCGTGCCACATTGCGTGATTTCTGTATGGAGAAGCCCTTCACATCAAAATAATTGCACCTGTAATTCCAAAATGTTTTCTTTAATATTTTTTATGAGGTAACTCAGGAAATCAGGTTCTTCGATATCAGATGAAAGAAGTGGGCACAAGGACCAGTAATGATTGATTTTTCCATTACCTGTGTACTTGAAATTAATGATGTCTTTTGATTTTGCTTTTTCCTTCAAGCATCTGATATTCCTGCTGTGAGATAAATTTGAAAGGATGGCTCTTTTTTTATTTTTAAAGTTTTTATTGATATTTATTCCTTAAATCATCATAATTATCTCAAATACCTTTCTTTCCCCCTCTTTTTCCCCCTTCCAGAGAGCTATCCCGTGAAGCAAATAGCATTTTATTAAGTGGAAAAAAATCCACACGATTGATAAATTGAAAAAGTCTAAAAACATGTGATATGTAACACTTGTGTGTTACATTATTTGCATAATTTCAAATTGCTTTCCAAAATGGTTATGCCATTTCACAGCTCCCCCGATAATTTATTGTGCCTATCATTTCATTCCACGGTCCCGCCAGCATTGATTATTGCAATTTTATGTTATCTTTGCCAATTTGCAGGATGTGAGGTAAAACCTTAAGATAGTTTTGATTTGTATTTCTATTATTATTAGTGACTTAGAGGATTCTTTCATGTGAATATTTTAAATTTCTTTTCAGAACTGTTCATATATTTTCGCTACTTATCTGTTGTGGAGTGCGTATTAGGGGTGTGTGTGTGTGTGTGTGTGTGTGTGTGTGTGTGTGTGTAAAACAAAAGTTTTTTTTTCCTGTTCTACTGCTTCCCTTTTTATTTGAGGTGTGTGTATATATATTTTAGATTTCTCCAGTACGATTTTTATATCTAAGATGTGTAAACCACTATTAATAGTCATTCCCTTCTTATTCTAGGTGCATTAATTTTATCTTTGCAGAAACTTTTCAGTTTCATGTAGTCAAAATTACATCTTTTATTTTTTGTAATTGCCTCTATCTCTTGTCTGGGTAAGAATACATCTGTTTATAGCTGCGAGAGACATATAGTCTGTTTTGTAATTTTTTTAATAGTATGCTCTTTAATATTAAGGTCACGTTCAGTTAGGATGCATTTTGGAATGTAGCTTAATGAGTTAGTCTAAGCCTAATTTCTGTCAGGTTACTTCTCAGTTTTCCCAGCAGGTTTTTATTTTATTTTCCTGAGGTAATTATGTTTTCTACTTTGTCATTTTTCCTGCTTTATTGAGTTATATTGTTTCTAATTCTCCTTTGTGTGGTCTCTTCCAAAGTTCTCTATTTTTTAACCAGTACCAGAGGGTGTTGATAATTTTTGCTTTGTAAAATAATTTAAAGGATGATATTCTAGAGCTTTTGTTTTTCCAAATGAGTTTTATTATGAGTCAGTCCCTAGAAAGTATCCCCTTAGTAGTTTGATAGGTTTGTCATTAAAAGTATAAATTAACTTTGGTAGTAGTATTTTCATTACTTGGCATAGCCTGGTCATGAGCACTGAATATTCCTTCAACTGTTTAAGTTCTTTATTTCTTTAAAAAACACCAAATCGAATCTCTACAAGTCTCATGTGCTTTGGTAGGTCCATCTCCAGACACTTCACTTTGCAGTTATTTGGAACATTTCTATTATTGTTTCTTAGGTTTTATTATTAATGTATAAAAATGCTGTTGATTTTTGAGGGTTTATTTTGAGCCTGTAACTTTGCTGGAGTTGTCATTAATAGTTCTGCTGATTTCTTAGGGTTTTCCAAATTTACCATCATATCAGTAAATATCTTTCCTTTATGCCTTTAATTTCCTTCTCTTGTTTTATTGCTATCGCTAGCATTTCCAGAAGTATATCAATAATAGTTGGGGAGGGGTGTGTAAGCATCTTTGTTTCATTCTTCTGTTTATAGGAAAAGGTTCTAGTGAATTCTCATTGCATATAATGCTTACTTTGGGTTTTAGATACTTTTTATGATATTTTTTAAAAGTTCCTGCTGTTCCAGTACTGTGTAGGGTCTGTAGCATAAAAGAGTTCTGTACTTTGTCAGAATCTTTTTCTGTATATCTTAAGATGATCCTGTGGTTTTGAGTGTTATGGTTTTTAATATGAATGTGTGGATTGCCTTCTTACTGTTCAACTGTAATGCCATGCACGAGCAGCTTCCCAAAAGAATGCTACTGTGTACAGCTTTTAAGGTTCTTATTACACAGTAGAGTGAACACTCCATTTATTCCATAACAAATCAAGGCAAGCATTCACAACAAATCACCATATAATATTCACAACATTACATCTTATCACAGAAAATCACAATACAGTGTTCACAACAGCTTATCATTAAAATGGCCACAGAGTTTTCACCAAAGTAGTCACAGTATTTAGAACAAAGAACAAAAGAACAATCATCTGGTATCCCTTAAGAGGTTTGCCTCTTTACTCAGTCATTTAGTCATCTCAAAATACAGTAGTCAGTCTTCTATTCATGGGGCAATCATAGGTTAACTTCATCAGTCACTTATCTGGCAATCAGTTCACTAAGTATCGTTAATCACTAAATAAAATCATTAGAAAATTATACAAATCCTCCACTCCTCAGTCTCTGATAAACATTAATTTCATCGCCACATTCACTATCCAAGGAGAGGCCTTTTCTTCATCTTGACTCGGGGTGGTCTCTCAGATTCCCTGGATCCCCTTCCATAGTCCCAGCTCCTACCTGAATTCACCAGACGGTCACCTGGATTCAGAGGCAGACAGCTCCCAGGTTCTCGTCTAGTCCTCTGGGCAGTTCCTGCTACACACTGAAGTTCACAGTCAGTTCTTGTTACACACTGAAGTTCACGGGGTCCAGTACATCTCAAAACCTTCGTAACTTCTGTTCCCCAGAACTCAAGAATCAGCCAAACCACAAACAAACAGAGGCTTATCTTGGTCATGCTTCTTCAGTCCTCCAGCAGTTCGCCTGGCCCTAGGACCCAGAAGAAATCTGGCAGCAGCCACTTTGGCCTTCCAGGCGGCCCTCCCAGCAGCAACTTCAGTCTTCACCAGATTCTGGTCTCAAGAAAACTCCAACTCAGTTCTCCGTCAGCTGTAGGAGCCCAGCTTCCAGATCCTTCCAGAGA
Organism: Pseudochirops corinnae; assembly: GCA_028646515.1. Lineage (NCBI taxonomy): Eukaryota > Metazoa > Chordata > Mammalia > Diprotodontia > Pseudocheiridae > Pseudochirops > Pseudochirops corinnae. The sequence goes on along the minus strand of CM053591.1, from coordinate 1,401,724 downwards.
ATCTCAATCTCTCTCTCTGTCTCTCTCTCCCTCTCTCCCTCTGTCTCTTTCTCTCTCTCTTTCTCAGCTGGCCTCAGTCTCCATGATTCTTCCACTAGTAGCTTGTCACGAGAAAAATTCTGCTTCCTCCATCAGGAGCCCCCTCAACCCCCCACGAGGTGTCTGTCTCAGCCAAACTCTTCCTGTTATGTCACTAACAGGAGACAGAGTTCACACCCTCTGCCTCTTTCACTGAGGCTTGAGTAAGGGCTAAGTACCTGCGTACTTGACATAACAAAAAGGGGTCTTCAAATTTAAATTACCATTACATCAGCCATCTTCCATCTCTGCTATGAATCCCACGTGGTTGTAACAAATGGTTTCTTTGATAGGATTTTATTTAAAGTTTTTTATTTGATATTTATTAATGATATTTTCCTATAGTTTTTCTTCTGTTTTCTTTCTCTGGTTTAGATATTAGGACCATATTTACCTTGTAGAAGGATTCTGGAAGGGTGTTAACTCAATTGTTGAAGTATGGGTACTAACTGTTATTTAAAAATTTGATAGACAGCTACCCCTACATTTCAGTGGGGTCAGTTGAGATAGGCACAGCTTGTACATCTCCCTAAGTCCCCTCAAGCCTCAATAGGGACTGGTTGAGGTACACACAGATTCCCCTATGGGTTCCCCATGGTCTTTCCCCACTCACGGACCAGTGCTCACCTGATTTATAGGGTAACAGGCAAAGAAGGCATCTTGCCAACATTAAGCTCACAGGTTAACTTTGGCAGTATCATCATTCTGTGCAAGTATAGTAAATATTATGTTATGTCATCCCTTATCCCACAGCACAGCCTCAGTAGGACTGTCTGTCACTCTGATTCTGGGTACTACTATCTAGAATCTTCAGGGCTATTCTGGGAGTTAATCAGACACCTGAAAACTAGACATCCCCATGCCATGGCTCCTGAGAAACTAACTCTAAGAAGGATAACAAAATCTTCCTTACACACACCCTAGTACGTAGAGAATTTTTGTAAAAGTTCCTTGTGGTGCTGTGAAATATGTACATTTTCTTTCCCGGTTCCATTTAGAAAATGCCATAAAACTTTTTACCCTGATTTCTCCTGTAATTTGTTCAGTTCCGTATTTTCTCTTTTATTTCTTTTTGTTACACTTACTCAAAACAGAGAGGGATATTGATGTTTCTGTCATTCTTGGGTCATTATGATTCCTTTGTGATTTGGATGCCAAGGAGCTTTTCTGTTTATTACTTATATTGGTTTATTGTTTATTTTTCATTTCAGCATAACATAATTTCCCTGTGTATCCTGTTTTATTTTTTGAAGATTTGTTTTTGCTTTGTTGGATAGCATGATTTCCAGCTCTTCTCTTGGATTCACTTAATGCATAGTAAATTTTTTTCTGTCACCTCAGTTTAATTTTGTGTATGTCTTTGTATTGTTTTTTTTTTTTGTAAGCAACAAATTGTACTGATTTGTTTTCCAGTTTTTCACCCTTTATTTTTTTTAATGGTATAACATTCACATTTAATGTTATAATGCTTAAGACTATATTTTTGCTTATTCATCTTTAATGTTGTTTTTTTCAAATTATGGCTTTTCCCTTCTGTAAATATTGTAAACACAATGCTATATTTTTCCAGTTACTTGATCTTTTTGGGTTTTTTTTAAGGTTGCTCTATTCCTGCTGGCACTCTTCCCCCTCACCCTCTTATCTTTCCCTTTTGTTTGTTACCCCTTTCTCTTTGGTGTTTTTCTTATTTCTTTTTCATTCTTGCTTTTATCTGGTCCTTCCCCTCCCCTCTACACCCATTCAGTCAAACATGTAGCTGTCCCTTTTCTCTCCACCCTTTCACCTAGTCCTGTTCCTTAGTTTTTAAAATTATCCATCTTCTTGGTATACTCTGAACTTTCATTCTGTGGTTCATGACCCCTGTAATTATCTAGTCTCTGATTTCCTCTTGTGATCAAAACTTTCAAGATATCCATTTTGGGCTCTCCCTCATTGCTTTGTATAACTTTCCCCACAAGTTTCCACTTTCTCACTTCCCCTGGGGGGTGAGTGTCCCTTACTCCCAGAACAATTTCAGTTCCTGTGGTGTAAGTGAAAACCCTCTTGACCCTTAGACCTTCCTGATTATGTAGCCTACTGCTCTGGTGGTCCGTATTCTCCCTCAGAATGAAGCAAACAGTCTTTTCAAACACCAGATCCTCCAGACCACACCTCTTTTTGTGTTTTGTTCTCCCTAATATTCAGTGAATATCATTGGAAGATGTCCTTGACCAAGTTACTTGTGAACTTCAGAAAGTCAGGAAAGGCTTCGGAAGTACTCTTACTTCTCTCCCCGCCCTATTCCCTCTAGCAGCCCAAGTCATCAATATGGTCTTTAGAGATTAGTAACAGTGACTGATAACAGAAGATATGCAGATAGATATGAAAAGATAGGCATTCTGAAACAGTTGTAACTACAGAGATCACTACTCTTTGTCACAGAAAAGTGCTTTCTGTGGACTCTTGAAAGGCACCATTCCTTACAGCCCAGCAGAGTGCTAAAAGAACTTGATGAGAATTTCACAAAAAGCCTCCCAGGGTCACAAGTGTTGTGTGCCTTACTACCATTGTACACTGAGTTTGAGACCATTTCCTCTAGGACATTGGTGTTTATGTCAGGGAGAGAATGCACTCATGGTTTGGTTGGTAACAACTGCTCTGTAACATACCTTCTTGGTTATCCTGTTCTAAAAGCTAATAGACTTCAGCTGATAATGGGCTGTATACCCATGAGATGGATTATGAGTGACAGTGTTGTCATTCAGTTGTTTGTCATGTCTGACGCTTCGTGACCCTCTTTGCGGCTTCCTTAGCAAAGATACTGGAATGGTTTGCCATCTCCTTCTCCAGTCCATTTTACAGATGAGGAAACTGAGGCACACAGAGTTGTGATTTCTCCAGAGTCACACAGCTAGTGAGGAGGCTAGATTTTAATTCACGTCTTGACCTCAAGCCTGTCACTCTATTGTGCCACCTAGCTGTCCTGAGTGACTTGTAAAGGAACATGTGAGAAGATATACTGTATAATTTCAGCCTAAACCAAAATAAGGGGGAAAAATGCTAATTTTTCTCTGGTGGATCCTTAAAATAAGGTATCCAGTAAAGAAAGTCCCAAGAAAAAATCTTTACTGCGGGGAGTTGCAAATTTGAAGCCCCTCAGAATTATCCTAGACAAAACCCCTACATATAGCACCCCTTTCTGGACACTTTCCCAATTCCTATTCAAACTGAAAGACTATCAAAAATGAAAAAGGGTGGATTTACCACCAGTGAAGAGGAAATTAAAAGAATGGTTTGGAGCTATTTTGCTCAATTATATGCCAACAAATCTGACAATCTTAAGTGAAATGGATGAATATCCAATACAAAAACACAAATTGCCCAGATTAACAGAAGGTGAAAATAGAATACGTAACCCCATCTTGGAAAAAGAAATTGAACAAGTCATCAGTGAAGTCCCTGAGAAAATGCCTCCTGGACCAAATTCACAAGTGAATTCTACCACATATCTAAAGAACAGCTAATTCCATTTTTATATAAACTCTTTGGAAAAATGGGAGACAAAGGAGTCATACCAAATGCCTTTTACAATACAAATATGACACTGATACTTAAACCAGGAAGGGTCAGAATAGAAAGAAACAAACTACAGACCGATTTTCCTAGTGAATCTTGATGCAGAATTTTAAAATAAAATCCTAGCAAGGAGATTACAGTAATATATCATAAAGATCATATACTATGGCCAAGGTAGGATTTATACAAGGAATGCAGGGCTGGTTCGCTATTAGGAAAATTGTCAGCATAATTGACAATATCAAAACCAACAGAAATCACATGATTATCTCAGGAGATGCTGAAAAACAAAACGCCACATTCATTCCTGTCAAAAATACTAGGAGGTATAGGCATAAATGGAGCTTTCCTTAAAAAGATAAGTGCTGTCTATCTCAATCCAGTAACAAGTATTATCTGTAATGGAGTTAGATAGCTTTCCCAGTAAGATCAGAGATGAAGCAAGGAAGCCCCCATTATCACTGCTATTCAGCATTGTCCTACAGATGCTAGCTATAGCAATAAAAGTAGAAAAAAATCGAAGTAATTAGAATTGTTGGTAAAGAAACAAAACTATCGTTCTTTTCAGATCTACTTAGGAAATCCTGAGAATCAACTAAAAAACTAGTTGAAATAATTAGCAACTTTAGCAGAGTCGCAGGATGTAAAATAAACCCATATAAATCATCAGCATTTCTGTTTATTACCAGCAAAGTTCAGCAGCAAGAGATAGAGAAATTCCATTTAGCATATTCGTATCCAGTATAAACTACTTGGGAATGTGCCTACCAAGAAAAGCCCAGGGGTTCTATGAATGCAGTTACAAAACACTTTTCCCCCAAAGTCAAATCTAAACGGCTGAGCATCGGAACCTTTGGTCCTTCAGTCTTTATAAGTCGCTCCGGACTTAGTATTCGTGTAACCTTGCACATTTCTTTCACAGGTTTAATGAAGACCAGAGAAGCATGCTTTCCATCGGACTCCATACCACCATTTGCCATAGAGAATGTCCCTGACGGAGAATAGAATGGTTTTTGCCTATGAATCTTCCGTACACAGTGCCAATATCCTTTTGAGCCTCAATGACCAAAGGAAGAGAGATCTTCTCTGTGATGTCACCGTCCTAGTGGAGGATCAACAATTCCGTGCTCACCGCTGTGTGCTGGCAGCATGCAGCAGTTACTTTCTTTCAAGAATTGTTGGCCAATCAGATACAGATCTTATCATTGCTCTCCCAGAAGAGGTAGGAGATCCGTGTTTCTGTAACATGTAACAATGAACTTATTTTTAGTCTTTTATTGACCCGAGCCAGAACCGGTAGAGTTAAGTAAAATAAAGATTGGTGTCAGCCACCTGTGTGAGAAGCATTCCTAAATGTACTGATTATTTTAGATCATCCTCAAAATCGTGGATTATTTTACACATGAAAGATCACAGCGCTCATGGGATTCAGGGCTGGGAGGGACCTCAGGTCATCTAGGCTAACTCTCCTCATTTTACAAATGAGAAAAATTATGACCCATAGACATGAAATAACTCATCCAAGTTCATGTTGTTGAGCAGTAGCAAAGCTGAATTTCAAAACCACTTATAACTGCTATTCTTTCTATAATACCACACTGTTTCTAATAAAAGAATTTTGCATTTTCAAGTAGGGAAATGACTCCTAAATTAATAAAAAAAATATATTATTCACTTCCTAAAATCTTGCCAAAATGACTAAAAATAATCCAACCAGTATCTATGAATGTAAGGAGTTGAAGAGGGAAGTTTGTAGGCATTTGTGATGTTTCCAGAACCCCCATCCCAGTGGAGGAACTTCCTCGGGTATGGCTCATAAAAGCAGCTGTTTCTCTGGATACAGTCATTGCATATCCACCATTGACTAGCGCGTTGTTCTGCATAGAGGGCTAACATTGTGATTTCATCGATATAAGGAGTTCCCATTTGAGAATGCTCCTTATGTAGTTCAGTATCTTTTTTGCAACTTGTAGCTTTAGAATTTCCTAGAACAGTGCTGTCAAACTCTGATAGAAATGGGGGCCTCTAGACTTAGTTTTAAAATAGAACATTACATTTTATTGTATTTTTATTTATTTTCTTAAATATTTCCCTATCCCATTTTAATTTAGTTTGGGTGGAACTTGAGAGTGTTGTCGTCCCATGCGGCCTAGACCCTGCTGACTTAGAGCACCAAGTAGTCAAGTGACTTGTTTAGGGTCACACAGCTTATCAGTGTTTCAGAGATAGGGCTTGAAGCCAGGTCTTCCTGACTTGGAGGCAATGCTCTTTATTTAGTATGCCTTCCTGCTTCTCATCTTGCAGTGGTAGGCACTTAAAGTAGCTCACAGGCCACATCCCAAGGAGATGAAGAGTATCACAAGGCATGGTTTGTCCAAAGCCTCATTCCTACCATTTGAGTTAACTTTTTTGTGGTAAGGTACTTTTTGCCAAAAGTTCATTGTTAACATGCATAGGTAGGTATATTGAAAGCATAGGTAGGTATAGCACTGTTAAAAGAATTAGCTCCTTTTAAGCCAACTGTGGTGTTCTCTCCTATTCAGCTTTAGTGAGTTCATAGTAGACAAAAAGTTATTAATTCAGTGACGCTCCCTGTAAGCCCCCAGGTAGGACTCTCTGCTTTTAACTTCATGTCTTTTTTTAGTCAATGCTTGGCCTCTTTGTTGTCAAGGCAGAAATAATTTTGAGTTCAGCCATTCAGGTTAATGAGAGAACAAATTATATAAGGTTTTTGGATAGACTTGTATTGGGAAGGGACGTTGGGGAAAGAGCCAGCCTTTGTCTAGGTCTTCTCTTTTGAGATGCCTATGCCACTGATCCTCCTTGATATCTCTCTTCTCTGCCACAGGTTAGTCCTACTTATTGCCTCAGGAGTGTGCTGGGATCCCATGATTGCTCTAACCTCTATAATAAATATTTTCACATTTTGATAATTCATGGATGACCCCTGGGGTACAGCCAAGTTTCCTTAGCGGATCTGAACAGAGGTCTTGTGTCAAGTCTAAGGCCTATGTTTCAGCTTGCTTGGGCATCTTAACACTTTTAATGACAAGAGTTTGAGTAGGTCACTCTCCTCACCTTTATATTCTCCCCCTAGTTTTGATGCTTACTGTCCCCTAGTCTGCTGGAGCGTAGTTGGCAAAGTCCATAGTCTCAGATCCTGGGTAGCTTCTTAGTAGCTTGAGTAGATTGTGCATTATCTGTTTCGAATGCCTTTCTCATTTTTTTTTAATACTAGAAAGTCTTTGGAAAAGCCTGTATGGCCCAGTCTGTAAGTTATTCTGGTAATCGATGTTCATACCTCTCCAAAAGATTTAAATTCTTGCTATAGCAGAGGGGAAGAAAATCTCTGCCCTCCAGTTGTGATCCATAAATAGCTTCCACTCTTTTTCCCGAACGGGGAAGAATAACTTCTAGGGTCTTTAGTGCCTCTTCACCTCCCGATAAGTCAGCCAGTCGAAACCTTGCTATAATTTAGGCTTTCACATGATACCATTTACAAGCTAGGGAAAATAGATTAATTGGCTAACAACAAATGAAACATATTAACAAATATTAAATATCTAAACATTAGCAAATACATTCATCAGGCTAACACAAAGCTAATAAAGGTACAGGTGAGAAAAAATACAATAGGAATATGCAGCAGTTTTTAAAATGTGTGTCCTTGAACATGCACTGTTCCGTTCAGGGCTGTATCTGGTTTCATGTGTAACTGATTCCCCAGTTTTGTCTGAGACGTAGTAAGTCTGGTGGCTGGCTGGAGGACCCTTTCCTTTTCTGGGACCTGTTACCAGTCAGTGCTAGTTTTAACGGATCATATTCCTCACTAGGAGGAGGAGAACACGTATTTATTAAGTAGTGAATACATGACAGGCCCTGTGCTACACTTTGCAGATAAATCTCTTACTTTATTCTCACAACAACCTTGGGAGGTAGATGTTATTCTTCTCTGTTTTACGATTGAGGTAACTGAGGTTGACTTGCCCAGGGCCACAGCACTAGTAAATATTGGACGCAGGTTTGCCTGATTGCAGGCTCAGCACGCTGTCCACTGTACCACTTAGCTGCCCTGCTTTTCTGCACCTGAGCTTTGGAGAGCCCTGGCTGCTTAGAAGGGCTTTTGTCCTTGAGGTAGAGCATACATTCTTCTTCATTTGAAGTGTCTTGTTTCTGAGCCATTGTCACTGTCTTGGACTTCGGGAAGGCCTTGTGTGATAGATGGTAGGTGGTCTCTGGCTTAGAGTCCTCTGAGAAGAATGGCCATCAGTAGCAACTTTGTTCATCAATGAATCTAACTAACAACGTACCACTTGGTAGCCTAGGTACAGTTATGGAATTAGCTGGATAATTGGCAAACAAGCCCTACAGATGGGATAAGTGGTGTAATGCCGTTTTTAATTGATGAAAGATAGGGGAAGATCTGGTGCATGGGGCATTCTGGGATGATAGACCTTTTGGAGCAATGCAGCAGAAGAACACTTAAGCCAGCAAGAGGGCACTGGGTACCTTGGTGAAAAGTGAGGAGGGAATTGTATACAGAAAGGAGTCAATTAGAGACTTCCAAACAGAGTATGTTCACAGTTTTTCTTGAGGCTTGATATAGTGTTTGTTTAAGTAGGTCAGGAACCAGTATATATTCCCTAGGTACGGAGAATTCAGGAAGTACAAAGCTGTGAATGCCAGAACTTTCCTGGGAGCAGTCTTTGGTGGTGGTGTCCATAAGCTGCTTTGGGATTTTTAAGTAATAGAGAAGGAAGAAAGGCAAACCACATGATGTGGTCAAGAGAGAGTCTGGCGGTTTCTGTAGCCCTGCAGTAGAGGTGTGTACTCTGGCCAAGTAAGGGCTTTGTCTAGAAATGGGCTTGTTTTCAGATCAACAAACAGGATCTGCTGCAGCATAAGCTGGGTTCATGGTGGCTGTTGATTTTTTTTTTATTCACTATAGTGTTTCAGAAATAATAAGCCTTGGTTCAATGAAAGTTTTACAATTTTATTTTCTGGCTCATATCTTCAGTATTTGGGGGTTAACTTCATGTTTCAGATGTTTTAAAAAATGTTTTTCTTTCCAAGTCAAATTTATCTCTGCATTTGGATTGTCCCTATCTGCCAGTTAGCATTTCATCTGGCCCATGATACATGGGTATGGATTTGGAGTGATGGATTTGGAGTTTAAGACTTGATTCAAAAAACATCTTACCATTTACTGGCTCTTAGGCTGGCCATTTTGTTGTAGTCAGCTTCTTCATCTGTTGTGTTGAGATAATACTTGTATTAATTTCAAGGCATTGAAGATTTCAAGTGATGGTACCTTCATTGTTATAAGGGCAGAGCTTTGTAAAATAGTGTTACCCTGTTAATGGTCTAATTCTTCGGATGAAAAAGACTTCCCTGTGTTAAGACAGACATGATTTTCAACAGCTATATACATATACACACACACATATACACATACACACACATATATTTGAGCTGTGTCAAGCTTTTAAAAGTATGTTTTGTCAAAAATTTTAGAATGGGACAAAGGTAGAAAGCAAGTCTTAGAAATAGAATAATCCATCAGCTTATTCATTCGCATCTTCCTTGAATAAAATGTATAGTTGTGAGATTTTACTTTTGAGGACAGCTGGTCTTATCCTCATTATTTCTATATCATAATGGCAGTAACTTCTGTTGACAAGTTTATTATGTAAGTAGACAATACATGCAGGTTTCCTGATGTCTCAGGTTCAACAAATTAATTGAAATAGATAAAGCAGCTGGCACTGTGGCTTAAAGTGGCTTCAGTGTTGTCATATTTATTTAAATGCATATTCATTCTGTAGGACATTTTAGCAGGGAAAAATAAATGCATAGTTTTTCCTTCTCAGCCTTAACACTAAGTTAAGTATAGTTTGAATGATTTGGAATATTTCTTTTAAAAAAGCTTAGCAGAGAGTAGGAAATCCCAGCTCTAATTTTAATTTTGAGTAGGCAGTATCTGCCTGGAATTGTAACTCTTTTATGGCTTAGTAGATGTCGGGAATTTTGTGGTTCCTGACTCTGTCCCTTTTGAGGTGTACCTTAGGATGAGACTTTCAGGCTCATCTGAACTAGTCTGTAGCCAGGACACACAGTCCGTAAGCAGGCGCATCCTTGAAGTCTTTATTTTTCGCTAAGATCTGCCAGAACTTTCTTCATCAAGAATCCAGGTTTGGGATAGAGGCGTTGGTGTAGAACTTCAGTCTAAATGTGTTGAATTTAAATTGATAAATACCTCTCTGTTTTGGGAAGATGCTTGTAAAGAATTTTATGAACCATCTTAAATACATCTAAAAAAAAGAGAATTTATTTGAAAAATAATTGGGAGCATTTTCTTAGGTAATTTAAATTATCCCTTCTGGTCAGATCAATATTGATGTCCTGGCTTAGAAAAAAAATCAAAGCAGTGAAATGATGTGAATCAATCAGTACATATTTCTTAGAGATAACTTCCAAAAAGCTTTTATGACTACAATGTCTTGTGTTACAAAATTAGAAGTTCCAATTTTGGTTACTTTGATGTGAATTTGTTTTTAAGAGGTAGGGATGCAAGACAGTTGGGGTTAAGTGACTTGCCCAAGGTCACACAGCAAGTATCAGGTGTATAAGGCCAGATTTGAAGTCAGGTCCTTCTGACTCCAGGGCTGGTGCTCTGTTCACCGCACCACCTAATTGCCCCGATATGAATTTTTTAAACAACGTAAAGCAAAACCGTAGGCTTCTAAGTAAATAATATTTAGTCCTCCAAAAGTAGGTTTTTCTTGTTAGAAACATAATAGAGCCTATGGTGCTGGATGATCAATAAATTTCACATGTTTTCTTCAGTTTTAATTTATTCTTCATTTAATTTACCTTTTGTTTTAATGCACACAAGTTTTCTTGTTTGTGTCACTACTTGGGTAGAGAACCTTAGAAATAGAGTCTGCAAATCAGTTTTTGTTTATTGATTTTTTTTCAGTTTTTCAGTTGTTTTTCTTGTTTATAAATGCTTCCCAACATCACTGAACTGTCAGGCTATGGTTTGCTGAAATGTCTTTCTCCCTATTCCAAGTATACATGGTAGTTGTCTTATTGTGGCTGAAGGTATCACTGACATATGTTCATTGGTTCGCTGGTAAAGGTTAAAAAGCAGCTCTCATAGAAAAAGTTTAAGATGAATCTGCATTACTAACATTTTCTTCATCACTTTATTTTATCTTTTTTGCTTTTTTTTGTCTTCATCACTTTTTAAAGTCTAGACAGTCAACAGAAAAATAAATCAAGCTCTGATTTGTAGCATTTGTTGGTTTGCTAAGGTGTAAATTCTCACTGAAAAGTTAACAGTGGGTGCAGACAGTTGGTTTCAGCACGTCTGAGTGTATATTCCATATCACATTGCCCCAGCCAATTAAGTTTTATAGAAAACTTTTAAAGAAACCCTGCTGTGACGTTGGCAGAATACAATAAATGGAAAACTTGCATCCTCTATTTTCACCTCTTCCTAAGGACTCAAACTGGGAAGGACAGTTTTAAGTATTCAGATACTCTATTATAATAATTTTTGTACTGCAAATCAAGAAATTTTAGATTTTCCGGTATTCTTACCATTAACAGTGCCAAGAGTCAGTTCTTGAGTTGTCTAGTCTTAATTTATTTGTCATGCAATGTATGGAATGATGGTGAATGTTTGCTGGCAGTTGGGAACCCTCTCTCCCATCCCTCCAATTAAAATGGATTGTAGACCCATCCCAGCTGCCAGGTAAAGCTGTTGATTGTTGAAGTAGCCCATCATTGTACTGCTTTTCTGTTTAAAGCCCCTCCCATCCTGGTGGCAGGCATCTCTCCCACTTTGGATCTCTGACTCTAAGCTGGTTTAGGAAATCACCTTTTTCCCCCTACTTGCCTAGAATCATGTGTGGGGGCCTGCAGATCACATGAGGCCTTCTGGGTTCTTGGGTGCAGCCTTTTGACTGAGTCCAAGTTTTATAGAACAGATTCTTTTGTTAAAGGTAATTGTTCTGTGAGGTTTGGATTCAGTCAGAGGGGCTGCACTTGACCTCAAGGGCCTCAGGTTCCGCACCCCTGGAGATTAATCGAGAAGTGTCTGAAACTGAAATGAGCTTGAATGAGTCCCTTTGGTGTACCTCTGATCATCCTTTAAGAACAGCTAACTTGGCTCATGTAGCTGATGTTCCTTCAGAGAGTGAGTCCTTATGTATGAATCTGCTCTTGGGCCTTATTTCTGCTACTGTACTCTTGTTTCTCATTTTCCATAGGGGAGTTTTGTGTGTTATTAATTTTTGTTTGTTTGTTTTTTTGGAGGGCAATTGGGGTTCAGTGACTTGCCCAAAGTCACACGACTAGTAAGTGTGTCAAGTGTCTGAGGTCGGATTTGAACTCAGGTCCTCCTGACTCCAGGGCTGGTGCTGTATTCACCACGTCACCTAATTTTTTTTAAAAGACAGCATGGCTAGACAAGGACCTCAAAAGTTTTTTGTTTGTTTTTTCTTAAATATACATGCACTTCATTTTTAGCAATTTTAGAAAGTATTTAGAAGGTTGGCCAGAGAAACCTGGAATTTTAAATAGGTTACAGATGATTCTGATTCTGTTTTGCTCTTTATATGCCCTGAATAACTTAAACTTTCTTTGATAGGGCAGTGACTACTCTTTGATTAGGATGGAAAATTAAGATGAGATACTGAGGGTATGGTTCCATTGAATAGGATATCTGCTTTTCTTGAAGATGCACAAATATTCTGAGAAGTGTTTACCTTACTCAGCTGTTGTTGTTGTGATGACAATCATAGCTGACCCTATCTCACCAGTTACTTTGCGGGTTTTAAACGTTCAGCGGATAGGTCTGACCATGTCACTACCTCATTCCAGGCACTGTTGCCGGTTGCCTCTAGGATTAACTAAAAATTCCTGCCTCCCGATTAAAGTCCTTCACAATCTGGATCTCTCTTTGCAGCCTGATTTCACAATATTCTGCTTCTTGTGTTCCTCAATCCAGCTACATTGGCTTATTTGTCCTCTCCATACATGGCTTCCATCTCCTTCCTCTTTGTCATTGTTCATTGTTCCTTCATGACTGGATTTCTCTTCTCTCTGACTTCGGCACAGCCTATGCAGATCCCTTCCCCAATCTCTTCTCCTCCCTGCCACGGACTTGAGATAATATTCTGGCTCTTCCTCCCACCTCCTTGCTTTGTATTTCCTTGTTGGTGTAGTGTTTTCATTCACATTCATCCAAGTCCTTGGGGATGAAGACTCTTGAATTTTGGGACTTTGTATTCCTCTGTGGCCTAACACATTATACACAGCAGTTGAAATGTTTGTTTTTAATTTAACTGAAACTTTTATAAGGCGTTAATTATTTCTTTTGTTTTTCTTGACAGGTGACAGTTAAGGGATTTAGCCCTTTGATTCAGTTTGCCTATACAGCTCAGCTTATTTTGAATAAAGACAATGTAGATGAAGTACACAAATGTGTTGAAGTTTTAGGCGTGCACAACATTGAAGAGTCCTGTTTTCAGTTCCTCAGACTTAAATTTTTGAACTCCACAGCAGACCAGCAAGAGTACCCAACAAAACAGTGCTTTACGTCACACTGTCAGAAAGCCAGCGTTAACATCTCACTGTTGGATCACGAGGATCTAGAAATCAACGAAGTAGAAGAGCTTCTGGAAAATGAACATGTTCAGACTTCTCACTTGAAACTCCAGACATGTAAAGAAAATGTAAAGACACCACCTCCCCTCCAGGATAGTGCCAGTCAGACGTACGAGTCGTGCTTGGAAAAGGAAGGTGTTCTTGGTTTGCAGTCTTTAGGCCCGAAGTATAGGAAATTCCAAAAAGCTTTTGGAACCGATAGAGTTCGGATTGTGGAATCCAGTGTTAAAGACGTTCAGACATCGCCTTTTGTTTCTGTCCAGCCAAATGAATTACCTGAAAATGAAGATGTAGAAACCCAAGGTTGCCCAGATTTACAGATGATTTTAAAACATGAAGACAGTCAGATAGAAATGGATGATGAGGAAGAAGCAAAGGGGAAAAAAAATCCACGTCATAGTTCTGTGGCAAAAACAGAGGTGACACAGTTTCCTCCAGATCCTCCTGTGGCACCCCATGGATTTTACTCTCTTTCTCTTTTGCACTCATATGAACAATATGGTGATTTGAATCTTACAGGTATGCAAAATGTAACCATGTTAGCTGAAGATCCTTTGACTGGTACGGATACAAGACCAGATAAAACAGTCACTGAAAGTCAAGCTCTGCCTTTGAAATCTGCGTCAGGCCAAAGAGATGACAGGCCTGCTTCAACAAATGATCGAAGCAGTGTGGAAAGGGAAGTGGCAGAGCACTTAGCAAAAGGTTTCTGGAGTGACCTTTGCAGCACAGATACTAACTGTCAAATTCAGCTTTCACCTACCCTAGCAAAAGATTGTTCAGAGCATGTGTTTTCACCGAAAAGGTCAGAATGTCCCTGGTTAGGTATCAGAATCAGTGAGAGCCCTGAGCAGTGTCAAAGAACTTTTACTACCCTGAATTCTGTCAGTTGCCCATTTATAAATACTCTTAGTACTGAAGAATGTACAAATAATTTGGAAGTAGGAAGTGATGATTTTGTTCCAGAATCCCAGCAAGAGCCTTGCCAGTATGCATGTGTGATTAGCTTGGGAGATGATTCTGAAACAGATACAGAAGGGGACAGTGAATCTTGCTCAGCCAGAGAGCAAGAGTGTGAGGTAAGGAAATAATTGATCTATGTACCGATAAGGGGGAGATGTCTGTAAGCCTCTTTTGAAACGTTTTTGTCTGGGCCCTTCATGAAATAAAATTCTAATCATGACATATTCATGTAGTCAGATATCACAAACTAATGATTCTTTGAACATCGGGTCCGTGTTTACCTTCAGAAAAATACACATCATCACTTGACTTCATTGGTCTCTCAACTGAAGTTTTCTGTAAAGTCAGTGATTCTTCTGCTGTATCGCTTCTCATCTTACTGGGATAGGAGGTACTGAGACTGTCATGCCCATTACTTTGCTTTAGGTCTTAATCATGTTGCCCCACCTTTACCAGAGAGTTGGATGGTAATGATGCCAGTGACTAGTTGTAGGAGAGAAAAAGTGGTCTTTCTAGTGTAACTTTGCTGGACCTCCACGAGTATTTTTTATGTCTCCATTTTATGTCCTTAATTTTTTCATGAATCATTTATTTCTTTATCACTTTATCCTCAGTTGAGTGTAGCTAGAATGAGATTTTTCTGCATTTTCACCGATGGTAACTCAGTGTACATGCGATAACAGCTATTTGCATGTCACTATTCCTGCCATTGGTAACATGAGTTTGAAAGAAGCCATTCCTTTTTGGGGCAGTGGATAGAGCACTGGGCCTGGAGTCTGGAAGACCTCAGACACTGGCTGTGTGACCTTGGGCAAGTCACTTAATCCTGATTGCCTCAGTTTACTCATCTGTGAAAAGAGCTAAAGAAGGAAATGGCAAACCACTCCAGTATCTTTGCCAAGACAACCCCAGACCTGATACCAGCCATCCCCGATACCAGCCATCCCCATACACTTTGATTCAGTGACAGTGGCCTCCTTGCTGTTCCTCAAACAAAATACTTCATCTCTGGACTGGATATTTTCACTGGCTCTCTTTGGCGCCTACAGTGCTCTTCCTCCCCATCTAAAAAATCACACATTCTAAAGTCACATCTAAATCTGAAATCACACATTCTGCAAACAGACTTTCCCTAATCCCTCTTTTTTTTTCCTTTTAAATAAATTAATTTATTTATTTTCTGTTTACATCATTCATTTCCACGAGATTTTGAGTTACAAATTTTCTCCCCATCTTTCCCTCACCCACCACCTCAAAACAGCCATCCCAGTGTATACCCCCTCCCCCAATCTGCTCTCTCCTGTGTCCTTCCCCATCGTCCCTCTGACTTTCTGGTAGGGCAGGATGGATCTCCCTGCCCCAGTGCCTGTATATCCTAATCCTTCTTAATTCTAGTGTCTTCTGTCTGTTGCTTATATCATGTTTATGCTGTGTATAGTATGTTTGTTCATTGTTGTTTATGTTGTTTATTATGAATAATATAAATAGGGGCATTAATTAAATATTAAATAAATAAATAAACAGGGGCAGCTAGGTGGTGCAGTGAATAGAGCACCGGCCCTGGAGTCAGGAGGGCCTGAGTCCAAATCTGGCCTCAGATGCTTAACACTTACTAGCTGTGTGACCTTGGGCAAGTCACTTAACCCCAATTGCCCTGCCTTTCCCCCTTCAAAAAGCAAAAAAAAAAGAATGTAAACAGTTTAACCTTGTTTAGTCCCATATGTTTTCTTTGTCCATGTTTATCTTTTTGTGCTTCTCTTGGCTCCTGTATTGTGTGTCCATTGTTCTACTCAGCTGTGATCTTTTCATCAAGAATGCTTGGAAGTCTTCTGTTTCATTAAAGGTTTGTTTTTTCCCCATAGAATTATACTCAGTTCTGCTGGGTAGGTTATTATTTGTATAAGCATTGATTTTTTTGTTTTTGGAATGTCGTCTTCTGAACTTTCTCCTTCTTCACAATGGTGGCTACTAAATCTTGTCTTATCCTGATTATTGCTCTTTGGTACTTGAATTCTTTCTTTCTGGCCACTTGCAGTACATTTTTTTTCTTTGACCTAAGGACTCCGTGCTTGGCTATTATAGTCCTGGGTGGTTTCATTTTGGGGTTTCTTTCAGTAGTTGTCCAATGGATTCTTTCAGTTTCTTCTTTGCCCTCTGGTTCTAAGAGTTCTGGGCAGATTTATGTTGTTATGTTGATATGTTATTTAGGCACTCATTTTTGGTCATGACTTTTAGATAGGCCTGTGATTTTTAAATCTCTCCCTGATCTGGTTTATAAGTCAGCTTTTACTGTAAGATACCTTACATTTTCTTTTTCTTTTTTCTTCAGTCTTTTAACTCTGTTAATATTTCTTGATCTCTCATGTCTCATTAGCTTCTGTTTGGTCAGTTCTGATTTTCAGGCAGTTATTTTCTTGGTTAAAAGTTTTATATTTCTTGTTCTAAGTAGTTAATTCTCTTTTTGTACCTTCCATAGCTCTCGTTTTGCTTTTGAAATCATTTCTAACTCTTTCTTCCCCACACTCTTGCTTTAACTCTTGCATGGATTCTGGTTGGACTCTTGGCAAGCTCTATTTTTCTTTGAGGCTGTTCTTGTAACGCTCTCTTCTTCTGAGTTTGTGTCTTGCTTCCCTGTCCCGATAACAGTTCTTAAGGGTCGGTTTCTCTTTTTCGTTTGCTCCTTCTTCTAGTCTATTTCTTGACTTTCAGCTTATTCCATTACTTTGATATTTGGATAAAAATTCAGATTTTTCAAAAACAATCTTCTTTTAATCCAGTGATAGAACTAACATTAAACAATGGATCCAATTTCTAGCCTCTTTCTGATAACAGAGACCAAGAAGATAGATATTAGTTTGTTAGTGGTGGCCTTTGTGAACTTCTTTGGGACAAGGGTTGGGGGGAGGTGTGCCTGCCTCATACTTATGTCCTTTTTATATTCTGCTGCTTTCACGATTATGAATTGGGGCTTGCAAGCTTTTAATGCTCCCAAAATAATGTGGTTCCATGACAAAGTCTGCTCCCTGCCCTCCTGATCCAAACTCGGCTAGTTACTGACCCAGGTTTTGGGTCTGTCAGCTTGTGTGTAGTAGACTGCTTCTGTTCTCAGCTACTATTAGTTCTTTAGGAGGCTCTGCAGTCACCAAACTGCAGACCTCCATTTGGTCTGTCTCCTGCCCTTGTTAGTTCATCGTTGTGATTTCCCATCCTGAGCTGGAGGCTAGACTGAATTCTTGTTTTTCCCTTTGGTTTAAAGCCACACAGTTACTTTTTGCTTTTAGAATTTATTCCTTGATCACTAGCCAGCAAATGCTGGCTGGCATCTCTAGCACCAACAAGTTATTCACAGCACTGACAACAACTATGAATATACTGGTGTAATTCTCAATTGCAAAATATAACATACTCTTTATATAGAAGACAGAAGCAAAACATTTATTCAGATACCAGACAGCCAAATCCCAACATCAGAAAACCTAATTCATCATAGCAACAAAGAAATCTACACACAGTAACACTGCAAAGAGCAGCAAATCCCAAAGCCTTCCCATAAACAAACGCCCACAAGCCTAGCTGTCTCCTTGCCTGTGTCCTCTCTCTTCCCTCCATTCTAACTGCTCTGACTCCTAGCTTTCTCTGGGCTCTACACTACCCTTCTTGCTCACCTGTTCAACAAGCTCCTCTCACCACAGGCTCCATGTGTTTACATTGGGCCTATTAGGGGGCAGGGAAGATCTTCAAATTCCCATTACCACTACAGCACCACCCCTATAATGCAGAATGTCTGCTTCCATGCCATCTGACCTACTCACTCATGGCTATCTTTCAGTCCCTGGACCCTGGAATGTTTCTCATTGTAGTACATTTCTGGGCAGACCCTTTCTCCTGTACTGGCCAAACTGTCTTCATAAGCTCCCCTGGGCTGGAAAATGACTCATTGAATCTCTCAATGTGAATTTGTTCTGGTGCATTTTCTTGGTCTTTGTGGATGACGTTTGGTGCGGGAGTTAGGCTATCCTTCTTCCTAGCACTCTTACATCTTGACTCCAGCCCCACCACTTTCATTTGTGGATTAAATGAGGGAGGGTTTCTTCTCCCCGTCCCCTACCCAGAAAACCATCCTTGGGATGAAGAATTTTTTAAAGAGGAAAACAAACAGTTCAACAAAACTAATGAACACATCAATTGAGTCTTAATAGTATGTGCAGTTTCCTCTAAAATAGATAAGAACTTTGAAATTTTTGGTCTCTGTTATTGCAAAGATCATTGTATCCATTGTTCAGTTTTAGTTCTATCATTGGACTAAGTGAAGATTGTTTTTGAAAAATCTGAATTTTTATTTCTAAGATCTAATTTCATTTCCAGTATATTCTGGTTCTTTTTTTTTTTTTTTTTTTTTTTTTTTAAAGTAAATCCCTGTTAATTCTGTCTGGTTTAGGTTAAACTGCCATTCAATGCACAAAGAATCATTTCACTTTCTCGAAATGATTTTCAATCCATGCTGAAAATGCATAAGTTGACTCCAGAACAGCTGGATTGTATACATGATATTCGAAGACGAAGTAAAAATAGAATTGCTGCACAGCGTTGTCGAAAAAGAAAACTTGACTGCATACAGAATCTTGAGTTAGAAATTGAGAAGTTGGTAAGTAAATACTATTTCCTACTTTAAACTAATTCAAATATTTTCTTTGAATTACTACCTTGATTTCTAAGCCAGATATAAATAACCCACTTCAGTCTTCTGTTTTGCAAAGTGTAAATTTTTGGTTTTTGTTGGTTTTCTTTTTTGCCTTTTGGAGGGGGAGGAAGGGCAGTTGGGGTTAAGTGACTACCCCAAGGTCACATGGCTAGTAAGTGTCAAGTGTCTGAGGCTGGATTTGAACTTGGGTCCTCCTGACTCCAGGGCCAGTGCTCTATTCACTGCGCCACCTAGCCGCCCCCAACAAAGTATAAATATTTCTGACTTTTTAAAAAGGAAAGGGAAATGAACAAGCATTTATTTAGAGCCTGTTGTGTACTGCATATGATGTTAAATACTTTACAGATATGATCTCATTTGATTCTCACAACAACACGGAAGTAGGTGCTATTATTATCTCCATTTTACATTTGAAGAAACTGAGGCATAGAGTGCTCAAAATCACAGCTAGGAAGTATCTGAGGCTGAATTTGAACTTGGATCTTCCCTGTTCCAGATCTATAGCTCTAAAAATTTAGTACATCTTTTAAAAATTTCTTGGATTAAAAATATATATATTATATCTTACATCTTAATATAAGGAGACTGGAACAGTAAATTAGGGCCAGGTTATTAAAGAGCTTTAAATGCCAGTCAGAGCAGTTTATATTCCTGGTGGTGATTAAGTCACTGGAGCATTGAGGTGACATGGACGGATATACATGTTAGAAAAATCTATTTGGCCACTGTGTGGAGTATTGATTAGACTGTGGAAAGACTTGAGACAGAGACCAGTAAGAAGGCTACGGAGTTTTCTGAATGAGAGCTTATGGATGGCCTGAACCAGAGTTGTGGTAGTATAAATAGAAATTATATGAGAGCTTTTCATGAAGGTAGAAACCACAAGATTTGTCAATGGATTCAATATGTGACAGGGTGACTGGAATTAAAGATGATACCAAGGTTGGGGGCTTGAGTGACTAGGAGGGTGATGGTGCCCTCACCTATACTAGGAGAGTTCAGAAGTAATGGGGGAGGATTTGGAAGGGAAAGAGGAAGATGAGTTCTGTTTTGAACATGTTGAAAATTTAACATGTCTTGGGATAACAGTTTGAACTGTCCAAGAGGCAATCAGAAATGCTGACTGAAGCTCAAGACTTAAGAGTTTAAGTGCTAGGAGTTATTGTCATAAAAATGACAGTTGAACCCACAAGAGCTAATGAATTCCTCAAGTGAAATAGTATAGAGAGAAATGAAGAGGGCCCAGAACATGCCAAGATAAGAATTAAAGAAGGTATTTTATCATCTTGAAGAAGGACAAATTTTGCAGGAAATAGTGGACTTGAGATATCTTTATTTTGTCCTGTCAGCCTTCTTGTGGACTAATTCAGCTGGCTCAGTTGGGGTCTTTTCCCTGGTTCGTTGAGAACTCAGCCTTAACATGCAGAAGCATTTTGCCCCCAGAGTGCTAGATGGCCTCAATCGGCTTGCTCCATCACATTTCTCCTCAACACTGTTAGCTGGATGTACCCGGCACCCAGAAAATGTAACACTTGCTTGACCCTAATTTCTGAAATCCGCTCATCGGATGGTGATCTCTTCCTCTTGCCAATCAGAGCTCCTCTCGTCTTCTGTCCTAATCTGGCCTCACTTCAGTCTCCTCACAATCTCTTCATCATTTAGTTTCTTTCGTCTGGGTCTGTGATTTCGTCTGTGTGGGCAGGCCCTATGCCAATGCAGTTTGGCACCTACTCTGCAACTTTTATTATTAAAAGAGTTTCCGGGGGCACTTAGGTTAAATAACTTGTATCATTTATAACAAAAATTTTAAAAGACTGAGAAAACTAATAAAAATATATTATTTTTTCCCAATTACATGTGAAAACAATTTTTATCCTTAATTTTTTACAATTTTGAATTCTAAATTCTCTTTCATCCTTTTGTCATCCCTCATTGAGAAGGCAAGCAATTTAATAAAGGTTATCTATGTACAGTTATGCAAAACTTTTCCATATTAGTTATTTTGTAAAAGAAAACCCACCCAACAAACCCCAAGAAAAACCAAAAGTGAAACAGTCTTCTTCACTCTTCATCCACTTTTCCTATGTCTCCTCCAACATTTATAATTTTTCTTTTCTGTCATATTAACCAATCTAATAGGTGTCAGGTTGTTTTAATTTGCATTTCTCTAATTGAGAGTGATTGAGAGCATTTTTTCACTTGCCTATAGACAGCTTTGATTTTTTGGTTCTATCTTCTGCCAAACTGATTTCCAGTTTTTGTCAGATAGTCACTTCTTATCCCAGAAGTTAGAGTCTTTCTCAGTTTATCAAATACTAGATTGCTGTGGTCATTTACTATTGTATCTTACGTTGTGTATCTCATCTCTTCCACTGATTAACCACTCTATTCAGATTGTTTTGATGATTTACCAGTTTGTAATTCAGTTTGTGAACTGGTACAGATAGGCTACCTTCCTTCACATTTTTTCCCTATTCATTCTCTTGATATTCTTGACCTTTTGATCTTCCAGATGAATTTTGTTACCATTTTTTCTAGTTCTATAAAATAATTTTTGGCAGTTTAATTGGCATGGCACTGAATTAACTATCTTAATTTTTGTAGAATTGTCATTTTTATTGTATTGGCTTGGCCTACCCATGACCTGTTAGTATTTTTCCAGTCATTTACACCTGACTTTGTGTGAAAAGTATTTTGTAATTGTGTTCATATAGTTCCGGGATTGTTTTGTCAGGTAGACTGCTAAGTATTTTATATTGTCTATAAGTCTTTTAAATTGAATTTCTCTGTCTCTTGCTGCTGGGTTTCATTGGTAGTATATAGAAATATTAATGATTTATGTGGGTTTATTTTATATTTTGCAACTGTGCTGAGGTTGTTAATTGTTTCACCTAGTTTTTTGGTTGATTCTCAGAATTCTCCAAGTGTACCATTATACCGTCTGCAAAGAGTTGATAGTTTTGTTTCCTCCTTGCCTATTCTAATTCCTTCGATTTATTTTTCTGCTCATATTGCTATAACTAACATTTGTAGTATAATACTGAATAGTAGTGGTGATAATGGGCCACCTTGCTTCATCACTCATCTTACTGGGTGGGAAGGCTTTTATCTTATCTCCATTATAGATAATACTTGCTGTTGGATTGAAATAGGTAGTACTTATATTTTTAAGGAAAGCACTATCTATTCTTATGCTTCCTGGAGTTTTTAATAAGAATGAATGTTATATTTTGTTAAAAGCTTTTTCTGCATCTGTTGAGATAATCATATAATTTTTGTTGGTTTTGTTATTGATGTGAACAATTATGTTGATAGTTTTTCTAATATTGAACCAGCCCTTCATTCCTGGTATAAGTCCTACCTGGTCATAGTATATGATCTTTGTGATATATTGCTGAAATCTCACTAATATTTTATTTAAAATTTTTGCAATATTCATTAGGGAAGTTGGTCTATAGTTTTCTTTCTCTGTTTTGACTCTTCCTGGTTTAGGTATCAGCATCACATTTGTGTTGTAAAAGGAATTGGGTATCACTCTGCCTATTTTTTCAAATAGTTTTATATAGTATTGGAATTAATTGTTCTGTAAATGTTTGGTAGAATTCACTTGTCAATCCATCTGCCTCTGGGTATTTTTTCCAAATCCTTAGGGAACTCACTGATGACTTGTTCAATTTTATTTTCCAAGGCAGAGTTATTTAAGTATTCTCTTTTCTCTTCTGTTGATTTGGACAACTTATATTTTTGTAAATATCCATCCATTTCACTTAAATTATTAAATTTATTGGCATATAATCGGACCCTCCAACCTTCTAGTGTAGAAGCTGCTAAATCCAGTGTAATCCTGACTATGACTCCACAGTATTTAAATTGTTTCTTTCTGAGTTTATGTACTATATTCTCCTTGATTTGGGAGCTCTGGAATTTGGCTGTAATATTCTTTGGGAGTTTCCATTTGGAGATCTCTTTCAGGAAGTGATCAGTGAATTCTTTCAATTTCTATTTAACTTTCAGGTTTTGGGATGTCATGGTTGTTTTCCTTGATAATTTCTTGAAATATGATATCTAGATTCTTTTAACAATGGCTGTCATGTAGACCAATAATTTTTAAATTTTCTCTCCTTAATTGTATTTTCTAGGTTTGTTGTTGTTCCAGTGAGATATTTCACATTTTCTTCTATTTTTTCATTTTTGAAAAATTGTTTTATTATTTCTTAATGTCTCATGGAGTCATTAGCTTCCATTTGTCCAGGTCTAATTTTGTAGGAATTACTTTCTTCAGTAAGCTTTTGTACTTCCTTTTCCATTTGGCCAGTTTTACTTTTGAACAACTTGTTTTCTTTTATGAATTTTTGTATGTCTTTTTTCATTTGGCCAGTTCTGCTCTTTAAAGAGTTCCTTTTCTTCAGTGGATTTAAAAAAAAATTTTTTTTTTGCCTTTTTTTCTAGAGGGGCAATTGGGGTTAAGTGACTTGCCCGAGGTCACATGGCTAGTAAGTGTTAAGTGTCTGAGGTCAGATTTGAACTTGGGTCCTCCTGACTCCGGGGCTGGTGCTCTATTCAATATGTCACCTAGCCACCCTCTTCAGTGGATTTTTGTGCCTCTTTTATCATTTGACCAATTCTCATTCAGATTCTCTCTCTCTCTCTCTCTCTCTCTCTCGTACACACACACTCACACTTCTCACACTTCTCACACACTCCCTTTTACCCTGTCAAGATTTCCATCCCAGGGATGGAAAGCAGACTTTTCTATGTGTAGAAGGGGAAGCCCAGTCCCTACCCCATCCTTTTCTTCTCCTGTCCTGTTTCTCTCTGACTCACCTTGGTTCTTGCACTGACCTCGGCCTCCTGGCATTAGGACTCCATGGAGCTTTTTAAGATTCAGAACAATGGATCTTCATATCCACTTCTGGTGTCTCAGGATGGAGTGATGAGTCTTTTTGAAGCCCTCCACCTGTGGTGTTCTCTGCCCGCCTGCTATAGCCCCGTAGTTGTTGCTGCCTGCTGCTCTGCTCTCTGGGCCTTTTGAGGTCTCTGCTCCGGGGCTTTCTCAGGATTATCTTCTACTGTGGCTTCCTCTGCACACAGTCTTATAACTATGTGTCCCTGGCCTTCTCTGGGTGATCTGGAAAGCTAGCCCATGCTGAAGTTCCCCTTCCCTGTTTTCCCAGGATTTTGGCTTCACTCTTATGCAGGTCTTAGGGGGTGGGAGATGGGGGAAGGAGATGAAGTTAACGTACATTATTTGTTTTTAATTGGATTTCTTAATAATTATTTGGTCTGCTTAATAATTCAGGGTTCAGCAGCACAGCTCAGGTAACATCTTTTACCCAAAGCCTGGCCTGACTGTCCCAGTATTAAGCATTTTTTCCCTCTCTTGCATTTTAGTTTGTATTAGTCTGTCTTTTTCCCCTGTGTATTGCCATGGGCCTACCAGCTAGCAGAGTTGGGCTCTTTACTCTTTCGTGTAATCTCTGTATTCCCAGTGTGTGGCAGAATGTTTTGCCAGTAGCAGCCATTTTAGTGAGTGTTCATTGAATTGAGTTCTGATAAGCCACACGCTCATTTTCTCATTGCACCCCAGCGTTTGCTGTGAAAACTTTATAGATCCGCATTTGTGGTTTCAATCCCCGTGCTCCTGTGGCCAGTGTGACACACTATCAGTCTGCCCCTAAAAAAATTGTCTCTTGTTCAAAGAAAGATGGTTTATCTCTGTATTTTAACCGCTTTGAAATTAAAATGACATTATCATATAATAACAGTTACTTAATTGTTGGCCATCCTCCTCTACTGAATACTCCTCCACCTTAACGTGAACAATTACAATCGTGAATAACAGCGTTCGCTTGTTTTTGTCACGGGCTGCAATTGCACGCGATCGTACCCTATGGTCATTTGATAAATACTTGGTTGTATTGATTTTATTTATTAATCAGTTTTCCAGAGAAAAGGAAGTAAAACACTGAGTCCCAACCCTAAAGTAATGAGATGTTCAAAAGTTTGAGAGGCATAGTTTCTGGGTAATTAATCATTTTGTTAATAAAGGAGGCAAGTGGCCCTCTCAGATGCCAGAGACCCTTCATGGAACTTACTCAGCATTTCTGTGCCTTTGGAAGACTGGGTCTTCCTGAGGGTGGCAATCAGCTGTGATTGGTTGACAATTAATGAGTGAATGGATATTATATTGAGCTGCGGGCTGATTCTAATGAGGGTGTTGGGGGTAGTGACTTAGATCAGCCAAAGTCTTGGTCTAACAGCCCTCTCAGTATACATACTTAATGAGGGAATCCTCTTCTACCCCAGTGAGCAGGAATCTACCCATTTGTCTAAACTTAGAATTTCTTTTCCTGTCTTTGATTACATCTTAGCCTGTGTAAGTCTTTGAGAAAGATTTCCAGCACTGGTTGATTTTTGGATGAGGAAGTAGGAAAGAAGAAAAAAACCTTACTCCTAATTCAATATTTAGTTATTAATACAAGAGAAGTAATCATTTATTTTAGTAACTTAATCTTTTAAAACTGAAGGTACCAAACTTAGAGCAGGAAGGACTTACTTTCTGAACAGTTGACTATTTATAAATTTACTGCATTAGGATTTAATACAGATGTGCTATGCTTTTGAATCAAGAAAAAAAAGCTTCATATATCTATATGTACATTTATGTATATTATATACATAACATTTAAAATTAAATTAAGAAGCATTCACATTACAAAACAAGTTTGTATTTTTCTGTTCTTTTTTTTGAGGCAATTGGGGTTAAGTGACTTGCCCAGAGTCACATAGCTATTAAGTATCTGAGGCCAGATTTGAACTCAGGTTTTCCTACCTTTTAAATAGTTAAAATTTAACTTAAAGAAATTAGATCTTCCAAGTACTTGGCAGGAATAACCCTATGCAGCCTATCCTTTATCATTTCTGTTTTAGAAAAGTTAGTTTTTATCCCAAGTAAGCCATCAGTAAGTAAAAAGTCCCCATTATACCACAATATTCATAGTAGCGCTATTTGTGATAACCAAGAATTGGAAACAAAGTAGATGCCCCTCCATTGGGGAGTGGCTAAACAAATTGTGGTACGTGAATGTAATGGAAGATAGTGGAATGTTACCCCTTGGTGGAGCTGGGAGGTCCACAGGTAGTACACATGGCCCATGTTTTTGGACTTCTTCACTATATTGGTAATCTGTGCTGATTTTTTTTCCTCTTTCAAACAAATACTTTTTCTGAGATGGCTTTGTGGGAAGAGAAGAGGGAGGGCGGGTACTCTGAGGAACTGTGATGGTGTCAGAAACAGAAAACCCCAATAGGAACTTAAATCTTTACATAAAACAGTCAATCTAGCGTTCACTTAATTTAGCAGCCTCTGCTCAGAGGGCTTCCGAGAGCAAGAAGATAAGCAGAGACGTGACATGTTACATGCACGGTTCATTTAGGTTTTTAAAGAACCATAAGAGAACTCCCGTGAGTTCTCTCCGAGGTGATTTTCTTATTTTAACCAGCCCATTAGAACAGATTTTCCAGCCCACAGCACATTAGACGAGTTCTCTTGGGAGCAGCAGAACACTGACAACGAGGAGGGAAGAGGAAGGAAGCCTACCAACAGCAGCAAGTCCACATCAACTCAGATGATGTATAGTGGTCTGGTGACTTTATTGTGGCAGTCAGCAGGCAGTCCCAAGTCATTAAGAAATTACATGAAATCAGGAAACTGAGATCAGGAAAGAATGTAGTAGCAGCTTTTAGAACAAATCCTCTCAAAAGCAACTTTAAAGTTCTTGGTGTTCAGAAGGGTAACTGTCAGCCATTTGGAGTCTAGCCGGGTGGGGAACCTGAAGCCTTGAGGCTACATGTGGCCTTCTAGGTCCTTGGGAAAGGCCTTTTGACTAAGTCCAAGTTTTAGAGAACAGATGTTTTTAGTGGTGTTTGGATTCAGTCAAAGGCCCTTGCTAGACTTTAGTATATTAGATTTAGATCATTCCTCAGTGTTTAAATGAGACGTTTGTGCCACTTGATGTATCCAGTGGGTGTCGGTTTTTATGTTACCGGGCCAGAAAATACCATGGATGTTTTTTCTTTTCTCTACAGCAAAAGGAGAAGGAGAGTTTACTAAAGGAAAGAGACCATATTTTATCAACACTGGGTGAGACAAAGCAGAACCTAACTGGACTTTGCCAGCAGGTGTGCAAAGAAGCAGCTTTAAGTCATGAACAAATCCAGATCCTTGCAAAGTATTCTGCCTCAGATTGCCCGCTTACGTTGTTGATCTCTGAAAAAGAGAAACTCACTTCTGACTTGGAACTTTTGCCACCATTGTGTATGGGTTTACCTCATGGGCTTCCAAATGTTCCACTGGCCAGAGAACAGAGTTCCCCTTATCCAGGTGTGAGAGAAACGAATGATTCAGTACAGGAACAGCCGCAAGATTCCTATCAGAACTCCCCACGAACCTCATCGTTGCCTGTAGGACAGTGTTGTCCGAGTGGGAGCGTCACAGATTTCTGTCAGATGACTGGTAAATGCTCTGCTGATGATTAAAGCTAGGTTTTATTTTCCTTCCTTCCATTTGCTTTACAGGTTTTTGTGTTAACATGATACTCTATGGTAGGTGCCCTACATGAGTTTCTGCTATGTTTGCTGTTAAGCATGTTTCTGTTAAGTTGATGTTATCACCCCTGTGACCTCCATCAGAAAACCAGAGACAACTTTTGTTGGAAAGCATTTCTAATTGGGTGTAATATTTACAGTTGAGAATATGGCAGATCTTTTAAAAATCACATAAGAAGATAGCGGTTTTAACTTGTTAATATTGATGTCCTGGATTTAAAGTAAAACTTGGAGCGAGTGTCTGGAACGCTTTGAGAAAGTCCGGCACCTTTTTTTTTTTGTTGGCTGCTAGTAATCCTTAAGGTTTTAAAAACATAAAAAACAATCAGATTTCAAGTCATCAGCAAACATTTCTTAAATGTTTGCTGTGTTCCAGGCTAAGTGTGCTAAGTGCTGGAGGTGCAAGGAAGGGGAAGGACAGACAGTCCACGCCCTCAAGGAGTTTACAGTCTGCTTGGAAGACGACATCTCAACAACTGTGTACAGATAAGATGTATACGGGATAAATTTTGGATAATCTTGGAGGGAGCACAGTAGCATTGAGGGGTGGTGGGAAAGGTTTCTTGCAGAAAGTAGGATTCTAACTGAGACTAATCTGAGGAAGCCAGGAGGACAAGATGTGCCCAAACAGAAAGTAATTCCGAGTATGAGATAGCCAGTGAAAATCCAGAGATAATGGGAGATGAGAGTATCTCGTATGAGGAAAAAAAGAAAAAGAAGGCCAGCATCACTAAATCCAAGAGTCTGTGGGAGGAGAGTAAGACACAGCGCTTCTAAATTTGTACGTCCTGCATATTTTATTATTTAAGATGAAAAACTTCTCCCTCCGCTGTCAGTAAATAGATGGATGCCTGTTTTAGAGAAAACTTGGCCGATGAGGGGGGTAGGGGAGGGGCGCTAGGCCTCCCAAAGCCAGAAAATGGGGAAATAATTTTCCATGAATTAAGTATGAAATTCTCTTAAGCAGATTTCTGCTAATATGGAATTGCTGAATAATCAGGTGAATGCTTAATTTATTAACAACCAATTTCCGAGTCTTCTGGGGCATATTACATGACACCACTACTGAATTACATTTTAAAATTTTCTCCTGAGTTAGATTTTTTAAAGTTTTGCATTTTCACTGTTAAAGAGAATTAAAAGGGGGAAGGGAATTTGCAAGAATTCACTAGACATGAGTTAGTCAGCAAGCATTGATCAAGCGCATGCTTTTCTGACATGTCGGCACATACTTGTTGAAAAACACTGATCCGTAAAGCACTACAGATTTGAGTAGTAGGGAAACTTAATGAAGTCTTCATAGACAGTGATATTTTCTGAGTAGGGTTATATCCATTTGTATAGTACAAAGGCACAAGCAGACACCGGAGCCTGAATGTTTTTGTAAAGTTCTATATTTTAGTTTGGCGTGTAAAATGATTTTTAATTCTTAGGTAAAGGCTTCGTCACTAAGGACATTGCATTAAAAAACTACCCAGAATGAACTTGTCCTTGGAATGACTGGTTCCATGATTGGATTTATCTTAAGTCCTTCGAATGACTTATTATGAATAATGTTTAGTGGTTCTGAGAAATAAACCCTAAAAATATACTCACTCTATCTTATATTGGGACCAATCTTAATATTTAAGACATTTTTTAAATTGTAATTTTCTCCCCCGTTTGATGTGGGATATTCTCTAGCATTTTAATGACTTATATTATAGATGTAACAGGGAAATGAATTAGGTTTTGGTTTATTTTCTATAGGCTTGAAGAAACATTTGAAGTGGTCTGGAAAAATACCATTTTTATGATTGTAAATCACAGAATTGTACATAAATGATCTCATATAGCCATTTCTTTTTATTTCATTCTTTATTTTTCAGCTTCACACAGTTGAGTATAAACTTCTTTCTGATTTGCAAAATGTCAATTCTTGTATAAGCCAATGGCTAGAATCTTTGATTCCCTACCTCATTATACACAGAAATGTTTTTTCATATCAGCGTGTGTATATGCAAAAACATCAGATAATCTGCTCTTATTACTACTGTAAGTATTGGCAGATTTATTCAGTATTTTAGGATGATGCCTCATTGTCCCCAGAGTTTAAAAATAATTTTCATGGCACTGGGTTTTAAATCTCCATATTCAAATATGTAACTAAACTAGCCTGAGAGAATCCTTTTCTAAGGTTTGGCCAATAACTAAGATGTTTATTTCTTGATACTGAATATTATTCCTTATAACCAGCATGTAATCACAAATAACTACACTACCTCATATGCAAGTGATTGTCAAATTAAACAGCTGATGTGCAGAGAATATTTTCAAGAATTTTTAAACATTTTTGCTTTTCCCCTTCATAAGGTGGGGAAGTTTTTATTCTGTATATTGCATAGATTATGCATGCAGCAGAATGACAGTATAACACAGTGGATACCTGGCCACCATTTGTAGTCCTTCACGATTTGCTAAGGATATATTCATTGTACATGATACTCAAAATCATTTGCCTCCTGTCCTTTGCTTAAGTGTTTCAGTGTCTCATGTAATTTTCTGAAAACAATTACATTTAACACAGTCTTAATTGTATTACATTATTTTTCAGACTTTTAAAAAAATAATTTTAATACTAATGACATATTATGTGCTACTCAGAGCTAATGTGGATATAATTTCTGCGCTAAATATTTTCTTATTTTTAAAAACATTTGTTGAAGATGAATGTTTAATCATCCACATCTTTGTAATTAGAAATATATTTAATGCAGTAAGAGCAAAGGTTGCATGAGGATTCTGAGTTATAATCAGTTTGAAAGAAAACATGGCAATATTACAAATTCTCAGGTGAACTTTTTTAGTCTTGAAACATGTATTTTGAACTTGTGTTTGAAGTGTCAATGCATGTAATAAACCATATTTTGAAACTTTTTGGGCAAAATGTAAATTGAGCCATAACAATAAAAAATGGAATACGGATTGTAAAATCTGAAATCATAACATCTTTGTATCTTTAAACACTTTCTTTTGTAACAAAATCATGGTCCCTCCTAATAAGTCAAGATCTTATTAAAACAATAATTCTGTAATGTTTGACTTACTCCTTTTCCATCACGCTCTTTTTTAGCCTAATGTTGGCTAAAAATGGCCAAACCACAAGACATTAGTTTCTTTGATCCTTGGTAATAAATTTGCCGTTGAATAAATACCCTAGAATTTATTTAATAATGAATGTGGTTAATTTTTTGTTCACTTGTGTGTTGTGGCAATTTACTAATCTTACGCTTTTGTGAAAACAGTGAACCTGGTATGGGCTTTATGTGAACAGAAATTGTAGTAAATGATCATGTGTAACAGGAATGGGTATTCATTCCGACATTCAGAGATCTAGACAAGCACACATTCTAACTTCTGCTTTAAAAAAAATGCTGAATTCCAATTCTTGCTTTATGAGAGTAGTGCTCCCTAAGGTTCCATTTTAGGGCAAGATATGTGTCTGGTAAATCAAACAACTATTTACTGTTTCCCAGCTTATTTTGGTTTAGAACTTTAACTCTTTGCTTTAAAACAGCGGCTCTCAACCTGTGGGTCGCAACCCCTTTGGGGATCGAACTACCCTTTCACAGGGGTCACAGGGGTCACCTAAGACCATCGGAAAACACATGTTTCTGATGGTCTTAGGAACTCAGACACGACTCCTCTATCTGTCTCCAGGCGTGTCCGCCCACACGCAGATACGCCCACATACGAGTATTAAAGGGTTGCGGCCTTAGGAAGGTTGAGAACCGCTGCTTTTAAAAAAAAGTTTTTATTGAATTGTTTTGGTTTGTCTCTTAGATCACCATAGTATCCCATGGTATTCTGTGGATAGGGTAAAAAAAGTCAGCACAACAGAGAGTCTGAAAACACGTGCGATGTATAACACCTGTGAGCCTCTTACCTCCAAAAAGGGACAGGCTGGGGGCTATCTTCTCCTATCTTTTCATCTGATCTCCATAATTTTGTTATTTTCTTTTTAAAAGTTTGGTGTGTCAATGCAAGATCACAAAATTCCTATCTGGAAAGGTAAAGTGACTGTGTGTGTGAAAAAGTTTAGAAATATTGGTAATGAATTTACAGAATGATATTTTTTTATATGAAATCTGAGCCCCAAAGGCTGTTGATACGAGACTCTTTTCTCATTGGTGAAAATCAATCCCTCGCCTCATATGAGTGACGGATGAAGTAGTCAGTCCCCTTAAGGGCTATGAGACTCTTTAGTCTCTTCAGGTTCTTTAGTCTCAAAGAACACCCATAGCTTCGAGCATTAAAGGAGAAAATGCAGGGAATGCCAACCCTTTTACAGGTTTTTGAAAGGAGAAAAAGACTCCTTGAAGAAGCTGAATGTTTAAATCTCAAACCTGTTCTACCATCACAGCTGTAAAGATCCCTTCCAAAACAGGTTTTGCTACTTTAAAGTCGAGGTGCATTTTATTTTCTAAAGTTTGAAACTTTCATTGTCCTGAAAGTGTATAGAGAATAATTAAAATATTTTTGTAGTATCTTATTAGTCATATGGAACCTGACTTCATGAGATCACTAATCTTTCCTTTCACAATATCCACAGTATGTTCTAAGTATGTTTTAAAGAATATAGCCAGGAGCTTGTATTTTTAAACTTAAGTTTATAAGATGGTTTTCCTAATAAGGGCCAGCATGTAGAGCTCTGAATGAACTCAGTGGGTATGTAATCATTGTTCCCTGACAGAGCTGGGAGTTTGTCATTCCAGATAAGTGAATGGCAAAGCAACTGAGAGAAATGAATCAGATTTAGGTTGGGTAACTAGTTACAGAGAACTCTGATACCTTATTGGGGGAAAAATCCTTTTTATTCTCATTTGTAAAGTACATGTAACAACCTTAGGTAAAGGAGAATAGAAAATTCACAAGACATGAACATACAAATTAACTTTAAAAGAAATGTTGGGAATGGTTGGCAATGCATATTAACCATTAAATATGTACCTCGGGCAGATGTAAATATATGAACCATTAAATGTGGGTACCTCAGAACTTTATAATAAGGAGATGTAAATATACAGAAAGTAATCACAAGAATTTTTTGAGAAAAATATTAAAATTTTTATGTTATTAAAAATTTTTCTGCTTGTAGGCAGTGATTTCATTTTCCTTCCTGAAATGAGCCTGTGATTCTTCTGCTTATGTTACTCTCCTCTTTCTGGTGGCAAGTAAGGATACTTATAAAAGATGATCTTCCTTTATTTCTTAACGTTTTCTGTAACTTTTTTCATGATGGTTGAACACAGTCCCTTTTCTTTCATTATTGCTTTGAAATAGAGACCCTAGAAGAACATGAAAATGTCGCGTATCGTTTGATCTGGCAGATCTTCATCCTGTCCTTTCTAAATCCAATCTTGCTTAGAGTTAAGTCTCTTAATGTATCTGAAGAGTTGATCCCTGAGCTGTGTTGGAAAGAGAAGAACCAGTTCGACTCTTCACATTACCTCCTTTGACCACCCTTGGCCACCTACCATTTCTGCGTGGGAAAACACGTGGCAAACAAGTTGGAAACACTTTGACTTCCATTAAAAAATGAAATACATTCTAAGTTTGCCCAAAATCTGAATTTTCAAGGCTTCAAAAATATAAAGTTTACATATTTGTGATACAAATACAGTTAAATTCTTTCCCCCCTTTTAAGTTTTTTTTTTTAAAGACAGTCTTATAACTAAGACAATTCAATGAAGTTATAAAAAAATGAATAGACCTATGTTATACTTGGTTCTGTTTTTGCCCCCATAAAAAAACCCTACTGTATTTTGAAAATAAAATAAAATATTATATATATATATATTTTGCTTTTAGGAAGGGGGAAGGTAGGGCAATTGGGGTTAAGTGACTTGCCCAAGGTCACATGGCTTGTTTTTTGTGTTAAGTGTCTGAGGCCAGATTTGAACTCATATCCTCCTAACTCCAGGGCTGGTGCTCTATTCACTGCGCCACCTAGCTGCCCCTTAAAATCTATTTTTAAAAAAATAAAACCTAATTGATATTTTTCCTTTCTGAAAAAAATTAAAATTGTATATTTCTTCAAAAAATTTTGCTAGTTGCAGTAAGGAAGACAAGGTTGAAATCAAAACAAGATATTTAGGCATACAGATCAAAATTTTGAAAGATAAATGAAATTATGATATATTTATGTATAAGTTAAATATTTTCTTAGAAATATATGAATCTGAACCTAAACCTGCCATTTCTAAAATTCAAGCTATAAGTAATGAATCCTATGATATAGTATTGTCTTGGTTGAATTTAACTTTCATTCATCTCCTAACACTAAATGGCCTTAATAAAGTAGATAGGAATGTACTAGCAAGTTATTTGTTCTTTGATCACAAAAATGAATATATTTCTTTTCTTTTTTTAAAATTTTTTTAAATTTTATTTTAATTTGCATCATTCATTTCCACAAGATTTTGAGTTACATATTTTCTCCCCCTCTTTCCCCCACCCACTGCCCC